>SJYW01051908.1:0-22256 GCA_006410735.1 Raphicerus campestris
TCTCTGTCCATGAAATTCTCCAAGCAAGAATACTGGAGTGGATAGCCATTCCTTTTTCCAGGGGGATCTTCGCAACCCAAGAATCTTCTTGATCTGGGGATTGAACCCAGGACCTACTGCATTGAAGGCAGATTCTCTACTATCTGAGCCACCTCCCTATTACAACCCTATTCTAGAAATTATTAACCCCATGTTACAGATAAGTGAGGGCTCCCCAGGTGGCACTAGTGGTAAAGAACCCATCTGCCAACACAGGAGAATTAAGAAACTTGGATTCCATCTCTGGGTCTGGAAGATCACCTGGAGGAGGTCATGGTAGCCCACTCCAGTATTCTTGCCTGGAGAATTCCATGGACAGAGAAGCCTGATGGGCTATATAGTCCACAGGGTTGCAAAGAGTTGGACACAACTGAAGCAATGTAGCACACACAGATAAGTGAAATGCAACAGAGTTCATAAATTGTTCCAGAATATTCAGCTAGTGAATAGCAGAACCAGGACTTGAACCACCTCACTTTACTCTCTCTGGAACATAGTAGAATAATAATGATATAGTGTTTCTCATCAAAGGTATCAAATATCAGTAAATTTAATTTGTGTTAACTTGTGTTAAATAAAGAATACATTTGTTGACTAGTCAAATATTTTGACACAACATTTATCTCTTGTGGAAAGTTAGCAAGAACCCATAAATACCAAGCCCTTGTATTAGGTGAGTGACTTAGGCTGTTGTTTTTAATGATCCAAGGGGATGAGACAAGTCTGACAATAAAAGTTTGAGAATCTGGTCCCCAACTTTCCATAGGAAGCAAAACTGAATGTTGGAAATCAGATATGAAAATGTGAAAACTGTCTCAGAGTGCTATTAATAGTGGCTACAGACAATAATTTCTGTTAAACAGAGAAGACAAAGGAATGAAAACCTTGTGATGTTGGGGCTTCCATGAGAATCAAGTGAGTTAATTTATTCACATCTGTGAAGTGCTTAGAACAGTTCCAGCGATAGAGCCAGTGTTCAGTGATACCACCTATTATTACTATCCTTTTGGGCACTAAATTTCATCCATCTCTTTTTGTAAACAGAACCTTTTGTTATTGGGGGCGCTAGAACAAACTGTTTCCTTTTGCCTACTCTAATAACCTGTGCTCATGAAAAATCAAGCAACTGTTAAGTGAAGTTTTGCCATAAGAAAATGGGGGTCTAAGATTGCCGAATCAGACTTGCCATTGAAAATGGACAATTATCTCAGGAGAGAGACATTTGCTGTACTGGGTAGAAAATTTGCACTTAAAAAAAAAAAAACAAAACCCAACCTTGAGATCTTCATTTAAAAGGGTTTTTTAGAAGGCTTAAATCAAGACAGACAAGAAAAAAAGGGAAATGGCTCAACAACATTTAGAAAACAAAGTTAGCCAGCATTGGTGAGTAGGGGTGGGTGGGCTAGGAGACAAGGAAAACCGAGAAGCAACCTGTTTCTCACAACAGAATGCCAGAAAGCAAAAGAATTTGGAGGGCCAGTTCCTACAAAAAGTGATGGTGCAATTCTTACAAAAAGTTATGATGCCTAAAAGCGGGCTTATTTGAAAGTCAGTCTCTGAAGTACTTGACTTTTTAAAATATATTTAGAACAGGATGTATACCAATGTCTGAGAATTTGGGGATGAATATAGAATTCTAATTACATGCAATGATGAGAAAATACCTTCAAGCAAAAAAAAAAAAAAAAAAAGAAAAGCAAAAGAAAAGCAATAATGAATACTAATACTGATGTTATAAACACAGATACAACTCTACTGAAGGGTAAAGTATAGAAATTTTATGTATAAGGCAGGAGGTGAGAAAGAGGGTTAAGCCCTCACTTTCCACAGTAGGAAGTCAATAGATAATATCTAAAATGGAAAAAAAAAAAGACACAGTTCAAAGTAGGTACCACAGAAACAGATAAAGGAGCAGAAAATACCTTTGAGGAATGAAGATCAGCTTGGGGACAAAAAGGGAGGAAACAGCTACAGTATATTTTAAGCCTTGGAGAACATGTGACTTATGTAAAATCTTATGTGTGTTTATTTTTCATAGACATAAATGTTAGTTGCTCAGTCATGTCTGACTCTTTGTGACACCAGGCTTCTCTGACTGTAGGCCACCAGGCTTCTCTGTCCATGGGATTCTCCAGGCAAGGATACTGGAGTGGGTTGCCATTCCATTCTCTGGGGGATCTTCCTGATCCAGAGATCAAACTGGGGCCTCCTGCATTGCAAGGAGATTCTTTAACATCTGAGCCACCAGGGAAACCTTATATAAGATTACATTAAAAGGTAGAAGTGATAGCCATGTAGTTCATGAGTAGAAATGAAAATCCTCGAAGTTAAAACAGATGTTACCAAGTACCCAAATTAAGTTAAAGTAAATAAGACTTTTCAGTGGTAGGGTACATTGGGGAAGGCAGGCATTTGTCAGAGATGAGGTAGGAAAAAAAATGAGGAGATTAAACAAAGGCATTTAACACACTTCTGCTTCCTTAATGCTCTGTGCTTAAACTAGCTTTAACATACTCTCAGCTTTTGACAACCAGCCTGCTGATATCAGAGAATGCAATAAAGTAGTCTAGTTCAATGAGTCTGGAACATATATCACTTTAAATCCCTTGACATGTTGAGTTGGTCACAGCTTGCACAGTTGCTGTTTCCTGTAAAATTATGGCAATGGTATATGGAGATATATTTTCAACCATGCCCAAGGGTAAAAATTTTGCTGTGTTAGAAGACAGATAGCTTGTGATATAATCAGAGCTTTGGAAGGGACATTAGAGGTCACCTGGTCCCACCTTTTGTTTGATTCTTAAATTTTCTGCATAATATCCCTATTTAGTGAAGAATGCTTCCACATATCTTAAGAATTTCTTCCCGATGTCTATATCTTGGTTCAAGCTTGTTCATGGTTGAAGAGAATGTGAACTGAGTGACCAGTTTCTGGAAGGCAACATTATGGTCCCTCTAGAGGAGACTGATTATTAGATGGTCAGTGTGAATGGAAAGATGAGCCGTGAGTAGCACAACACACCTGTGCTTCTTTGATTATAGGGGAACATTCCCCCTGGACAACTGCACATACTTTGACATTAAGAAGTTGTTTTCCTTGACTGATTATACTGTGAGCCCAAGGAGTTTTCCCTGGAGAAAGAAATGGCAACCTACTTCCATATACTTGCCTGGAAAATCCCATGGACAGACAAGCCTGGCAGGCTACAGTCCATGGCGTGGCAAAGAGTCAGACACGACGGAACGACTATCATTCATACTCACTCTTCCAGGAAGGCTTCCAGACTCTTCCATGAGTTGTCCAGACTATTTTCCAGCATCAGGGTCTTTTCCAATGAGTTGACTATTTGTATAAGGTGACCTAAGTATTGGAGCTTCAGCTTCAGCATCAGTCCTCCCAATGAATATCCAGAGTTGATTTCCTTTAGGATTGACTGGTTTGAACTCCTTGCTGTCCAAGGGGCTTTCAAGAGTCTTCTCCAACACCACAGTTCAAAAGTATCAATTCTTTGGTACACAGTCTTCTTTATGGTTCAGCTCTCACATCCATAAAAGACTACTGGAAAAACCATAGCCTCAAAATATATGAACTTTAGGCAGAAAAGTGATATCTCTGCTTTTTAATATGCTGTCTACGTTTGTCATAGCTTCTTCCAAGGAGCAAGAGTCTTTTAACTTCAGGGCTTCAGGCCTTGTCTACAGTGTTTTTGAAACCCAGGAAAATAAAATATGTCACTGCTTCTACACTTTTCCCCTTCTCTTTGTCATGAGGTGATGGGAACAGAAGCCATGATCTTAAGTTTTATGAATGTTGAGTTTTAAGTCAAGTTTTTTTTTTTTTACTCTCTTTCAATTTCATCAAGAGGCTTTTTAGTTCCTATTCACTTTCTGCCATGAAAGTGAAAGTGAAGTCGCACAGTCGCTCAGTCGTGTCTGACTCTTCCATAGCCTACCAGGCTTTTCTGTCCATGGGATTTTCCAGGCAAGAATACTGGAGTGGGTTGCCATTTCCTTCTCCAGGAGATCNCCTTCTCTTTGTCATGAGGTGATGGGACCAGAAGCCATGATCTTAAGTTTTATGAATGTTGAGTTTTAAGTCAAGTTTTTTTTTTTTTTTTACTCTCTTTCAATTTCATCAAGAGGCTTTTTAGTTCCTATTCACTTTCTGCCATGAAAATGAAAGTGAAGTTGCACAGTCGCTCAGTCGTGTCTGACTCTTCCGTAGCCTACCAGGCTTTTCTGTCCATGGGATTTTCCAGGCAAGAATACTGGAGTGGGTTGCCATTTCCTTCTCCAGGAGATCATCCCAACCCAGGGATTGAACCCGGGTCTCCTGCATTGTAGGCAGACACTTTACCATCTGAGCCACCAGGGAAGTCCTACTTTCTGCATGTCTGAGGTTGTTGACATTTCTCCCACTAATCTTGATTCCAGCATGGATTCAGCCAGTCCAGCATTTCATATGATGTACTCTGTATACATTAAATAATCAGGGTGACAATATACAGTCTTGTTGAACTCCTTTCCCAATTATGAACAAGTCTATTGTTCCATGTCTAGTTCTAACTGTTGCTTCTTGACTCACATACAGTTTTATCAGGAGGCAGGTCAAGTGGTCTGGTATTCTCATTGCTTTAAGAATTTTCCGCAGTTTGTTTTGATCCACACAGTCAGTCTTTAGCATAGTCAGTGCAGCAGAAGTAGATGCTTTTTTCCTAGAATTCCTTTGCTTTCTCTATGATACATCAAATGTTGACAATTTGATCTCTGGCTCCACTGCTTTTTCTAAATCTAGTTTGTACATCTGGAATTTCTTCTGTTAAAGCCTAGCTTGAAGAATTTTGAACATAATATTGCTAACATGTTATATGAGGGCAATTGTACAGTAGTCTGTACATTCTTTGGCATACCCCTTTTTTGAGATTGGAATGAAAACTGACCTTTGCTAGTCCTGTGGCCCTTGCTGAGTTTTCCAAATTTGCTGACATATTGATTGTAGCACTTTAAGAGAATCATCATTTAGGATTTGAAATAGCTCAGTTGGAATTCCATCATCTCCACTAGCTTTGTTCATAGTAATGCTTCCTAAGGCCCACTTGACTTCACAGTCCAGGATGTCTGGCTCTACAGTGCCCACACCAGTGTGATTATCCCGGTCATTAAGATTTTTTGGTAGAGTTCTTCTATGTATTCTTGACACTTACGCTTAATATCTTTGGTTAGGTCCTTACCATTTCATTTCTGTCCTTTATCATGCCCATCCCTGCATGAAATGTTCCCTTCATATCTCCAATTTTCTTGAAAAGATTTCTAGTCTTTCTTTCTCTGTTTCCCTCTATTTCTTTGCATTGCTTACTTAAGAAGGCCTACTTATCTTTCCTAGCTCTTCTCTGGAACTTGTCATTCAGTTGAGCATAGCTTTCCCTTTCTCCCTTGCTTTTCACTTCCCGTCTTTCCTGAGGTAGTTGTAAAGCCTCCTCAGACAACTGCTGTGCCTTCTTGCATCTCTTTTGCAGGCACAGTTTTGGTGTCCACCTCCTATACAATGCTAAGAACCTCCATTGATAGCTCTTCAGGCACTCTTTCTACCATATCTAACCCCTTGAATGTCCATTTGATACCCCACTGTATAATGGATTTGATTTAGGTTGTACCTGAGTGGCCTAATGGTTTTCCTTACTTTCNATTTTCATATCCTTGTTTTAATTAGATTTTTCTGCTTATGTACCTGGATATATTTTTCTTAATTGGGAAAATTTTTCTAAAGGCATGCTTCATGTGATTAATTTAACTTTGCTTTAATCATATTCAAATCCTTTATATTGCATTCTTGGATTTCTTCTTCACTTTGGAGAACTTTTCTTGATTGTTTCCTATTGAATAGTTGATCAATGCTTACTTTCCCTTTTCTCTTTTTTTCCCTTTAGGGACATGAACATTTTATAGTTCAGAATACTATTTTAAGTCCACCAGAACTGTCACTTTTTCCCTCAAGGTTCTCATTTCTTTCTTCTTTCTGCTGTGTTCTGGATGAACTATTCAATTGTGTACCACCTACAAGTGAAGTATTGCTTTGGAATATATGATCTCTCAGTTGGTGCAAATGTTAATTCAGTGTTGTTTTTTTTTTTCTCCTTCTTTTCTCTTTTAATACAGTTCTCTCTTTTATTTTGTCTTTTTGATAGTGAATTCACTTAATATGTCTCTGTTCTAATTCTAGAGGCCATACTTTATTGCATATGTCTGATGACAATAGAGATCCAAAAATATTCCACTGTTCTATATAGAACACTTTCTCCTCCCACAAAATAAATAAGTACATATTCCTCTATTCAGGAAATTGTCATTTATTTTGTAATAGTTTGTAAATATCAGGAAGGATACTTTATAATTACTCAAATTTAAGTCACATGCTCTGGTTGAGTTTTACAAATATCTATATTTTTAGTTCCATTTATTTGTATCTCCCTCTCCCAATTATGCACCTGGATGCTCACAGACTATTTATTCTAGAGTAAATATACTTAGCTCATAGACTAATTCCTTGAATTTCTGTTATTGCACTCTGTTATCCTGGTCAGAGTCTTTTTGGATGTCAGCGTTCTTTATTTTTGTGACAGTAACATAGCCAGAACCTAATTCTTCTTTGTTTGTGGTGAAGAACATTGAAGACTACAGCTCTCAGCATTTATTATTTAGAACATTCTTTGTTTTTCTAAGCCTTTCCTAAATGGCTTTTTTCTAGATAATGGCGTTTTCAAACCAGGGCTAACTAACGTTTTACTAGCATAGTCTTAAATCCCATTATGGAATGTTTATTTTGATAGTTTTCATATATCATCTATTTGGCCTTAGTTTTGCTAAAATACGCTTTTATCAGTAGGAAAACTATGGTGTTTACTCATATATCATAAATCTATAATGCTTTCTTCATCTGAGCTGTGGTCAGGCACAACATGTTTGACATCAGCATTATTGTTATATCTTGTGTGCTTGTCTGGTTTGGGAAATCTGCTTATGGAAATGAAGAATGGAATCCTTGTACAGCTATTGTTGGGATGTAAAATGATACAACCACTACTGAAAACAATATGGAGTTTCCTTAAAAAATGAAAAATAGAGTTACTATATGATCCAGCAGTTCTACTTCTGGGCATATACCCAAAGGAACTGAAATCAGGATCTCAAAGAGATAATCTATCTCAAGTTCATTGTAGCACAATAATAGATGGAGTAGATAAGATATAAAGCAATCTAAATGTTCATTAATGGAAAAATGACTGAAAACTGTGACATACACATGCAAAGAAATATTAATCAACCTTAAAAAAGTGAAAGAAATCTTGCCAAATGTGACAGTGTGAACAAACTTGGGAGGCAGTACGCTAAGTGAAATAAGCCAGTCACAGAGAGACAACTACTGCATAATTCCAGTTATATGAGTGTCTGAAATAATCAAACTCAAAGAACCTGAGAAGAAAATGACATTTGTGAGGGGGAAATGGGAAGTTTTTCCATGGTCTAACTTTTCGGTTATATAAGATGAAAAAGAGATCAGTATCTATATTTAACAATACTTTATTGTGCATTTAAAATTTTTTAACAGGGTAAATCTCATATTAAGTGTTCTTATCACATGGATAAAAGGAGGCATGAGTAAAATTTTGAAAGTAATGGATACGTTTGTTACCTTTATTGTGGAAATATGTTCATGGTTGTATGCATATATCCAAAGTTACCAAATTACATATGTTAAATGAGTAGTTTTTTACATCAACTATACCTCAATAAAGGCGTTTAAAAATAAAAATGACGTTGGAACAGATAATATAATAGAGATACATGAAATGTATAAAATAAGATAAATGCCATTATTTTTGAAGTATAATTTTAAATACTGAAGATTTTTTGCTAGAGACATAGAATAGTCTGCATCAGTTCATAAAAGAATTTAATCAGATGAGAGGTGATTCTCATGCTTAAATATATAGAGAAGAAATAATTAGGATGCCTGGGATTTCTTTCAAAACAGTTTGAAGTATGGGGAGTATCTTGGGATAGAGCTAGGGATCTGAGGATTGGGAGAGACTGGGGTGGTAACCTGGGGAATAATTTGGCTCTATTTGCAATTCAAATTGGCTGAGGGTTCACTGTATCATCAACTGCACTTTTCTATGTGACTGAAACATTCCACCTTAAAAAGCTTAAAATACAAATTTAAAAGCACAGCTCTTAAATTATTGAGAAACTGGAATTGAATTTCTAAGTGAAAACAAACACATTGTTTCTCTTTTAGTGAGGGATGGTAATGTTACTTTAAACTCCATCAAACATCGCAGATATTATTTTACCCTTTTTCAAATACTCGATGTTTTCCAGGTACAAAGCTTTCAAAACTGTGGAGTCACAAGACATAAATCTGCTGAGATTTTGTAATATCTGAGAATAAGTATAGAAAGATTTACTAGAAAGCTAGGAGTGGAGGAGGTGAGATTTTATAGGGATAATGGGGGTGGTATGCTATGATCAGACAAGCTGGCTTAGAAGATGATCCACTAGTGTGCCTTGAAATGTACTCTGTGAAGGTGTGTTTAGAACACATCACATTTATTGGTGCATCTTTTTCCCAAGACTCCAGTGGCCATGTACTGTTATCACTGCTATTTTGTATATGAAGACACAAAGACACAGCATGGTTCGATGGCTGGCAAACTCTGGATTAAACCAAGTGATCTGGGTTCAGTTTGTCCTTATGTATGCTATGGTCCTGCCTGAGCTGGATCACAGCACTGGGGAACTGTAGTCTAGGTCTGTTGTTCGATTTGCTTTCTGATATAATTTTGATCTCAGAGATAGAGGTGATCATATGGGCATGTCTAAGATGTTATAATCACTCTCTTTTAATTTGTGTCTTTTAGCAGATAAAATGAGTGTTTTACAATTTTTTTTTTCCCTAAACACACTTTCTTCTAAACTTTAGTTAATAAAAAAGTGGTTCAAGAATCTCTCCAGACATTGTATAGACTGGTATCTACCTGATAATTGTAATACGTGTCTTCTTTCCTGATGATTCATACAAAGTTATAGTTTATGGGTATTCCTAGACTATTGTCCAGAGAAGGCAATGGTACTCCACTCCAGTTCTCTTGCCTGGAAAATCCCATGGATGAAGGAGCCTGGTAGGTTGCAGTCCATGGGGTCGCCAAGAGTCAGACACGACTGACTTCACTTTCATGCATTGGAGAAGGAACTGGCAACCCACTCCAGTGTTCTTGCCTGGAGAATCCCATGGATGGAGGAGCCTGGTAGGTTGTAGTCCATGGGGTCGTCAAGAGTCAGACACGACTGAGTGACTTCACTTTAGCTTTCATGCATTGGAGAAACAAATAGCATCCCACTCCAGTGTTCTTGCCTGGAGAATCCCAGGGACGGGGAAGCCTGGTGGGCTGCCGTCTCTGGGGTCGCACAGAATTGGACACGACTGAAGTGACTTAGCAGCAGCAGCAGACTATTGTCATTTTACCTTAACATATGTACACACACAAGCACACGTTTTTTTCTCTTCCATTACTCTCCATAGAGAGTTTGGCCTTGATATATAAAGCTGTAAGTTGTATGCTTAAGAAGAAATAAGCAAGGGAAATGGGAGAACAGTAAGAGGCATGTCTGGCAAACATTATCATGGGGAGACAATTCTCCTTTATTAGTCTCAGATTTTTGCAGGCTTGGTGACTAAGGCACTAACCTTGTTCTTGTTGTTCTAGACTGTTTGAAATAATATTTAGGTAGAGGATAGCTTTGGTAGATAGAGATACTGTTCCTTCTAGAGCAAAACGAAGGTGAATGTCAAGTAAGATAAAGATAATATCTCCCTCCAGAGCAAAGGACAGGTGTGCATTATCGGTATTCAAATTGCTGATTCAATTTGCTGTACAGTAGAAACTAACTCAACCTTGTAAAGCTACTATACTCGAATATACAGTTTACTAACGCATATATATGGAGTTTAGAAAGATGGTAATGATAACCTTGTATGCAAGACAGCAAAAGAGACACGGATGTATGGAACAGTCTTTTGGACTCTGTGGGAGAGGGTGAGAGTGGAATGGTTTGGGAGAATGGCATTGAAACATGTAGATTATCATATGTGAAACAAATCGCCAGTCCAGGTTTGATGCATAATACAGGGCACTGGGGCTGATGCCCTGGGATGACCCAGAGGGATGGGATAGGGAGGGATGTGGGAGAGGGTTCAGGATGGGGAACACATGTGCACCCATGGTGGATTCATGTCATTGTATGGCAAAACCAATACCATATTGTAAAGTAATTAACCTCCAGTTAAAATAAATATATATTAAAATAAATAAATTTAAAACAAACAAATAAATAAAATACAATATAAATAAACATTAAAAAAATAAAATTTTTTTAAAGAAAAAAAAGTAAGTCAATAAAAACAGTTTGGTTCCCTAAGTTTAGTGTTGCTCTCCTATTATACAATCCACTGGCTAGTTTATATTCTTCACATCACTATTTTGGAACTGGAACTCAGGAAAATTGCACAATAATATAGATGTTCTTCCAATACTGCTGCAATTAACATAATGCTCTTTATCTCTGACACAGAAGTCTGATATCCATGAAATTGTAGAGGTTAACTTTTAGCTTGCAAGTATGTGAAAATCTAAGATGTTTTATAGCTGTTGACAGTTGAGTAAAATTCTTTCAGTTGAGGAGAAGAAATGAGAAATACTGGTAGTTTTCAAGAAGTGCATGTAGAGTTTTAGGTATTTTGAGGCTGTTTGAAGATATAAAATATATGTGTGCATCTATGTATACATGCTTTCTTTCAAATGCATCATTGATTTATAGCTGTATTTTCTTGAGGTCCAAAATCACTGCAGACAATGACTGTAGCTGTGAAATTAAAAGATGCTTGCTCCTTAGGAAAAAAGCTATGAGAAAACTAGATAGCATATTCAAAAGCAAAGATATCACTTTGCCAACAAAAGTCTGTATAATCAAAGCTATAGTTTTTCCAGTAGTCATGTGTGGATATGAGAGTTGGAACATAAAGAAGGCTGAGTACCAAAGAATTGATGTTTTTGAACTGTAGTATGGAGAAGACTCTTGAGAGACCCTTGGACTGCAAGAAGGTCAAACCAGTCAGTCCTAAAGGAATATTCATTGGAAGGACTGATGGTGAAGTTGAAGCTCCAATACTGTGGCTACCTGATGCAAAGAGCTGACTCACTGGAAAAGACCCTGATGCTAGGAAAAAATTGAAGGCAGGAGAAGAAGGTGATGACAAAGGATGAGATGGTTGCATGGCATCATTGACTCTATGGACATGAGTTTGAGCAGATTCCAGGAGATGGTGAAGGACAGGGAAGCCTGGTATGCTGTAGTCCATGGTGTCACAGAGTTGGACTTGACTTATTGAACAACAACAACACAAGCATTACAAGGATATCTTCATTTGTATTTTAATGAGAGCTTGGATGGAATTAACACATTGTTAGTTGACTTCTTTGTAGGTTAAACATTTTCTGCTTTTATTTAAGTCAGTTATTGTTTACAGGCTCACAGTCTTTTTGCTTCCACTTTATCATTATCAGCCCTGTACTTCCTCAAAAGAAAGAACAAAGAACTTAATCTCTCTCTCCAAAATTTACACACACCTACATGCATAGAGATTGCCTTTTTCACAAATGTACCAAACGAAAGTCACTTAAACAGTATTTCTTGAAGGACCATTGGTAAATGGGGTTAAATCAGTCATTTGGAGATGCATAATAGGTTGTTGAATCCAAGGAATTTATGGCTTCAAATAGTTGTAATAGATTATTAACATTAAAAGAATATACAAACATATATTAAAACAGAGAGTTGAGAATTGGGACCACAGGATTATATATCCAAACCAAGAAAGCATAAGATAAAGTAGGCTAGAGAAGGCTAATGCCTATGAATTTACCAAGAGCTATGCCTGACACATTCAATCATTGATTTTTGTGTCTTCATAATTTAAGGTGATGAAAAAGATAGTGTTTTATGAATTTTTCAAAACAGGTTTTCCAAAGCCATTTTGTATATAGTTGAGCGAATTTTTAAAGACCTTTACCTAACATATGTTTTCTTTGCCTGAAACAGCTTTTTCTACCTTCTCAACTGCCTTCTAAGTCTTTTTTCCCTTTCAGGATTCTGGAATCTATGCCTCTTCCCCTAGAATAGCTTAGCTGTCTTTGTGGACATCTACAGTCCTCTGTGCCTGCTACTATCATAGCATTTATCACAAAATATTACAGCTGCTACTCTTTTTTTGCTTATTTTTCCTATTTGACTGTAGGAAAGTTGACTGTAGNGCGAATTTTTAAAGACCTTTACCTAACACATGTTTTCTTTGCCTGAAACAGCTTTTTCTACCTTCTCAACTGCCTTCTAAGTCTTTTTTCCCTTTCAGGATTCTGAAATCTATGCCTCTTCCCCTAGAATAGCTTAGCTGTCTTTGTGGACATCTACAGTCCTCTGTGCTTGCTACTATCGTAGCATTTATCACAAAATATTACAGCTGCTACTCTTTTTTTGCTTATTTTTCCTATTTGACTGTAGGAAAGTTGACTGTAGAAAAAGCAGAGAATATGTCTTGCACACTATGCATTTTAATATAATTACTTTGCAATTATATATAAAAAATTCTAAATTCAATGTGCTACTATGAATTGAACCCTTGAACAATAAAAGTGCATTAGTGGAGAAACTGGTGCTGCCTGAAAAAAATCTATAATATAATTAATAGTAATGTGCCAATGTTATTTTCTCAATTTTGATAAACACAACACTTATATAAGGTGTCAACATTAGAGAAACCTGAATGAGAAGTATATCAGAATTCTGAACTAAAACTACTACACAATAAAAAGTTTATTTAAAAATTACCAATGGGAAATTATTTATTATTGTCAAATGGTGTCCACAAAGTCCATCATTTGAATGTTCCTGGGCCTTGCTTGTTTTAGGTAATAATGAAATATCTCACTGGCCTCTTACCATTTTTCTTTTACTCAGCACCACACTTCCTGCACTAAATCTAGCTAACTGTCTAGAAATGCTCAGAGGTGAGGCCCAAGCGATCACATACCATCTTGCTTTGTGGTGTTCCGTTTTGGCAGCTTCATAAGCTACTGCCCTCGAACTTTTGGCCTCTGCCTCAGCCACTGATTCAGCTTCTGTGAAAAGGTCAGTTCTCTGAGCACGCACAGATCACTGCTGTTGAACTCTGCACAGAATTAAAAGAATGCGCCTCTCATTCCATCCCTGCTCTTCTGTGTCACCCTGACATTAAAATGGTCCTGTCAGCTTTACTCTTTGCCCTTTCTTCTCCATAGGGTGTCAGAACTAGTCCTGTAGTCTAACTAGTAAACTGATACCATTCTTCTCTCCTGCTTCAACTGGGGCTACTCTTGACCTTCCTTCAGATAAAAAAATAATAGAGTCTACTCCTTCAGTATGTCTGGAAATGAGCATGGGCCATACTTCATAGGCTCAGTTGGGCCATGCTGCTATGGGTTAACTTATGAGTCCAAGGTTAATGAGGAAGTCATAGGGAATGCTAAATTTAGATGGCTTTGACCTGGACTTCAGACTTCGGTTACTCGGTCATCCTGACTGAAGAAACTAATGCCCCGTGGCAACCATGTAATACAGTGTCTATCTGCTTGTTCATATTGTCAGAGGTGAAAATAACTCCTGGTCCATTTTAGAACTCTGTTGAAAAAGAAACTCTGTCTAGAAGATGCTGTTTACAGATACTTTACACATTTTAAGGAATTCTGAAAGGCTAGTGTCTTCTATCCCTGAAAATAAAGATCAATAGATGTAATTTTGGATGTATACTTGGAAAGCTTGAAATAGCTCTGAGGTGAGCATGGGTCATTTTCTACTTTGATGCATTTAACTGCTCTTGTCACCAGCCTGTCAGAGTTTCTGGAAACCTGAGAGCCTTTTCAAGTTCTTTGCCCTATGGACTCATACATTAGCAAAAGAGGATAGTGCCTGCTAGCATCTTGGTTAATTTCCAGAGTAAAGGATGTTGGTAAATTTAATATCTCACTAGATGCATCCAGTGGACATAAGAAATAATTTTTCTTCTTGAACAAACTTTTTCTACATGCCTCAGCATTTTGAAACTTAATATTTCCCGTGAATTCACCCCTAACTTCTTCATTCTTGGGTAATAATAACATTGACTTCTCTTATCAAAGGAATTTTCATTTGGAATAATGCCAAGGAATTTAATGAATATAATTTGTTCTTAATGCCTTTTCTAATTGCCCTCCTTTCCCTAATATTTCATCTCATGTTCCAAGAAATTAAAAGGTGGTTTTATTCCATTTTCATATCATCATATTTTTAAGTGTAAAATGTCTCATGGTGAATATAATGAGATACAAGTCTTGAAAATGTTTGAGTAAACACAAAGAGAAGGATTGCTTGACTTACAAGCAAGGAATCAGAGCATTCAAATTGGAGCATGAATAAGAAATAAACAAAAAACTGTATTATATCTACTGTGAAATGACTATAGTTTGTCAGCACCTAGCATATTGTTTGTCCTCAAAAAATATTAAGTAACAGCATTTTACTAAAATGATCATTTAATGAAGCAATACCTTTGTGGAACAGAGAGGATAGGAAGAAACATTGCCTCCAGCTATTTCATGCAAGCTGGAATAAAAAGTCTAGGTTCATTTACAGAGTTAGGTATTTAAAACTACAAAGGGAAGTAAGGAAACAATAAATAGATTTTTGCCCCAAACTAAAAATAAAAAAAGTAATGGAAACTAAATTAAATTAGACCTCTATGTGTGTTAAGAAAAATATACTTATTTTTCTTACAAAAATATGCCCTCACCCTGAAATCTTACCAACACCCACTGCTGCTTTGTTGCTAATTTAATTTTATATCATTCTGCATTCTTATTCATTTAAAATTCCTCTAAATTTTTGAAGTGTTTAGACAAAGGCATTCTAGCTGTGTTTCCCAGAACTGATTGCATATCAGAATCATCTGGGGATATTTTTTTCTTGTTTTTCATACAGATTTCCAGAGCCCTCAACAAATTTCTAAACTAGAATCTCTGGGGTTTGGGCACAGGAATCTGTATTTCCCCCTCAAAGTACCTCAGTTCAGTTCAGTTCAGTTCAGTCGCTCAGTCATATTAGACTTTTGCGACCCCATGAATTGCAGGATGACAGGTCTCCCTGTAAATCACCAACTCCCGGAGTTTACTCAAACTCATGTCCATCGAGTCGTTGTGAAGAAGGAATTCATAGGGCCTGGACTCCATCTTAGGCCTGTTTATGCTGATCATGCTCAGCCGCCTTTCCAGTGGACTCTGAACTCTGTGTCTAGTGCCTATGAAAACAACAACAGAAGGATAAGACCCCCTCCAGACAGGGGAACCTTGAAGATCATATCTAGGTTACTCATTGCCTAAGAGAAAATATATACTAATCACCCCTTCCTCCAACAGGCCATAAGTTTTTCTGTATCAGTAGGAGTGTAACCTCGGGTTTGTTGATTATTGGCTAATTGTTTGACTGTTTGAGCGCATGAGCACATAGCATGTGAATGATGGGGTTATTGGGATTGCATTTTCCTTGGTTTGTGTAAGTCTCAAGGAATTTGGAGTGGTGGGTTCAGATACGTACACATGGGGTATAAAAGAATTTCACAAATGCTGGTCAAGGTCCTTGGCTAAGAGGAGACTCTGCCTTGGGCCCGCGGGTTTATAATAAACTGCACTCCACCATCTGCATTGTTCTTCTGAGTGAGTTTGTTTCCGAATGCTTGACTACATTTGGTGCTTTGGCCGGGAAACTCCTCACTTTGAGGAGACAGGTCTCATTTGAGGCCACCCCGAGGCTTTGTGGCTTGAATCTCCTAGATGGGGGAAGGCGCCTCACCCCTCTGGAAGAATTCAGCCTGTCAACGCCTGGTTTCTTTGCTTTGGCAGGTAGTGAACGGCAGCGAGGGAACTGAGCACTCAGGTTGGGAGGAACCCACTGAACAGGATGGAAGAGAGGGCCTGATCACCCCCTTGGGAGGGACTAGAAGGGGCACGGACCCACAGGGGCCTGGAATAGGCAGGCAGCAGCAATAGCTTGGTACACAGGTTGACGAGTGTGCTACGGTTTAGGAAGGAAATTTGTGAAGGTCATTTAGGAGGTGTGTCCACACCGTCTCAGGGAAAATTATTACCAGCGATCGCCAGGAGATTTTTAGGATAGGAAACTGGTCTTTGTATTCTTGTATTCTGCCTTCCCCTAGGAGGTGTCCTGTCTGTTGTGAAATTCTTGACCTCAGAATTGTTAGGCTAGAAGGAAGGGGATACATAAGTGAGTATGAATTGGCTTTTCCGGAGATGGCCTGGGACATGGTATATTTAACCCATCTGTGTGTTCATCCGCACCTGATCAAGCCCACCAAGGCAAAACAGACTTTAAGGGAGATACAGTCTTGGACCACGTGATGTTCTGGTTTGGCTGTGCTGACTGGCAGGTGAAGGCACGCTAATCCCCCTTCTCCCTCTGGGATCTGGCAGGTAAGGCTCTTCTCACCCCAATTAGGAAGGAGGCAGAATGGCAATTTAAGTGTCATTGAGTGGAAATATCAGGAGTACATCAGGTATTGAGAACTTTGTAGACAGAACGAAAGGAAAAATAGAAGAAGGTCCGAGAAGGCAAGCAAGATGGGGGGAAGTGAATCTAAGGCAACTGTATTGGAGTGCATGATTAACAATTTTAAGAAGGGATTAGGAGGAGACTGTGGGTGAAAATGAAGCCTAACCACCTCCACATACTCTGTGAGGTCGAATGGCCCCCTATGGGAGTAGGATGGCCACCAGAGAACACCATGAACTTAAAAATAGTGGGAGCAGTCTGTACAGTAGGAGAGCCGGGACACCTGGATCAATATCCATATATTGACTCATGGCTAGGGTTAGCTCAGGACCCTCCTACTTGGACAAGGTTCTGTATCCAGAAGGGAAATGGAAAAATATTAATGGCACAAAAATTGACTGATGATAAAAAAGGAAATTCTGTAGGATTTGGACAGGTCGACCTGACTGCTCCTCCATACTGGATAATGACATTCCTGCCTCAGTGCTCCAGCAGGATCGGAGGCTGCCTTAATGCACCATCCAGGGCCAGGTGAAGTCCTATAGCAGCTGCTGCTCCTCCGCCAGCTCTCCCTGGGGTCATAGAGCTGCCACCTCGGCAGGCTCCGATCCCGGTAACAGAGGCCTCTGGCCAGCACTTCCAGGATCCGGCTCCAGCCGAACCACCCAAGCTATACCGTCTCTCCCGGTGAGTACTGACAAGAAGGGGAGGGAGACGTTGGAATCAAGCAGAGACTGCTCTCTGCCAGAGAGCCAGAGGGAACGAAAGAGAACAGACAAGAGATTTGCAAAACTAGCTGCTCTCTGGGAAAGTCTATCTCGGGCCCTCCAGAAAACCTCCTCTGCCCCAGGGACAAGACAGTCCTTCAACTGGTCCCAACGGAGGCCCCAGGCCCTGTTATAGCCAAACCAGTGTGCCCGGTGCTGAGCTGTTGGCCACTGGAAGAATGAATGCCCGAAGGCAAGGACTTCATGGTGGATACAGAAGCAGAACTGTTGGTAGTAACAAGACGTGTGGCACCTCTGTCCAAAAAGACTACTGCTGTAACTGGGGTATCAGGAGAAGACATGATTAAATCGTTTTGCCAGCCCAAAAAATGTCAGATAGGGGGGCACCAAATGATTCATGAATTCCTGTACATTCCTGAGTGCCCACTACCCCTGTTGGGAAGAGACTTGCTCTCCAAACTAGGAGCACAAGTGACTTTCTCCCCTGAGGAGAGGCCCATCTTGTGAATGGACACTATGACTTATTTGCTCTCTCTGTCTCTCAATACCACCCCAGGATGAGTGGAGGTTGCATGAACCTCTGAAGGAAGAACCAGGTGGGCTGGAAGAGCATGAGAGAGAGCTAACTCAGTTATTCCCTGAGGTCTGGGTGAAAGACAAACCCCCCTACCCCCTAGGCTGGCTAGACATCAAGCCCCAGTGATAACAGAACTCAAACCAGGCACCATCCTGGTTAGACAGCACCAGTACCCGCTACCGATAGGGGCCTGCACCAGCATACTGCCCCGCATCAATAGATTGAAACAAGTGGGCATTCTAGTAGAGTGCCAGTCGGCTTGGAATATGCTGATCCTGCCAGTCAAAAAGGAAGGAGGACGGGACTATAGGCCTGTACAGGCTCTCAGGCTAGTCACCCAGGCTACTGTGACTTTACACCCCACTGTTCCAAACCCCTATACCTTACTTAGCCTCCTCCTGCTGAGGACTAAAGTTTATACTCGCCTAGATCTCAAAGATGCCTTCTAGGTACGCCTCGCCCCAGCGTCACAGCCCATCTTTGCCTTTGAATGGGAAGATCCAGTCAGGGGCACCAAGCAACAGCTCATCTGGACTCCCCCACAAGGGTTTAAGAACTCCCCAGCCATCTTTGGGGAAGCCTTGGCTTCTGACCTGAGCTCATTCCATCTGGAAGAGTATGGATGTTGGCTCCTACTTTACAGGGATGACCTGCTGCTGGCTGCTGAGACCAAGGGAAAATGCTGGAAAGGGACAAAGGCACTGCTCCAGCTGCTGATGGAAGCAGGTCACCGGGTGTTGAAGAAGAAGGCACAGATCTGCAAGGAGGAGGTAAGGTATCTGGGGTTTGTTTTANTGAGGAGAGGCCCATCTTGTGAATGGACACTATGACTTATTTGCTCTCTCTGTCTCTCAATACCACCCCAGGATGAGTGGAGGTTGCATGAACCTCTGAAGGAAGAACCAGGTGGGCTGGAAGAGCATGAGAGAGAGCTAACTCAGTTATTCCCTGAGGTCTGGGTGAAAGACAAACCCCCCTACCCCCTAGGCTGGCTAGACATCAAGCCCCAGTGATAACAGAACTCAAACCAGGCACCATCCTGGTTAGACAGCACCAGTACCCGCTACCGATAGGGGCCTGCACCAGCATACTGCCCCGCATCAATAGATTGAAACAAGTGGGCATTCTAGTAGAGTGCCAGTCGGCTTGGAATATGCTGATCCTGCCAGTCAAAAAGGAAGGAGGACGGGACTATAGGCCTGTACAGGCTCTCAGGCTAGTCACCCAGGCTACTGTGACTTTACACCCCACTGTTCCAAACCCCTATACCTTACTTAGCCTCCTCCTGCTGAGGACTAAAGTTTATACTCGCCTAGATCTCAAAGATGCCTTCTAGGTACGCCTCGCCCCAGCGTCACAGCCCATCTTTGCCTTTGAATGGGAAGATCCAGTCAGGGGCACCAAGCAACAGCTCATCTGGACTCCCCCACAAGGGTTTAAGAACTCCCCAGCCATCTTTGGGGAAGCCTTGGCTTCTGACCTGAGCTCATTCCATCTGGAAGAGTATGGATGTTGGCTCCTACTTTACAGGGATGACCTGCTGCTGGCTGCTGAGACCAAGGGAAAATGCTGGAAAGGGACAAAGGCACTGCTCCAGCTGCTGATGGAAGCAGGTCACCGGGTGTTGAAGAAGAAGGCACAGATCTGCAAGGAGGAGGTAAGGTATCTGGGGTTTGTTTTAAAGGAGGACACAAGAGTCCAGACCCTAGTTGGGTCCTATATAGTGATGGCACTAGCCTGATAAAACAAGGACAACAGCTGTCAGGTTAGCCAAAGTGGAAGGGGCCATCAAGACTGAAAAGGGATGGTGGGAATTGCTAAGGGGCAAATTATTGGTACCGGAGGAGCTGGCACACATTCTGGTAAGCCAAACACACCAAGTGACCCACCTAGGCCATGCTGCCTGCTCACAGGTTAATGCTGCCTCTCGGGTATTCAGACAAAAACCTCTTGGTATTCAGCTGAAAGGCACGCTGCCCTTTGAACACCTGGGAGTGAACTTCACTGAAATGAAACCTCACCGACACTACCCTTACCTGCTGATCATGGTATGTACATTCTCGGGGTGGGTAGAAGCTTTCCCACCTGGACTGAAAGGGCATCAGAAGTAGCCCAGTGCCTGCTTAGGGGACTAGTTCCCAGATTTGGACTTCCTGCGAGCATTGGTTCAGACAATGACTCGGCTTTTGTAACTGACTTAGTACAGCAAGTAAGCAAAACTTTAAATATCAAATGTATACTGCACACTGCATATAGGCCCAGAGTTCTGAGATGGTGGAATGAACCAACTGGACATTAAAGAGACTCTCCAGGTGGGTCATAGAGACTGACTGCTCCTAGGTGGACTTGCTTCCGATGGCTCTGCTCAGACTCAGGATGACCCCACAGTCCTAAGGCTATTCTCCATATGAAATTGTGAATGGGAGGCCTCTCCCATAATAAAACAGGTGTCAACAAATTTGCCTCAGGTAAGAGGGAATAGGATTTCATAGCAGATGGAACTGGGTAAGGTAATAAATCGGGTAACTAAGTTTGTACAAGAAAAGGGTGCCATTCCCCCTTGGGGAACAGATTCATGTGTTTATGCTTGGTGACTAAGTATGGGCCAAAGACTGGAAACATGATTTGCTAGCCCCTTGGTGAAAAGGCCCTTATGTTATTCTAACCACCCCTACTGCAGTTAAAATTGCAGGTATTGTCCCTTGGATCCCTCATACAAGGGTGAAGAGAACATACCACGCAGATCCAAAAAACGCTAATTGGACTGCAAAGAGGAACCCCGCTGACCCTCGAGAGACTAAGACCATCCTTAAGAAGAAGGAAAAGAAGATCCTGGAGGAGCCCCTTCAGGAGGAAGCCTCACAATCAACTCCTACTGCTTGGCCTCATCAACGTGATTTTGAATTTAACTTCTGTTTCAACTCAGGACGTTTTCTCATGGGCACATTCCTTCACAGACCTCCACAACACTTCTAACTGTGAGGTGTGTAGGGCTATGCCTCTGTCAGTGATGGATGGACTTCTTGGTGGGTGTCACCGCTCTACCAAGGATATTTTAAACCACTCTGCTCTTTTCTGGGACGACAAAAAGAGGCTTTCCTCTCTCTTGTCAATCATAACCTCTCCTTGCTCTCTTGGTGTAAGACCTACAGGCAATAGACTCGGGTCATGGGGTTACATTTGATACAAATGCCATTTGTAACAAAAGCCTAACCTACTTGTTGTAAATCTACCCTGGTAGCCCTGGTAAATCTACCTTATTTACATGCTAGGTGGACAAGATCCGTATGAGTATGGTATGAGTATATTGCTGCCTTATTCGTACCCTCTATAGGGACAACAGATATCATGATTAGAGTAGACACCTTGACTAATTTCACAAAACAGGCCCTCCTAGATAGAACAAAAGCCATCCAAGCCTTAAATGAAGAGCAAATCCAAATGAGAAAAGCAGTAATTCATAATAGAATGGCTTTGCACATACTCACAGCTGCTCAAGGAGGAACTTGTGCTATAATTAAGGATGAATGTTGTGTATACATACCTGACTTATCTTGCAATACATCAACTGCTTTAGCAGACATGAAAAACCAGGTAAAAGCAATGTCAAATGAAAAACATTCCTTTCTAGACTTTGGTCCTATCTTGGGTGAAAGGCGATTGTGGAAAACTACATTTACCACTATTGTAGTTGTCTTGATAGTTCTGTTTTGTGGACCCTGAATTTTACAATGTATTATGAACTCTGTAACCCAAAGGTTCATGTCATTTTGCCAAATTGGTGATTGGAGAGCCAGGGTGTAATATACCCCTATGAATGATGCTCGTAATATGAGTTAAGAGCATGAAGAGGGGGGAATGAAGAAGGAATTCATAGGGCCTAGACTCCATCTTAGGCCTGTTCATGCTGACCATGCTCTGCCACCTTTCCAATGGACTCTGAACTCTGTTTAGTGCCTATGAAAACAACAGAAGGATAAGAACCCCTCCAGACAGGGGAGCCTTGAAGGTCATATCTAGGTTACTCATTGCCTAAGAGAAAGCATACACTAATCACCCCTTCCTCCGAAAGGCCATAATTTTTTCTGTATCCATCAGAGTGTAACCTCGGGTTTATTGATTATTGGCTAATTGTTTGACTGAGCGCATGAGCACATAGCATGTGAATGATGGGCTTATTGGGATTGTATTTTCCTTGGTTTATGTAAATCTCAAGGAATTTG
>SJYW01051909.1:0-23743 GCA_006410735.1 Raphicerus campestris
GGATTGAATGCTTCAATCAAAAGACACACTTGCTAAGTGGATTAAAAAAACAAAAAACAAAAACCTGTTTCTCTACAAGAGACACACTTCAGTCAGACCTAGTAACACATACAAACTGAAAGTGAGAGGCTGTAAAAAGATACTACATGCAGATGGAAATTTAAAAAATGGAGTTGCATTATTAGCATTAGATAATATAGACTTTAAAATAAAAACTACTACAAGAGACAAGGAAGGACAGTAAATAATGATTAAGGGATCAAGTCAAGAAGCTATGACAATTATAAGTATATATGCATCCACATAGCAGTACCACAATACATAAGGCAAATACTAACAAATTTAAAGGGGAAATAGACAGTAAAACAATATTAGTGGGAGTCTTTCATACCTCACTCACACCAATGGACAGATTATTGAGACAGAAAATTAATAAGGAAACATAAGCTTTAAATGCTACATTGGACCCATTGTAAATAATTGATATCTATAGGAAATTTCATCGAAAAACAGTAGAACACACTATTTTCTCAAATGCACATGAACTTTCTCCAGTACACATCGCATCTTGGGTCACAAATCAGTCTTTGGGTAATTTAAGAGAATTTAAATTGTATCAAGTTTTTTTCTGATCACAACACTGTATGATTACATACTAATCACATGAAACAAAACAAAACAAAACAAAACTGTGAAAAGCACAAACACTCAGAGGCTAAACAACATACTTCTGAATAACCAACTGGTAAGGGAGGAAATAAAGGAAATTAAAAAAAAGAAAAAGAAAAAAAACAACTACCTAGAAACAAATGGCAATACAAACATGATAACCACAAGTCTTTGCAATACAGCAAAAGAGTGCCAATAGGAAATTTATAGCAATTCAAGTGTATGTCAAGAAAGGAGGAAAATATTAAATAAGCAACCTAATCTTACACCTAAAGGAACTAAGAAGCCTCTTGATGAAGGTGAAAGAAGAGAGTTAAAAGCCTGGCTTAAAACTCAACATTCAAAAACTAAAGTCATGTCACCCAACCCCATCACTTCATGGCAAATACAAGGGGAATCAATGGAAACAGTGACAGAGTTTATTTTCTTGGACTCCAAAATCACTGCAGATGATGATTGCAGCCATGAAATTAAAAGATGCTTGATAACTGGAAGAAAAGAGAAAACAAAGGGGCCATCTAGTAAACTACAGTTTTTACAGTAGTCACGTATGAATGTGATAGTTTTAGCATGAAGAAGGCTGAGAACTCGAGAACTGATGTTTTTGAAATGTCATTCTTGAGAAGACTCTTGAGAGTCCCTAGGACTGTAAGGAGATCAAACCAGTAAATCCTAAAGGAAATCAGTCCTAAAAATTCATCAGAAGGACTAATGCTGAAGCTGAATCTCCAATACTTTGGCCATCTGATGCAAAGATTCGACTCATTGGAAAAGACCCTGAAGCTGGAAAGAGCAAAGGCATGAGGAGAAGAGGACGACAGAGGACAAGATGGTTGGATGGCATCACTGACTCAATGGACATGAGGTTGAGCAAGCTCCAGGAGCTGGTGATGGACAGGAAAGCCTGCTGCAGTCCACGGGGTTGCAAAGAGTCAGACACAACTTACACCTAAAACAATTAGAAACAAAGAACAAAAATCCTTAAAGTTGGTGGCAGCAAAGAAATCATAAAGATCAAAGGAGAAATAAATGAAAGAAACCACAAAAATATTAATAAAACTAAAAGCTGGTTCTTTGAGAAGATAAATATCATAAATCAGCAGCCACCTACACCAAGGAAAAAAGTAAGAAAACTTGAATCAACAAAATTAGAAATTAAAATGGAAAAATTGTGACAGACAGCACAGAAATACAAAGAGACTACTATGGACAACTATATGCCAATAAAATGAACAACTTAGAAGAAATGATAAAAGTTCTTAGAAAAGTACAGCTTTCCAAGAAAGAACCAGGAAGTTCTAGAAAATATGAACAGACCAATCACAAGCAGTGAAATCAATACTGTGATTAAGAATTTTCAACAAGCAAAAGTTCAGAGCCAGATCGCTTCACAGGCAAATTCTAGTAAACAATTAGGGAGAAGCTAATATATATTTTGTTCAAACTCTTTCAAAAAGATTGCAGAGGGAGGGAAATTGCCAGGCTCATTCTATGAGGGCACCATCATCTGATACCACAACATGACAAAGATGTCATGCAAAAAAAGAAAATTATAGGCCAATATCAGTGATGAACATGGATTCAAAAATCTTCAGCAAATTCTAGCAAACAGACCCCAACAATACATTAAAAGGATCACATATCATGATTGAGTTGGCTTTATCCCAGGGATGCAAGGATTCCTCAGTATATGCAGACTAACCAATGTTATACACCATATTAACAAACTGGAAAAGAAAAACCATATGATCATCTCAATAGATACAGAGAGAGATTTTAACAAAATTCAACACACATTTATGACAGACACTCTCCAGAAAATGCACATAGAAGGAACTCACTTCAACATAATTATGACCATATATAATAGACCCACAGCAAAAAATTATCAATGGTGAAAAACTGAAAATATTTCTCTGTAAAATTAGGAGCAAAACAAAGGTGCTGACTCTCATTATTATTGTTCAGTATATAATTTTGGAAGTCTTAGCCACAGCCACCAGAGAAGGAAAAGAAATAAGTGGAATCTAGATTGGAAAAGAAGTAAGTCTCACTGTCTGCAGATGACATGATCATATACATAGAAAACCTTGAAGATGCCCCCAGCAAATTACTAATCAATGAATTTAAGGCTTTCTGGGAGCTCAGCTGGTAAAGAATCTGCCTGTAATGTAGAAGGCCCCGGATTGATTCCTGGGTCAGGAAGATCCCATGAAGAAAGGATAGGCTACCCAGTCCAGCATTCATGGGCTTTCCTTGTGGCTCAGATGGCAAAGAACCTACCTGCAATGTGAGAGACTTGGGTTTGATCCCTGGGTTGGGAATATTCCTTGGAGGAGGGCATGGCAACCTACTCTAGTATTCTTACCTGAGAATCCCCATGAACAGAGGAGCCTGGTGGGTTACAGTGCATAGGTAGCAAAAAGTCAGACATGACTGAGTGACTAAGCACATTAATCAATGAATTTAGCAAAGTGGCAGGATAAAAAAATAAAACACAGCAATCTCTTACATCCCTATACACTAACATCAAAAGATCAGAAAGAAAAATTAAGGAAACAATTTCATCATTGCAACAAAAATAATAAAATACCTAGGAATAAACCTACTTAAGGAGGTAAAAGATCTGTACTCAGGAAACTACAAGGCACTGATGAGAAAAATCAAAGATAACATAAACAGATGGAGAGATTTTCCATGTTACTAGATTAGAAAAATCAATTTTGTGAAAATGACTATACTACCCAAAGAAATCTAGAGATTCAATGCAATGTCTTTCAAACTACCAATGGCATTTTTCATAGAACTAGAAAAAAGAATTACAATTTGTATGGGAAAAAAAAATGAATGAATATTCAAAAGACTCTTAAGAAAGAAAAACAGAAGTGGAGGAATCCATCTTCCCAAATTCTGACTATATCACAAAACTACAGGAATCAAGGAAGTATTGTTTTGGCATAAAAACAGCAATACAGACCACTGATACAAGATAGAAAGTCCAGACATAAACTCATGTACCTATGGGCATCTTATCTTTGACAAATGAAGGCAGAATATACAGTGGATAAAAGACAACCTCTTCGATAAATAATGCTGGGAAAACTGGACAGTTACATGTTAAAGAACAAAATTAGAATACTTTTTAACATCATACACAAAACATAAACTCAAAATGGATTAAAGATGTAAATGTAAGGTCAGAAACTATAAAACTCTTAGAGGAAATCATAGGCAGAACACTCTTTGACATAAATTACATAAAGATCCTCTTTGATCCTCCTCCTAGAGTAACAGAATGAAAAATAAAAGAAATTTATACATGGGATCTAATTAAATCTAAAAGATGTCACGCAGGAAAGACAACTATAAACAAGATGTAAATACAACCCTCAGAATGGGTAAATAAGTGCAAATGAACCAACTGACAATGGATTAATCTCCAAAATATAAAGTGGCTCAGGCAGCTCAATATTAGAAAAACAACCCAATCAAAAAATGAGCAGAAGACCAAAACAGACATTTCTCCAAAGAAGATATACAGATGGCTGATAAACACATGAAAAGATGCTCAACAGTGCTTATTATTAAAGATATACAAATCAAAAGTACAATGAGATTCCACCTCACAGCAGCCAGAAGAGCCATCATCAAAAAAAATCTGTAAACAATAAGTGCTGGAAGGATGTGGACAAAAGAGAATCCTCCTGAACTGTTGCTGGGAATATAAATTGATACAGACATTATGGAGAACACTATAGAAATTCCTCAGAAAACTAGGAATAAATCTGCCATAGGATCCCACAGTCTCACTACTGGGTGTATATCCTGAGAAAATCATCAAAAAGACACATGTGGAGGCAGAGGAGTGCAGGAGAAGGTCCTTTTGGTGGGAAGATGCCGCACTTTGGTATAAATTGCAATCAGTTAGGGATCGTTTTTCAAACTCAAGTTAGAAATGAGAGTTCAGGTAAGTGAGGTCACCATTGCTGCTTTGAACAACTCAAAAGGGAGAATGGATTTATCAGGAGTGAAAGAGAAGAGCTTGGTAGGAGTCAAAGAAAACCATTTTGAAAAGGCCAGTGCTAGAGCACCTTCACGCATCAAATGCAAAGAACTCTTTGATGAGATGTCCAAGGATCGCTCTAAAGATAGAGTGTCCACCAAGGAGTAGAGGGAGAACGACTGTGGCAGGGGTAAGATTCCGGAGAGGCGCAGTGGTTCCAGTGGGAGCCGTAGCACCAGGTCTCAGTCCAACTCTACCTTCAGTCCAGTCTCCAGCCCAGCACTGGCTCCAGTTCGTCTTCAGCTTGGAGCTGCTTAGGGAGTTCCAGAACATCCTGCAGCTCCAGCTTCAGCAGCTCCTCTGGCTCTCCATGTACATTACTGACAGACATGAGAACAGGAGGCATTGCAGTTCCAAGTTCAAATCACTCAAAAGAGATGAAAAGGAAAGGAAAAAGCGGAGTCTTTCCCAAAACCCACCAAAGTACACATTAGGAGACTCACCAGGAATGTGACCAGGATCACATCATGAAGATATTTTCCACCTATGGGAAAACTAAAATGATTGACATTCCTGTGGAAAGGATGCACCCTCGTCTCTCTAAAGGTTATACAGATGTAGAATTTGAGAATCCAGATGAGGCTGAGAAGGCTCTGAAGCACATGGACAGAGCACAAATGGATGGCCAGGAGATCACCACCACCACTGTTCTGGCCCTCTGGCCTTGGCCAACCCCAGGCGATTCAGCTCTCCCGAGAGCATACCGCCTCCCATGCACTGAAGGTCACTCCCACGAATTTGGAGAAGGTCACGTTTCCCTTGCTGCAGGTCCTCTGTGCGGCAGCACTCCCACTTCCTTTGCTGCCGCCACCAACTGAGCTTTTCAGCTCCAAATCCTCTGGATAAGCAGGGCCTCTGAAGATCAGCCCTTGTGGATTAGATCCCATCCTGCTCACTCTTGTCATTTTTCTAGCTAAAAGGAGATAATAGGAAAGAAATCCCTCCCTTGGGGGTAGGCTTTGGAGGTGGATGCAGTGATTGAGACTGTCTCCCCGGGTAGCAGAGTTCCCACAGTAGAAGTGATGTGGGTTTGGGGTTGTGCTTGCAAAGATGCCCTCCAATTTTCTAGCTAAAGAGATTCCACATTTCTAGATCCTGAGAGTCAGCTTAGTGGCAAAGCCAGCAGGGTTGAGCAGGGGACCCCAGGTGTTGGTACAGCCCCTGCCTGGAAGCACATTTTCCCATTCTACACATAACTTGTGGCCCATATGGTATGGAGTCCCACAGGAAAGGCATGCTTTTATGCAACTGCAAGTACTATTAGTCTGACCCTGTTCCCCTGCCTGAGTCCTTTTCTGACCTCTAAGGTCAAACACACACCTCCCACCACTTTCTGCCCCAGATGGTTCTTTTCAGATGTACATATGTGTGTGCACTGGCACACATTCACACATCTCCCCATCTCTCTGAAATTGGTGAGTTGAAAGTGAGTTCTGCCCGGTAATTACTGAACAACACCCCCACCCCCTAGTCTTCCATTCTGTCCCCATTCTGTTGTGTTGATATTCACAGTGGGCTTCCAGTTTACCTTGGCAACATGTAGTTTGCCTTTTTGGCTTTTACTATGTATTCAGTACTATAAACTTTCTGTTTTGAGTTTTGTAACTTTGTAGCATTTTAAATGAGGTTGGGTTTGTACTTTGTTGTGTAGAGTAAAATAGTTGTGTTGAATAAACCTAGGACTGGGGGAAAAAATGACATATGTATCCCAATGTTCATTGCAGCACAATTTACAATAGACAAGACAGGGATGCCACCTAGATGTCCATCCACAGATTAATGGATAAATAAGCTGTGGTACACATATTCACTGGAATATTACTTAGACATAAAAAGGAATGAATTTGAACCAGTTTTCATGAGGTAGATGAACCTAGAGTCTGTTATACAGAGTAATTCCAGAAAGAGAAAAGTAAATATATTAAAGCATATATATGGAATCTAGGGGAAAAGCAAAACAAAACAAGCAAACAAACAAAAAAAATGAAACAGTAGGGATGAATCAATTTACTGGGAAGGAGTGGAGATACAGACCTAGAGAAAGGAGACACAGACCAAAAGGATTTGTGGACACAGCAGGGAAAGGAGAGCACTGTCATAGTGGTATTCAAATCAGAAAAAGGGTACTTACATATGCTAAAATATGTCACATCATCTCAACTTTCACGATAATAAGGGTCATCTACTTTGACATGTCTTCTTTCCCTAATTTTTATGTCCTTTGTATGTGCAAAGAGCACTTCCTTAGGATCATTATCTTGCTGACCTCAGTCAACAGGATGTAGGTCCTATTTTTTCACTTAATGGCCTCAGACAAATTGTATGCTTTCACTTATGGTTTTATTGTTAAGCACGACTGAATGACTGAACTGAACTGAACTGAAGTCTGTTTCTTTTCACAATATTCTGATAGCTTTCCCAAGTGATCATTAAATTATAGTGGTCTTAGCAAATTCCTTATATTTCCTGTTCTATCTACAATCCCCTAGTGAGATTTCTAAAACTATTTGTGTAACTATCCTAATCTACCCTATCTGAGAAGAGAATAACTATCAGATACAAACAGAACTGTCCTTAGGACCCCAATCAGGTTTTCTGTTGTACCCCTCAGTGAAAGGTAGACAGAAATGGTAAAGAATTTGGTGATATACAGGAACACATCTGTGGGGTTTTCTGTTGTACCCCTCAGTGAAAGGTAGACAGAAATAGGAAAGAATTTGGTGATATACAGGAACACATCTGTGGGTTGCCTGAGGATCAGCAGAGTAGGGGAGACAGTAGTGATGGGAAAGATGGTCTGAGACCAGCAAAATATCACTGGGCATATGAGCAAGGAAGCCATAGAACAGCAGTTAACAAAACATCCCTATGATGCTAACTAAACACCAAAAGTTGCACTAGAAGGAAATCTCCTTAGCTAGTAACTAAAATTGGGGAAATCTCTAAAAAATCTTCTGGATTATAAAGATTAATAAAATGAAATTTCTAAAAATAAAGGCCTTCATAATAATCTGAATATACAAAGATAGAAAACCTAGATTTGGTTTCTAACTGTAAAATGCAACCAGAGTTTTAATCTACTACTGTACATTCTGTAATGTTTGAGTTAATATTAATTTACATTTACAAGGCATAAAGATGTTAGAAACAATAATCAAATATACAATTGTTTCCTAATTATTATGAAATTTATATTACAAATTATCCTAACTCTTTGTGCAACTCTTTTAAAAACCCTTCACGACTTATTTCCTGTTAGCCAAAAGTGTAACTCTAATTTGGTATTTTGTGTTATGATCCTGCAACCCTCTAATCTAATTTCCTTCTTTCTCCTGTATATTCTGAAATATTATTTTATAAGAATGAATGTATATCAAAAGATATAAGTTGTGTATGCCTTCTATGTTGTTCTGTATGCTTGGAATTCTACACATGTTCTTATACTATGTCATAACATCTTTAGGAAATAACTCACTTTTTAGATTTTTCTAACCTTATCTCCTCTTTCTTCANAATCTGAATATACAAAGATAGAAAACCTAGATTTGGTTTCTAACTGTAAAATGCAACCAGAGTTTTAATCTACTACTGTACATTCTGTAATGTTTGAGTTAATATTAATTTACATTTACAAGGCATAAAGATGTTAGAAACAATAATCAAATATACAATTGTTTCCTAATTATTATGAAATTTATATTACAAATTATCCTAACTCTTTGTGCAACTCTTTTAAAAACCCTTCACGACTTATTTCCTGTTAGCCAAAAGTGTAACTCTAATTTGGTATTTTGTGTTATGATCCTGCAACCCTCTAATCTAATTTCCTTCTTTCTCCTGTATATTCTGAAATATTATTTTATAAGAATGAATGTATATCAAAAGATATAAGTTGTGTATGCCTTCTATGTTGTTCTGTATGCTTGGAATTCTACACATGTTCTTATACTATGTCATAACATCTTTAGGAAATAACTCACTTTTTAGATTTTTCTAACCTTATCTCCTCTTTCTTCACTTCCATTTGCCTTAACCTGCTTATGAGTGGTATTAGGTTTAAACCCTCCTCTCTCCTCCTAAGTAATCCAATTTGAGTATTCACCAAGATGTTGACATTTTGAGTTTATGCATATCTTCCTGACTGGATCATGAGTTCCTTGAGAGAAATGTTTTGCACAATCTTTTTTCACATTTCTGAAACTTAACACAGTGTTAGGTGACTAGAGATAATTTGTTAAACATGAATTAATTTGAAGAATCAACAATATGATGGTTTTTTTATTTTTTTTAACAATATGATGTTTAAACTCTGAAAATTTTAGAAACGTTACCAAGAAATACTTTTAAATTTCTATTTTAAAAATAATTATCCAGTATTTCAAGATTCATGATAAAATATTACAAGTTTTGCATGACACTGCATAAGTAGAAATCATATAAAAACTAAAAAAATAAAAAAAAATTATTACTATTCATCAAGCAAGAACATCCCAAAGTTAGAGTAAGACAAACACATTAGTAATTCTATAATTAATACTATAGTAATACTATAATTAATTGAGTTAGAAAAAGGAGAGATTCAGACTTAAATTGAAGAATGTACAGAAAACCATTAGGCCATTCAGGTAAATCAGATCCCTTATGGTTAAACAGTGGAAGTGAAAAATATATTCCAGGTGTTAGATCAGATAGACAGTGTGCCTGACAATCTACGTTTGCAACATTGTATAGAAGGTGATGACCAAAACCATCCCCAAGAGAAAGAAAAACAAAAAGACAAAGTAGTTGTCTGAGGAGGCCTTAGAAATAGCTGTGAAAAGAAGAGAAGTGAAAAGCAAAGGAGAAAAGGAAACGTATACTCATCTGAAAGCAGAGCTCCATAGTATATCAAGGAGAGATAAGAAAGCCTTCTTAAGTGATCATTGCGAAGAAACAGAAGAAAACAATAGACTGGGGAAGATTAGAGTTCTCTTCAAGATAATTAGAGATACCAAGGGAATATTTCGTGCAAAGATAGGCACAAGAAAGGGAGAAATGCTATTGAACTAAAAGAAGCAGATGATATTATGTATAAGTGGCAAGAATACACAGAAGATCTATTAAAAAAAAAAAAAGTTTTGACCGAATAACCACAATGGTGTTATCATTCACTTAGAGCCAGATATCCTGGGTTGTGAAGTAAAGTGGGCCATAGGAAGCATCACTAGGAACAAAGCTAGTGGATGTGATAGAATTCCAGCTAGACTATTTCAGAACCTAAAAGATGATGTGGTGAAAGTGCTTCACTCAACATGCCAACAAATTTGGAAAACTCAGTAGTGGTCACAGGACTGGAAAAGGTAAGTTTTTATCCCAATCCCAAATAAGGAAAATGCATAAGAATGTTCTGACTACCACAAAACTGTGTTTATTTCACATCCTACCAAAGTAATACTCAAAATCCTTCAAGCTAGGCTTCAACAGTATGTGAACCAAGAATTTCCAGATGTACATGTTGATTTAGAAAAGGCAGAGGAATCAGAGATAAAATTGTCAACAGCTGTTGGATCACAGAAAAAGCTAGAGAATTACAGAGAAACATCTACTTCTGTTTCTTGACTATTAAATATTTGTTAAAATATTTGACTGCAGATAAAAACAAACTATGGAAATTTCTGAAAGAGATGGGAATATCAGACCACCTCATTTGCCTCCTGAGAAAACTTCATGCAGTTCAAGAAGCAACAGTTATAACTGGACATGAAACAACAGACTGATTCCAAATAGGAAAAGTAGTATGTCGAGGCTGTATATTGTCATCCTGCTTATTTAACTACTATGCAGAATACATCATTCAAAATGATGGGCTGAATGAAGCACAAGCAGGAATCAAGACTGTGGAGAGAAATATCAATAAACTCAGATAAGTAGGTGACACCAGCCTTGTGGCAGAAAGTGAGGAGGAATTAAAGATTCTCTTGATGAAGTTGAAAAAGAAGAATGAAGGAGATGGCTTAAAACTCAAAATTCAGAACACTGTGATCATGACTTCCGGTCCAATCTCTTCATGTCAGATAGATGGAGAAACAATGGAAACAGTGACAGACTTTATTTTCTTGGGCTCCAAAGTCACTGTGGACAGTGACTGCATCCATGAAATTAAAATAAGCTTGCACCTTGGGTGGGGGGGGGGTGGAAATGGCATACCTAGACAACATGTTAAAAAGCAAAGATTACTTTGACTACAAAGGTCTGTGAAGTCAAAACTATGGTTTTTCCAGTAGTCATTTATGGATGTGAGAGCTGGACAATATAAAAGTCTGAGCACCGAATAACTGATGTCTTTGAATAGTGGTGAGAGTCCTTGTGAGTCTCTAGGGACTCTTGAGAGTCCCTTGGGCAGGAAAGAAATCAAATCAGTCAATCCTAAAGAAAATCAACCCTGAATTCGTTGGAAGGAATGGGGCTGAAGCTGAAACTCCAATACTTTGGCCACTTGCTGAGAAGATGTGACTCATTGGAAAAGACCCTGATACTTGGAAAGATTATAGGTGGGGGAAGAAGGGTCAAGAGAGGATGAGATGGTTGTATGACATCCCTGGCTCAATGGATACAAGATTGATCAAACTCTGGGTGGTGCTGAAGGATAGGGAAGCCTGGTGTGCTTCCTGTGTCCATGGGGTTTCGAAGAATGGGATGTGACTGTGACTCAAAAACAATAACAACAAAGGAGACATATTGAATTGCTAATTGTGATGTTCATGTCAAGAGGGCAATAGACATATGTAGATAAGTGAGAAAATATATCTTGTTCTATAAGAAAAATATGACCAAAGTAATTGCAGCTGTACCTGGACTTCTTGGGAAGTCTGGCTCAATAACTATATCTCCCCAATTTGATCACTGTCAGCCTCACTTATTAAATTTGAATTAATTGTTTGCCAAACTTCTAATATGATCAAAGCATCATACAGAGCACAAAAATGTAACAGTCTTTACCCTCAGGAGACGAATAATTTAAAAGAAAATATAAATATATTTATAGGTGCATTTTAGTAAATATGTTTTAAGCACCTATTGTTTCTAAGTCACTATACTAGGTTTTGTATCATAGAGGTAAAAGTGGTCTCACTACTAGAACTATTACTCTAATTAGAAGGATACTTAATTTCTAAAATATACAGCTTGGGTAAAATTGTGTCTTTTTTCTCTATTTTTTTTTAATGGTATAAAAGTTTATCTTAACTTTATAACTAAAGTCATAGAAGCCAGTACTCATCAAAGACAAGGAGCAACCCTGATAAGCAAAAAGGAGAAAGTTTTGAAACCAATGCTAGAATCTACATGGGCTTGGAAAAGGCCTAATTTGATCCTAAATGATTACAAATCTTAGTCACTTCTAATACCGTGTAGAAAGGTTATGTCACATACTAATGAAGTCAAAGTCAAATGGTCAATAAAAATGGGGCAAAACTCATCTTTATCACAAATTCACTAGAACCATGAAACTCATTGTAATAAACCAAATAAAATAAATGTACAGTTCAGTTCAGTTCCGTCGCTCAGTAGTGTCTGACTGAACTGCAGTGTGCCAGGCCTCCCTGTCCATCACCAACTCCCAGACTTTTACCCAAACCCATTTTCATCGAGTTGATGATGCCATCTAACCATCTCATCCTCTGTCATCCTTTTCTGCTCCTGCCCTCAATTTTTCCCAGCATCAGGATCTTTTCCAGTGAGTCAGCTCTTCTCATTAGGTGGCCAAAGTATTGGAGTTTCAGCTTCAACATAAGTCCTTCCAATGAACACCCAGGACTGATCTCCTTTAGGATGGACTGGTTGGATCACCTTGCAGTCCAAGGCACTATCAAGAGTTTTCTCTAATACCACAGTTCAAAAGCATCAATTCTTTGGTGCTCAGCTTTCTTTATAGTCCAATTCCCACATCCATACATGACTACTGGAAAAAACAGCCTTGACTAGACTGACCTTTGCTGACAAAGTAATGTCTCTGCTTTTTAATATGCTATCTAGGTTGGTCATAACTTTCCTTCCAAGAAGTAAGTACCTTTTAATTTCATGGCTGCAATCACCATCTGCAGTAATTTTGGAGCCCCCAAAATAAAGTCAGCCACTGTTTTCACTGTTTCCCCATCTATTTGCCATGAAGTGATGGGACTGGATGCCATGATCTTAGTTTTCTGAATGTTGACCTTTAAGCCAACTTTTTCACTCTCCTCTTTCACTTTCATCAAGAAGCTCTTTAGTTCTTCACTTTCTGCCATAAGGGTGGTGTCATCTGCATATCTGAGATAATTGATATTTCTCCCGGTAGTCTTGATTCCAGCTTGTGCTTCATTCAGCCCAGTGTTTCTCATGATGTACTCTGAATATAAGTCAATATTAATGATTGTAGGTTAAACTGAAATGTAATAACCTTAGTCTTGTAATCTCTCTTCCTTAGCACAATAGTTTTATTGCTTACTTGTACACATTCTGAGGTATGTTAAAGGATTAGCTCTCTAGTGATGTTCTCCTACTTGAAGTTTTTTTTGTTTTGTTTTGTTTTAATTCAGGCTGTGTATATTTCCTTCATATTTATTAGCCAAATAAGTCCTATGGCCAAAACTAACTACAAGGTGGCTGAAGAATATAGAATATATACCTAGTCAATAACCAGCAAATTACTGTGCCACACTAACAACTAATGTCATCTCCACTAAAGAGATGGCAATATCATCAATAGTTACTAAGATGAAATGGTAGAGATTCATTAAAGAAGAACATATATTGTGTGAGACAAATTGTAACCATAGAGGACCATACAAAGCCTTCTTGAGACACATCTTTCTCTTATATCCTCTGCTTTAAGTCCTCTCTGAAAGGTAATAATTTAGAATGAACATTTCCTAAATTGCTTTGCAGGTGTAAAAACTGCTGTGAAATGGAATAGCTACTTGATGACCATGAGTGCATAGCCCCCAGACCTGCTGGTGCCTAAGAACTGAAAATGTTAACACTTTTGACATCACCTTGTTACCACACCATCAACCAATCAAAGAACTGTGCTTGAGCTGATCACATAATCTGGGACACTTCCTCCCTCACCTTGCTTTTTGCTGAAAATCATTGGGAAGTTCAGGCTCTTGAGCATTAATTGTCCTGGATACATTGTATGGTGTCTTACAATAGATGCTGCACTTTCCATCATCAGAAACCAAGGCCATTGGATTGGCTTTACTATGCATGGGTGAGCAGATTAAAGTTTTCATTCAGTAACAATTTTGGTGGCCAATGTAGAGCCCAGTCCCAAATGGGCATCATTCCCATAGCACACTGGCCCCCTCAAGGAGCTCCATGAGCACATTTGTTTCAAGAGTAGCTGTAGGTGCTTGCTGCTGATGAAGAATTTTTGGCCCATGATGAGTTTGACTTTATTGGCAAAGGGAATGAGAGGGTAGCAGGCAGGAAGACCAGAGGTCCCCAAGTGGCAGGCGGAAGTAAACTGAAAGTGGCAGAGGTATTTTTTCCTCTTCTACACAAAATTAGAAGAGGTTTCCTTTAATTCTGTGTTGAGGACAACTTGTTCTGCCTTAAGCTAAACAATGCATCTTTCTTATGTTAATGAAACTATGTATTTACTTTGGAATTTGCCTTTCTTCAAAATGGTTCCACATAAGGCTAACTTTTTTTCTTTTCTCAGACCTTGGGATGATAATTGCTCAACAAACCATTATTCCTGTCAGTTGTTTTATGACCAGGGGATGACACACCTTATGCCATCCTAGCTCAAAAGTGAGTAATGTGGGAGAGGGGCCTAGTGAAACTCCCTCAGCCTTGAGGTATCTCTCTTATCTGATTAATAGCTTTAGAACAGACATAAAACATCTTGCTATAAACTAGCAAGCGGGCACTCTTTCTGTTCTTCCCTATCTCTATTATATTTTGATAAAACTTTTCTACACAAAAAGCTCTAAGTAGTCAAGCCTTGTCTCTAACCCCAGATTGAAATCCTCTCCTCTGGAGGTCATGAATCCTAGTGTAACACACAGCTCACAGCAGCAAACTTTCAGGAACAAGGCACTAGAGTAGGATGGTTAAGACTTCATTGGTAAATAACACAGTTCACATGTGACAACACAAAGGTATCCTTCCCTATTGCATTGGCTTTGGCTATAAGGGAATATTGGTTAGGATTTCCCTTTTTGAACAAAAGCTTAGTCATCAGCCTCAGCTTTCATGGGGCACTGATTGGAGTTTCCACTTTGGATTCAAGCTTGATTTTTGGCTTTGCCCCTGACTTATGGAGCACTAGCTGGGAATCTCCCTTTCTGGGGATAAGAAACTGTGATCCTGAGAGGCAACTTTGCATTGCATTGGTTTGTTTGCTTACTTAATATTTAACAATACCAAACCTGAATACTAGGTTATCAGAGCTTTGTTCCATCTTCTAATCCTCACAGGATATATTTGCAAAACTGGGAGATCTTCAACTCCCATAAATGAAAACAAACAAACAAACAAACAAAAACTTTTGTTGTAATACTGTTTGACCTCTTGACTCTCTGAGATCAATAGCTCTGCTATTATATCAAAATAAGAATTTTGGTGTGTATGTGTGTGTGTGAATGTCTTGGTACCAGAGTCCAAATCCTGTTTTCTCTTGTTATGACATTCATTAATGGGCTTTCCAGGTGGTGCTAGTGGTAAAGAACCCATCTGCCAGTGCAGGAAACAAAAGAGATGCAGGTTCAATCCCTGGACCAGGAAGATCCCCAGAGGAGGGCATAGAAACATATGCCCTCTAGTGTTCTTGTCAGATGAATCCCATGGATGAAGGAGATAGCAAAGAGATGGATTGATGACTAACACACATATACAAATGCTCTTAGTAACTTGAATGCTGATTCATGTTTCTCTGGAAGTGAGGCATGTGAATATGAGTGAATAATGAATATAAGTGTTTATTACTGTGCTTTGCTATTGTTGTTTTTAAATCACTGACAATGGCTCTATCGATTGTTTTAACATATGCAATTAGAGGAAGCATGTTTTCTATGAAGAACTTGCATTTCCCTACACATGCTTTTAAAATTTCAATGTTCTATATGGACTCTCAGGAACTTGTTTGATCTTGTAAATTCCATGAGACTGAGAAAAACAGAGGAGTTTTAAACTTACAAATGGGTAATTTAACAAAGACATACATTTTATTATACCTAGGTTTTTTGTTGTTCATTTGTTAAGTCATGTCTGAAACTTTGTAACCCATGGACTGCAGCATTTCAGGCTTCCCTGTCCTTCACTAGGTTTACTGAAGGCCAATGTGTGTGAGCTAGTCATTCAGTCATTTTGGACTCTTCAGTTAGTTCAGTTCAGTTCAGTCACTCAGTCGTGTCTGACTCTTTGCAACCTCATAGACTGCAGCACATCAGGCCTCCCTGTCAATCACCAACTCCCAGAGTTTACTGAAAATCATGTCCGTTGAGTCAGTGATGCCATCCAACCATCTCATTCTCTGTCATCTCCTTCTCCTTCTGCCTTCAATCTTTCTCAGCATCAGGGTCTTTTCAAAAGAGTCAGTTCTTCACATCAGGTGGCCAAAGTACTGGAGTTTCAGCTTTAGCATCAGTCCTTCCAATGAATATTCAGGACTGATTTCCTTTAGGATGGACTGGTTGGATCTCCTTGCAGTCCAAGAGACTCTCAAGAGTCTTTACCAACACCATAGTTCTAAAGTATCAATTCTTTGGTGCTGCACTTTCTTTACAGTCCAACTCTAACACCCATATATGACTACTGGAGAAACTAGCTTTGACCAGATGGACATTTGTTGGCAAGGTAATGTCTCTGCTTTTTAAAATGCTGTCGAAGTTGTTCATAGATTTTGTTGCAAGTAGCAAGTGTCTTTTAATTTCAGGGCTGCAGGCACCATCTGCAGTGATTTTGAACCCCCCCCCAATAAATTATATCATTGTTTCCCCATCTATTTGCCATGAAGTGATGGAACCAGATGCCATGACCTTAGTTTTCTGAACATTGGATTTTAAGAAAACTTTTTCACTCTCCTCTTTTACTTTCATCAAAAGGTTCTTTAGTTCTTCACTTTCTGCCATAAGGGTGGTGTCATCTGCATATCTGAGGTTATTGATATTTCTCCCAGCAATCTTGATTCCAGTTTGTACTTCATCCAGCCCAGCATTTCTCATGATGTACTCTGCATATAAGTTAAATAAGCAGGGTGATAATATACAGCCTTGATGTAATCCTGTCCCTATTTGGAACCAATCTGTTGTTCCATGTCCAGTCTAACTGTTGCTTCCTGACCTACATACAGATTTCCCAAGAGGTAGGTCAGGGGGTCTGGCATCCCCAACTCTTGAAGAATTTTCCACAATTTGTTGTGATCCACACAGTCAAAGGCTTCTCTGTAGTCAATAAAGCAGAAGTAGATTTTTTTTTTTAAATGGAACTCACTTGCTTTTATGATAATCCAGTGGATGTTGGCAATTTGATCTTTGGTTCCTCTGCCTTTTCTAAATCCAGCTTGAACATGTGAAGTTGTGATTCATGTACTGTTGAATCCTGGCTTGGAGAATTTGGGGCATTACTTTACTAGTGTGTGAGATGACTGCAATTATGTGGTAGCTTGAGCATTCTTTGGCATCGTCTTTCTTTGGGATTGGAATGAAAACTGACCTTTTCCAGTCCGTGGCCACTGCTGAGTTTTCTAAATTTGCTGGCATTTGACTGTTAATTATGGCATTTGTCAACAAATAACAAAACAAATTAACCACACAAAAGTTAACATGGTCTGATTTTCAAAAGCTATAAAATAAAGGTAAATGACATATGAATTGTCAGGTGAACTCTTTTAAGAATAATTGTGTTTTTGATATGTCTATTTAAAACACTTTCTGGGATTCTTGGTAATAAATTTTACTATGTGGATCTAAATGATGAGAATTCACTGAACATCTATGTGTGCTAAGTCATGTGTGACTCTTTGCAACCCGGTGGACTGTATGTAACTCACCAGTTTTCTCTGTCCATGGGATTATCCAGGCAAGATTGCTGGAGAGGATTGCCAGGCCCTCCTCCAGGGGATCATCCCATCCCATGGATTGAACCTGAGTCCCTTACATCTAACTTCATTGGCAGGCAGGTTCTTTACCATTAGCATCTGAACATCTAGGTCATTTCAAATACAAGTTATAGAATATGTTCATAAGTCCAATCAGATGTGGTGGCATAACAGAATTTACAATTACTTACTCTATGGTGTTTGCTAGAGATTATGATTTTTAGGGGTTAAAATTATAATACATGTAATTAAAGCTACTAAGACAATAACAGAAGTATTTTGATATAATGAGGGCACAAGGAATGAACGTGCATTTTGGACAAATAAAAGGAGTGGTAGATTTATCCTAAAGTTGGTTGATTTGGGGTGGAAGAATAGGGGCAAACTAATATGGATATAGAAATTTGTGGAAGTTTGTGGAAATTGAGCCCTGAAAAAAGGAGTTTCGTGTATGTTTGGGCTAGAGTTAGATTAAATTTAATTAATGAAATGAATTTTGTTATTGAAAGTAGGTTGATGCAGGACTAGATTTTTTGTTGTTGTTGTTCAGCCTACTGAATTTTTGTTTTCCTTCACTTTATGTAGGATTCTAAATGTTAGATATTTATGAACTTTCAGTGATGCTCACTTCAAGTACATCAGGTGAGGTGAAGTCGCTCAGTCGTGTCTGACTCTTTGGGACCCTGTGGACTGTAACCTACTAGGCTTCTCCGTTCATGGGATTCTCCAGGCAAGAATACTAGAGTGGATTGCCATTTCCTTCTCCAGGGGATCTTCCCAACCCAGGTATTAAACCCGGGTCTCCCGCATTGGAGGCAGATGCTTTAACCTCTGAGCCACCAGGGAAGCCCAAGTGGTGGTTAACAACACAGGAAGAATGGAATTTAACACTGAGACAGAAAGCCATTTTAAAAAAAAAATCACAGATGCTTATTATGAGTCTGAAACCAATTGACAAAGGTGTAAATCCCCTTTTGTATTTTTCTTAATTTATTAGATATATTGGTCCTTTATGTCATGATTTATAACCAACATATTACATATGTTATATCCAATCATTGTATTTGTGGTGTTACTCATTTAACAACACTAAACAGAAGATATAGAATTTCAACAGAGAAACTTAATCTGCCTTAAAATATATCTCGATTTTTATTTCAGATTGGGAGCTCAAGTGGTATTGAACATATATATCTAGGCAGAATTATCTTACAGTATTCAGGGAGCAATGTGCAAGGGAAGACATATTTGAGTAGATACTTTGAGGTTAGGGCCTTATTTGGTCCCAGCTACAGTACATTTTCTTTCTTCTTTTTAATTAATAAATTTACTGTAAGTGAAAACAAACTACTTTACAATATTGTGGTGGTTTTGCCATTCATTGACATGAATCAGTCATGGGTGTACATGTGTCTCCCCTTCCTGTAAATTCCTGCCACATCTCTCCCCATCCTGTCCCTCTGGGTTGTCCCAGTGCACCAGCTTTGAGTGCCCTATTTCATGCATTAAACTTGGACTGGTCATCTATTTAAAATATGGTAATATACATGTTTCAATGCTATTTTCTCAAATCACCCCAAGCTTGCCTTTTTCCACAGAGTCCCAAACATCTGTGTCTCTTCTGTCATCTTACATATAGGGTCATTATTACCATCTTTTTAAATTCCATATATACATGTTAATGTACTGTACTGATGCTTTTCTTTCTGACTCATTTCACTCTTTATAATAGGTTCTAGTTTTATCCACCTCTTTACAACTGATTTAAATGCATTCTTTTTAATAGCAGAGTAACATTCCACTGTGTATATGTACCACAATTTTCTTAACCGTTCATCTGCTGACGGACATCTAGGTTTCTTTCATGTCCTACCGATTGTAAATAGTTCTGCAATGAACATTGGGGCACACGCATCTCTTTCAATTTTGGTTTCCTCAGTGTGTATGCCCAGCAGTGAGATTGCTGGGTCATATGGCAGTTCTATTTCCAGTTTTTTTTTTTTTTTTTTTTTAAGGAATCTCCACACTGTTCTCCATAATGGCTGTTTGCACTATGATCAACAGTGTAAGAGGGTTCCCTTTTCTCCACACTCTCTCCAGGATTTGTTTGTAGACTTTTGAATAGCAGCCATTCTGACTGGTGTGAAATGGTCCCTCCTTGTGGTTTGGATTTGCATTTCTCTGATAATGAATGATGTTGAGCATATTTCCATGTGCTTGTTAGCCATCTGTATGTCTTCCTTGGAGAAATGTCTATTTAGTTCTTTGGCCCATTTTTTGATTGGGTCGTTTATTTTTCTGGTATTAAGCTGCATGAGCTGCTTGCATATTTTGGAGATTAATTGTCAGATGTTTCATTTGCTATTATTTTTCCCATTCTGAAAGCTGTCTTTTCACCTTGCTTATACTTTCCTTCCTTATGCAAAAGCTTTTAAATTTAATTAGGTCCCATTTGTTTATTTTTGCTTTTATTTCCATTATTCTGGGGTGGTGGGTCATAGAGGATCTTGCTGTGATATATGTCAGAGAGTATTCTGCCTATGTTTTGCTCTAAGAGTTTTATACTTTTTGGTCTTACATTTAGATCTTTAATCCATTTTGAGTTTATTTTTGTGTATGGTGTTAGAAAGTGTTCTAGTTTCATTCTTTTACAGATAGTTGACCAGTTTTGCCAGCACCACCTGTTAAGATTGTCTTTTCTCTGTTGTATGTTTTTTCCTCCTTTGTCAAAGGTGCCCATAGGTGTGTGGATTCATCTCTGGGCTTTCTACTTCGTTCCATTGATCTATATTTCTGTCTTTGTGCCAGTAGCATACTGTCTTGGTGACTGTATCTTTGCAGTATAGTCTGAAGTCAGCTAAGTTGATTCCTCCAGTTCCATTCTTCTTTTTCAAGACTGGTTTGTCTATTTGAGGAATTTTGTGTTTCCATACAAATTATGAACTTATTTGCTCTATTTCTGTGAAAAATACCATTGGTAGCTTGATAGGTATTGCATTGAATCTATATGTCACTTTTGGTAGTATACTAATTTTCACTATATTGATTCTTTTGATCCATGAACATAGTATATTTCTCCATCTATTTGCATAATCTTTGGTGTCTTTAATCAGTGTCTTATAATTTTCTATATATAGGTCTTTTGTTTCTTTAGGTAAATTTATTTCTAGGTGGTTTATTCTTTTTGTTGCAGTGGTGAATATGATCGTTTCCTTAATTTCTCTTTCTGTCTTATTGTTAGTGTATAGGACTGCAAGGGATTTCTGTGTAATAATTTTATATCCTGCAATTTTACTATATCCATTGATTAGCTCTAACAACTTTCTGGTGATGTCTTTAGGGTTTTCTATGTAGAGAGTCATATCATCTGCAAACAGTGAGAGTTTTACTTCTTTTCAAATATGGAATCCTTTTAGTTGTTTCTCTTTTCTGATTGCTGTGGTTAAGACTGCCAAAACTATGATGGATAGTAGTGGTGAGAGTGGATGCCCTTGTCTTGTTTCTGACTTTAGAGGAAATGCTTTCAATTTTTCACCATTAAGGGTAATATTTGCTATGGGTTTATCATATGACTTTTATTATATTGAGGTATGTTCCTTCTGTGTCTGCTTTCTGTCTTGTTTTGTTGTGGTTTTTTTTTTTTTAATCATAAATGGGTGTTGAATTTTGTCAAAGGCTTTCTCTGCATCTATTGATATTAACATGTTTTTTACCTTTCTATTTGGTAATGTGGTGTATCACATTGATTGATTTGCGGATATTGAAGAATCTTTGTATCTCTGGGATAAAGCCCACTTAGTCATGATGTATGACCTTTTTAAAATCTTGTTGGATTCTGTTTGCTATATTTTTGTTGAGGATTCTTGTACCTATGTTCATCAGTGATATTGGCCTGCAATTTTTTCTTCTTCTTCTTCTTCTTCTTTTTTATGGCATCTTTGTCTGATTTGATATTAGGGTGATTGTGACCTCATAGAATGAGTTTGGGTNCATTTGCTATATTTTTGTTGAGGATTTTTGTACCTATGTTCATCAGTGATATTGGCCTGCAATTTCTTCTTCTTCTTCTTCTTCTTCTTTTTTATGGCATCTTTGTCTGATTTGATATTAGGGTGATTGTGACCTCATAGAATGAGTTTGGGTGTTTATCTTCCTGTGCAATTTTCTGGGAGAATATCATTAAAATAGCTGTTAGTTCTTCTTTCAATTTTTCGTACAATTCAACTGTGAAGCCATCTGGTCCTGGACTTTTGTTTGTTGGAAGATTTTTGATTACAACTTTGATTTCTATGCTTTTGATGGGTTTGTTAAGATTTTCTACTTCTTCCTGGTTCAGTTTTGGATGGTTATACTTTTCTAAGACTTTGTCCATTTCTCTCAAGTTGTCCATTTTATTGGCATATTATTTCTGAGATAGTAGTCTCTTATGATCCTTTGTATTTCTTCATTGCCTGTTATGATTTCTCCATTTTCACTTTTTAAAAATTTATTTATTTCTTCTCCTGTAATTTCTTGCGGAGTATGGCTAATGGTATGTCTATTTTATTTATCTTATCAAAGAACCAGCTTTTATTTTTGTTGATTTTTGATATGGTCTCCCTTGTTTCTTTTTCATTTATTTCTGCACTGATCTTTATGACTTATTCCCTTCTACTAACTGTGGGGTTCTTCATTTCTTCTTTTTCTAGTAGCTTTAGGTGTAAATTTCAATTATTTATTTGATGTTTCTCTTGTTTTTTTGAGGTATGCATGTATTGCTGTGAGCCTTCCTCTTAGTACTGCTTTTACTGAATACCACAGGTTTGGGGTTGTCGTGTTTTCACTTTCATTTGTTTCTATGCATATTTTGATTTCATTTTTGATTTCTTCCATGATCTGTTGGTTATTCAGAAGCATGTTGCTTAACCTCTGTATGTTTCTATTTCTAATAGTTTTTTATTTCTTTCTGTAATCAACATCTAATTTTACTGCATTGTGATCAGAAAAGATGCTTGAAATGTTTTCTTTCTTTCTTTTTTTTTTTTTTTTTTTTTTTTTTACTAAGGCTAGATTTATGGGCCAGTTTGTGATCTTTCCTGGTGTATATTTTGTGTGCACTTGAGAAAAATGTGACATTCATTGTTTTGGGGTGAAATGTCTTATATATATATATATATATATATATATATATATATATAAGTTAGGTCTAACTGGTCCATTTATCACTTAAAACTTGTCTTTCCTTGCTACTTTTCTGTTTGACTGATCTATCCATAGGTGTAAGTGTGGTATTAAAGTCTCCCACTGTTACAGTGTTACTGTTGATTTCCGCTTTCAGACTTCTTAGCATTTGCCTGAAGTATTGAGGATCTCCTATGTTGCTTGCATATATATTTATACTTTTTACATCTTCTTGGATTGACCTTTTGATCATCAAGTTGTGTCCTTCTTTGTCTCTTTTCATTGTTTTTATTTCAAACTCTATTTTATCTGATATGACTATTGCTACTCCTGCTTTCTTTTGGTCTCTATTTGTGTGGAATCTTTTTCTAGCCCTCCACTTTCAGTCTGTATGTGTCTTTTGATTTGAGGTGGGTCCCTTGTAGACCGAAAATATAGGGGTCTTCTTTTTGTATCCATTCAGCCAGTCTTTGCCTTTTGATAAGGGCATTCAACCCATTTACATTTAAGGTAATTACTGATAAGTATGATCCCATTTAGAATCAAATCCCATTCCTACTTCAGAGGGCTCAAATGAATCTTATGCACACCAGGACCCAGGGACTCACAGAGACTGAGACAGAATTGTCTTGGAGTGTCTCAGGTCGATGTATGGGTAAGCAGTAGACTGTCATAGGGACAGGGGCTCTGCATATAGCAGACTTGTGTATGGCATAAGCCCTCTTGGAGCCAGTCGCCATTAACCCCTTTATGGAGCTAGCAGATCTACAAGACCTTTCAAAACTAAC
>SJYW01051917.1:8671-27687 GCA_006410735.1 Raphicerus campestris
GCACTTAGCTTTCTTCACAGTCCAACTCTCACATCCATACATGACCATAGGAAAAACCACAGCCTTGACTAGACGGACCTTAGCAAGTCAGCAAAGTAATGTCTCTGCTTTTTAATATGCTATCTAGGTTGGCCATAACTTTTCTTCCAAGGAGTAAGCATCTTTTAATTTCATGGCTGCAGTCACCATCTGCAGTGATTTTGCAGCACAAAAAAATAAAGTCTGACACTGTTTGCACTGTTTCTCCATCTATTTCCCATGAAGTGATGGGACCAGATGCCATGATCTTTGTTTTCAGAATGTTGAGCTTTAAGCCAACTTTTTCACTCTCCTCTTTCACTTTCATCAAGAGGCTTTTTGGTTCCTCTTCACTTCTGCCATAAAGGTGGTGTCATCTGCATGTCTGAGGTTATTGATTACTATAGTAATCAGTAATTCACATCTCCATATGTAGGTACAGATTGAGTGTTGTCTGTGAAAGGAGGTGGGTCAAGGTCTTCCTAAGCTACCATCTTGGATTCCTTTCTGGGTCACATTTGATATCTTTAACATCTCTGCTTAACAAATTTGATCTTTCTTCTAGCCTCTTAAGTGAAGTATAGTTATAACAACTATTTTAGTAGTCTTATTTACTAATTCTGTTGTGTCACTTGGGGGTCAGTTTTGATCGAATAAACAGGCTCCTCAGTATGGGACATATATTGTTTTCATCACAGGGAATTTTCTATTAGAAGCCAGATATTATGAATTTTACACTGTAATGTACTGGATATTTTATATTCCTATAAGGATTCTTGAACTTTGTTCTGGAATATAATTCAGTTATTTGGAAATAAATTGATTTTCTTGAGACTTTAAAACAATTTATATATCCTGTTTTTTGCTTCTGATTGCCACCTCATTAAACTCTAGAAATAGTTCAACTTTGGATCTTAGCTAAGGCTTCTTTGAAATAATTTTATGCCTTCTTCTTTTTTTAATGTAAGAATATTAACCTCTACCTGGCATAAGGAAAGATATGATACCTTAATGATGCTTTTATATGAGTTTACAGAAAACATTTGAGGATGATTTAGGTTTTACCTTTCCTTGAAGGGATGTAAAACAGAATGACAAGTCTTTTTCACACCTTAGATTCTATTTATGTCTACTTTGTAATCTATTTTTATGGCTACAATCCAGTTTCACCTCCCTGGGTTGTATTTAATAGTGTCTTGACTTTGAGTCAGGCAGGAGAGAAGAGGTTTGCTGTGGGGCGAGTTAACCTGGCCAAACACAGACTCCTCTGTCATTTAAGAGGTTGTAAGAAAGGACTCTCTCATTTTGGCATTGGATATGTCAGGTGCACATGCACACACACGCATACACAGAGTAAATTCTATCTTCACTTGGAGCCCTGGGGCATGTAAAGAGCCATAAGAGAATCTCCTAGGCTTACATTGTAGGGAGAGCTAACCCTCTCCTATGTATTAACAGAAGTGGCAGATGGCAGTTATCCCGCCTAATAATCACCAGATGGCATGTAGCTATGCCCTGTGGTACAGGAAAGAGGAAACTGGGTTGATTGTGTATTTTCTACACTTAAGCTCTTCTTACTTGATTGAAATTTGTTCATGCTATTAGTCATATATCTATGTAAAAAGGGCTTAAAGAATGTGACCAGAACTTTTTGGTGCTTGAACAGAGCATATATCTTAATTTCATGACGTTTTAGCTTATTATACAAGATAATAACTTTCTAGTTTGCTAAGCAGCTCATAGATTTCTGTTCACATGTATTCTAAGTCATGATATCTGTTTGTACCATGCTGTAATACATTCTAAAACCTTTTGCCCAGATGTTTTCAGGAATGATAAAACATCTAGAGAACTGAAGTTTAGTATTTTCAGTAGCAGATTTTTTATTGTAAAATTTCAAAAAAAATGTAATTGTATGCTAAACATATATTAATTTTGCTATTAGAGACATTAGTTATGATATTGTATAGTTGATGCAGTGGAAACAAATGAGATCAAAAGCAGAATGAACCTTAATCCTAGAACAAAAGCTCACAACAATTAAAAAAATAAGCTGTAATAGATATCCTTTTATTAACAGATTATAATGACTGAATGGGAATGAAAAACCTAGTATTATAACCAAAACCAAACTATGACAACATTAACCTAACATGTTTCTGTGGATTTCTTAAATTATTTGGGTCCTGAATGGTAATATGCCTCTTTATATCTAATATTCTGTATGTATTTGGCTGTTAGGTTTAACTTTCTTGAATTAAATATGTAGGACCATAATGTATAGAGATGATATGCAGTGTTTTGAAAAGTTTCTGTGTCACTGGCAATAGTTTCTAAATTGCTTTTTTGTAAAGACTGACATTTTATTTTGTGACTCCATTTCCTGTTTAGTGCTTTTGCCTAACAGGTTGATTACAGCCTTTTATTCTCTATTTTAATGTATACAGGTGTTTTTTATATTTTAACATAATGTAGGCTACATGGGCAAACAATGCCATGTAAGAATTAATGGGCTAGAGCTCATTGATGAATTTGGTAGGGTTTCAGGATTCAAAATTAATACACAGAAATCTCTCGAATTTCTATAACAACAAAAGATCAGTTCAATTCAGTTGAGTTGCTCAGTCATGTCTGACTCTTTGCAACCCCATGGACTACAGCATGCCAGGCCTCCCTGTCCATCGCCAACTCCCAGAGTTTACTCAAACTCATGTCCGATGAGTTGGTGATGCCATCCAGCCATCTCATCCTCTGTTGTCCCCTTCCCTTCCTGCCTTCGATCTTTCCCAGCATCAGGGTCTTTTCTAATGAGTCAGTTCTATGCATCAGGTGGCCAAAGTATTTGAGTTTTAGCTTCAGCATCAGTCTTTCCAATGAATATTCAGGACTGATTTCCTTTAGGATGGACTGCTTGGATCTCCTTCCAGTCCAAGGGACTCTCGAGAGTCTTCTCCAATACCATAGTTCAAAAGCATCAATTCTTCAATGCTCAGACTTCTTTATGGTCTAACTCTCATATCCATACATGACTACTGGAGAAACCACAGCTTTGACTAGACAGACCTTTGTTGGCAAAGTAATGTCTCTGCTTTTTTAATAATCTGTCTAGGTTGATCATAACTTTCCTTCCAAGGAGCAAGCATCTTTTAATTTCATGACTACAGTCACCATCTATGGTGACTTTGGAGCCCCCAAAAATAAAGTCAGCCACTGTTTCCCCATCTATTTGCCATGAACAAAGATCGGGAAGAGAAATTAAGAAACAAAGAAACAATCCCATTTACCATTACATGAAAAAGAATAAAATACCCAGGAATAAACCTACCTAAGGAGGCAAAAGACCCATACTCTGAAAAGTACAAGTTGCTGATGAAAGAAATCAAAGGTGAAACAAACAGATGGAGAGATATACCATGTTCTTGGATTTGAAGAATCAATACTGTGAAAATGATCATACTACCCAAAGCAATCTATAGAGTCAATGCTCAGTAGTGTTGGACTCTTTGCAACTGCATGGACCATAACCTAGCAGGCTCCTCTGTCCATGGGATTTTCCAGGCAAGAGTATTGGAGTGGGTTGCCATTTCCTTCTCCAGGGGATCTTCCCAACCCAGGAATCAAACCCAGGTCTCTCGCATTATAGGTAGATGCTTTACCATCTGAGCCACCAGGGAAGCCTTAGATTCAATGCAATACCTATCAAAGTATCAGTGACATCTTTCACAGAACTAGAACAAACAATTTTACAATTGCATGTAAACACAAAAGACTCCAAGTAGCCAAAGCAATCTTGAAAAACAAAAATGGAGCTGGAGGAATCAGGCTCCCTGCCTTCAGACTATATAGCAAACACACAGCCATCAAAGTGGTATGGTATTGGTACAAAAACAGAAATATAGATCAATGGAATAGGATAGAAAGTCCAGAGACAAACCCACATACCTATAGTCACCTAATCTTTGACAAAGGAGTTAAAAACAGGCAATGGGGAAAATATGATCTATTCAGTAAATGGTGCTGGGAAACTGGACAGCTACAAGTAAAGGAATGAAACTAGAACACTAATACCATAAACANCCTGTATACGCTCGACAGGGACCCTGACACTGTTGCTGCAGTTGAGGAAGAAAGAGGCTGTGCAAGTCTCCAGGTGAGACAAGGCCTGACTCCCCTCTGGGGGCTCCAGAGTAACCTCAAGGCCTATGAAACCATGAGCGAGGAAATCTCAGGCTCCGACTTCAGCACCCGACGAGGACTGAGGACACGGCAACGACTGGGGAGGAATTCCCAGAGATGCCTCACAACTCGCACTGAGCCTGGACACTCCTGAGAATACAAGGGCGGGACCCTGGGGTCCCCGTCGTAACTCGAGAGGACCCTGTCGCAACTCGAGAAAAACCGGAAGCTTCTCCCCTTCAGGCGTGGTGTGGCCCTTATCTGAGACGGCGTATCCCTGTGTCTGCTCGAAGGGATGCTGGACACTTCTGCTGCAGATGGGGAGGAAAGCGGCCGTGTACGTCTCCAGCCAGGCGAGACGAGGCCTGACTCCCCTGTGGGAGCTCCAGGGGAACCCCAAGACCTAGGTCAGCATAGGCGAGGCAAGCTCAGGCTGTGGCCTCAGCACCAAACGAGGCCTGGGGACCCGGCGACAACTGGGGAGGAATAGACAGTGGCAACTCATATGGAGACTGGCCTCTCCTGAGGCCACAGAGGTGAGTCCTTGGGGTCCCTGTTGTAACTTGAGAGGACCCCGCCACAACTCGAGAAAAACCAGAAGCTTCTTCCTTGCAGGCGGAGTGAGGCTCTTGTCCACTGCGGCGTCCAGGGGAAATCACCCGTTCCCTCTTGGACCTCGAAATGCTCCTTCACACCATTGCTGTGACCCAAGAAGTTCCCCGCCAAACACATCCCAACTCGAGAGGGCCGCCGAGGGTCCCGCCGCAACTCAAGAGGAGCTCCATTTTCTTATGCTCAACTCCAGATGAGGGTCCCTTTACCTGCTCCATCGTGAATGGTTTCCCGGCTCTCCCCTCGCATCCCAAGAGGAGGCTTTCACACCACGGGAGTTCACAGGAGCCTCAGGCCTCTGATCACCTTTCCCCAAGAACCCCAAATACCTCGTCCACTCCAGATGAACCTGACTGCCCTGCACTTCCTCAACTTTCTCCCCTAGGCTCGACTGCATACACCCTGGCATGTGTCATAGCTCTGGGGTACCTCTAGTGCAAGACACGGATCCCTTTGTCCGCTCGAAGGAGAGCCGTACAAGGCTAATGCACCCTGGAGAAAAGCGGCAATGCACGTCTATGGGCGAAACGTGGCCTGACTCCCCTGAGGGGGCCCCAGGGAACCCAAAGAGCTATGTCAGCACGGCGAGGAAAGCTCAGGCTCCAGCCTCAGCACCAGAATGGGACTGAGAACTTGGGGCCACTGGGGAAGAATGCCCAGATTTGCCTGTCCCCTCACAGGGAGACTGGCCTCTCCTGGGGCCACAGGGGTGGGTCCCAGGGGCACTGTCCAAACTTGAGAGGACCCCTCCACAACTCGAAAAACGCCAGACACTTCTCTGCAGGTGGGGAGAGCACCTTTTCCGATGCGGCATTTCGGGGACTTCACCCCTTCCTTTTTGGAACACGAAAGGCCCCTTCACACCCTTGCTGTGACCCAAGAAGTTCCCCGGCCCACCAGTCACCACTTGAGAGGAAACCCGAGGATCCGCCAAGACTCAGTGGGAGCCCAGTTTTCCCCTATGAGCTCAAGCTGAGGGGCCCTTTCCCTGCTCCATCTGGAAAGGTTTCACGGTGTTCTCCTCGCATGTCAAGAGGAGGTGCTCCCACCTGGAGAGTCGGTAGGAGTCTCACTGCTTGGGCCACGATTCCCCAAGGCCCTTATCCACTGCGGCCTCCAGGGGGAAATCACCCATTCCATCTTGGACCTCGAAATGCTCTTTCACACCCTTGCTGTGACCCAAGAAGTTCCCCGCCCCACACGTCCTCACTCAAGAGGAACGCCGAGGGTCCTGCCCCAACTCAAGAGGAGCTCCATTTTCCCATGCTCAGCTCCAGATGAGAGGCCCTTTCCCTGATACATAGGGAAAGGGTCCCGGCTCTCCCATTGCATCCCAAGAGGAGGCACTCACACCAGGCGAGTGCAGAGAAGCCTCAGGCGTCGGGTCACATTTCCCCAAGACCCCCAAATGCCTAGTCCTCTCCAGAAGAATCTGAATGTCCTGTTCTGCCTCAACTGTCACTGCAAGGCTCGACTCCGGCACACTGGCACGTGTGATAGCCCTGGGGTACCTCAAGGTCAAGCCACTGATCCCTATATCTGCTCGACAGGGACCTGGACACTAACCAGCAGGTGCGGAGGAAAGCGGCTGTGCACGACCTCAGGCGAGATGAGGCCTGACTCATCTGGGCTCAAGGAGAACCCCCAAAACTAAGTCAGCATGGGCGAGGCAAGCACAGGATCCGGCCTCAGTACTAGACGAGGACTGAGGACCTGGCAACGTCACGGAGGGATCCCCACAGGTGCCTCGCAACTCGCATGGAGACTGGACTGTCCTGAGGTCACAGGGGCGGGTCCCTGGGGTCCCCATCATAACTCGAGAGGACCCCGCTGCAACTTGAGAAAAACCAGAAGTTTCTCCCCTGCAGGGAGCGTGAGTCCCTTGTTCGCTGCAGCATCTCGGGGGAAATCACCCCTTCCCTCTTGGACCTCAAAAGCCTCCTTCATACCCTTGTTGTGACTTAGGAAGTTCCCCGCCCCAAACGTACCCACTTGAGACGAACCCCAGGGGCCACGTCGTGACTCAAGAGGACCCTCGGTTTCCCCTGCTGAGCTCCAGATGAGGGGCCCTTTCCCTACTCCATGAGGAAAGGATATCTGGCGCTCCCCTGGCATCCCAAGTGGTGGCCTCGCATCAGGAGAGTTCTGAGGAGACTCAGGTGTCCGACCACCACTCCTCAAAATACCCAAATGCATCGTACACTCCAGATGAACATGAGTGTCCTGCACTGTCTCGACTGTCACCCCGAGGCTTGACTCCCAACACACTGGCAAGTGAGACAGCCCTGGAGTTCCTCGATGGCAAGCCACAGATCCCTGTGTCCGCTTTACGGGGAGCTGACGGTTGCCGCTGCAGTTGGGGAAGAAAGAGGCCGTGCAGGTCTACAGGTGAGAAGAGGACTGATTTCCCTGTGGGGACTCCAGAGTAACCTAAAGACCTATGAATGCATGAGCGAGGAAATCTCAAGCTCGACCGCAGCACCAGTCGAGGACTGAGGACCTGGCGATGACTGGAGAGGAATCCCCAGAGGCGCCTCACATCTAGCACTGAGAATGGCCTCTCCTGAGGATACAGGGTCAGGTCCCTGGGGTCCCCATCGTAACTCGAGAGGACCACACCGCAAGTCGAGAAAAACCAGAAGCTTCTCCCCTGCAGGCGTGGTGTGGCCCTTGTCCACAAAGGTAGCTCAGGGAATTCACCCATGCCTCGTGGACCTCAAAAGGCTCCTTCACACCCTTGCTCTCACCCAAGAAGTTCCCCTCCCCACCGGTCCCCAATCGAGAGGAACCTCAAGAGTCCCGCCAAGAATCAAGGGTAGCCCTGTGTTCCCCTGCTGAATTCCAGATGACGGGCCCTTTCCCTGCTCCGTGGGGAAATGTTTCGTGGTGTTCCCCTCGTATCCCAAGAGATGGTGCTCACACCTGGAAATTCGGGAGGAGTCTCACCAGTTGGGCCACAATTCCCCAAGAACCCCAAATGCCTCGTCCACTTGAGATGAACCTGACCGCCCTGCACAGCCTCGACTGATACAGGGTCGGGTCCCTGGAGTCCCCGTCGTAACTCGAGAGAACCCCACCACAACTCGAGAAAAACCAGAAGCTTCACCTTGAAGGCGGTGTGAGGCCCTTGTGCACTGCTGTGTCCCGGGGGAAATCACCCGTTCCCTCTTGGACCTCAAATTGCTCTTTCACATCCTTGTTGTGACCCAAGAAGTTCCCCGCCCCACACGTCCCCACCCCAGAGGACTACCGTGGGTCCCACAGTGATTCAAGAAGAGCTCCATTTTCCCATGCTCAGCTCCAGATGAGGGCCCCTTTCTCTGCTCCATAGGGAAAGGGTTCCTGGCTCTTCCCTTGCATCCCAAGAGGAGGCACTCACACCAGGCGAGTACAGAGAAGCCTTAGGCGTCGGGTCACATTTCCTCAAGACCCCCAAATGCATAGTCCACTCCAGATGAATCTGACTGTCCTGCACTGTCTCGACTGTCACCCCGAGGCTCGACTCCGGCACACTGATACATGTGATAGCCCTGGGGTACCTCGAGGTCAAGCCACTGATCCCTGTATCCGTTTGACAAGGACCTGGACACTGTTGCTTCAGTTGGGGAGGAAAGCGGCTGTGCACGTTCCCAGCGAGACGAGGCCTGACTCCCCTATGGGGGCTCCAGGGGAACCCCGAGACCTATGTCAGCATGGGCGAGGCTAGCACAGGCTCAGGCCTCAGCACCAGACGAGGACTGAGAATCCGGTGATGTCTCGGGAGGAATCCCCACAGGGGCATTGCAACTCGTATGGAGACTGGCCTCTCCTGAGGCCACAGCGGTGAGTCGCTGGCGTCCCCATCGTAACTCGAGAGGACCCCACCGCAACTGGAGAAAAACCAGAAGCTTTTCCCCTGCAGGGAGTGTGAGTCCCTTGTCCGATGCAGCATCTCTGGGGAAATCACTCCTTCCCCCTTGGACGGCCAAAGGCTCCTTCATACCCTTCTTATGACCAAGGAACTTCCCCGCCCCAAATGTCCCCCCTCAAGAGGAACCCCAAGAGTCCCTCCACGACTCAAGAGGAGCCCCGTATTCCCCTGCTAAGCTCCAGATGAGGGGACCAATCCCTGCTCCATCTGGAAAGGTTTTCCAGCAATCCCGTCCCATCCCAAGAGGCGGCCTCACATCAGGAGAGTTGGCAATAGCCTCAGGTGTCCGACCACCATGCCTCAAGATCCCCAAATTCCTCGTCCACTCAGGATGAACATGACTGCCCTGCACTGTCTTGACTGTCATCCCGAGGCTCAAATTCCAACACACTGGCACGAGAGACAGCCCTGGAGTACCTAGATGGCAAGCCACAGATCCCTGTGTCCACTTTATGGGGAGCTGGACACTGTCTCTGCAGTTGGGGAAAAAAGAGGCTGTGCATGTCTCCAGACGGGAAGAGGACTGACTCCCCTATGGGGGCTCCAGAGTATCCTCAACACCTGTGAAAGCATGAGCGAGGAAATCTCAGGCTCCGACCTCAGCGGCAGAGGGGGACTGAGGACCCGGAGATGACTGTGGAGGAATCCCCAGAGGCGCCTCACAACTCGCACTGAGAATGGCCTTTCCTGAGGATACAGGGGCGGGTCTCTGGGGTCCCCATGGTAACTCGAGAGGACCCTACCACAACTCGAGAAAAACCGGAAGCTTCTCACCTGCAGGCGTGGTGTGGCCCTTGTCTGCAAGGCATCTCATGGGAATTCACCCAGTCCCTCGTGGACCTGAAAGGCTCCTTAACACCCTTGCTGTGACCCAAGAAGGACCCCGCCCCACCCGTCCTCACACAAGAGGAAACCCAAGGGTCCTGCCAAGACTCAAGAGGAGACCCGTTTTCCCCTGCTGACCTTCAGATGACGGGCCCTTTCTCTGCTTCGTCAGGAAAGGTTTTGCAGTGTTCTGCTCGCATCCCAAGAGGAGGTGTTCCTACCTGGACAGTCGCCAGGAGACTCAAAGGTTGGGCCACCATTCCCCAAGGCTCCAAAATGCCTTGTCCACTTCAGATGAACATGTCTGCCCTGCACTGCCGCGACTGTAACCCAAGGCTCGATTCCGGCACACTGTCACATGTGACAGCCCTAGTTTACCGCGAGCGCAAGCCATAGATCCCTGTATGTGCTCGACAGGGACCCGGACTGTTACTGCAGTTAGGAAGGAAAGTGGCCCTGCACATCTTCAGTCGAGACGAGGCCTGACTCCCCTGTGCGGGCTCCAGGGGAAGCCCAATACAAATGTCAGCATGGGCGAGGCAATCTCAGGCTGCATCCTCAGCATCAGAAGGGCCTGAGGACTTGGCGCCACTGGGGAGGAATCCCCAGATGTGCCTCGCCCCTCGCAAGGCACTGGCCTATCCTGGGGCCACAGAGGCGGATCCCTGTGGTCCCCGTCGTAACTCGAGAGAATCCCGCTGCAACTCGACAAAAACAAGAAGCTTTACCCTTGCAGGCTGAGTGAGGCCCTTGTCCACTGCTGCGCCCTGGGGGAAATCACCCGTTCCCTCTTGGACCTCGAAATGCTCTTTCATACCCTTGCTGTGACCCAAGAAGTTCCCCACCCCGCACATCCCCACTCGAGATGACCGCCCGAAGGGTCCCACCGGGAATCAGGAGGAGCTCCATTTTCCCATGCTCAGCTCCAGATGAGGGGCCCTTTCCCTCCTCCATAGGGAAACGGTTCTCGGCTCCCCCGTCACTTCCCAAGAGGAGGCACTCACACCAGGCGAGTCCAGAGAAGCCTCAGGCGTCGGGTCACATTTCTGTAAGACCCTCAAATGCCTAGTCCAGTCCAGATGAGTCTCACTGTCCTGCACTGCCTCGACTGTCACCCCGTGGCACCAAGACCAATGTCAGCATGGGCGAGGCAAGCACAGGCTCCGGCCTCAGCACCAGATGAGGACTGAGGACCTGGCGCCATCTCGGGATGAATCCCCACAGGTGTCTCGCAACTCTCATGGAGACAGGACTGTCATGAGGTCACAGGGGCGGGTCCCTGGGGTCCCCGTCATGACTCAAGAGGACCCCGCCGCAACTCGAGAAAAACCAGAAGCTTCACCTTGAAGGCGGTGTGAGGCCCTTGTGCACTGCTGTGTCCCGGGGGAAATCACCCATTCCCTCTTGGACCTCAAATTGCTCTTTCACATCCTTGTTGTGACCCAAGAAGTTCCCCGCCCCACACGTCCCCACCCCAGAGGACCACCGTGGGTCCTGCAGTGATTCAAGAAGAGCTCCATCTTCCCATGCTCAGCTCCAGATGAGGGCCCCTTTCTCTGCTCCATAGGGAAAGGGTTCCTGGCTCTTCCCTTGCATCCCAAGAGGAGGCACTCACACCAGGCGAGTGCAGAGAAGCCTCAGGCGTCAGGTCACATTTCTGTAGGGCCCACAAATGCCTAGTCCACTCCAGATGAATGTGACTGTCCAGGTGTGACTGTCCTCGACTTTCACCCCGAGGCTCGACTCCGACACATTGATACATGTGATAGCCCTGGGGTACCTCGAGGTGAAGACACTGATCCCTGTATCCACTCCATAGGGACCCGGACACTGTTGCTGCAGTTGGGGAGGAAAGCGGCTGTGCACGTCCCCAGGCGAGACCANTCACTGTCCTGCACTGCCTCGACTGTCACCCCGTGGCACCAAGACCAATGTCAGCATGGGCGAGGCAAGCACAGGCTCCGGCCTCAGCACCAGATGAGGACTGAGGACCTGGCGCCATCTCGGGATGAATCCCCACAGGTGTCTCGCAACTCTCATGGAGACAGGACTGTCATGAGGTCACAGGGGCGGGTCCCTGGGGTCCCCGTCATGACTCAAGAGGACCCCGCCGCAACTCGAGAAAAACCAGAAGCTTCACCTTGAAGGCGGTGTGAGGCCCTTGTGCACTGCTGTGTCCCGGGGGAAATCACCCATTCCCTCTTGGACCTCAAATTGCTCTTTCACATCCTTGTTGTGACCCAAGAAGTTCCCCGCCCCACACGTCCCCACCCCAGAGGACCACCGTGGGTCCTGCAGTGATTCAAGAAGAGCTCCATCTTCCCATGCTCAGCTCCAGATGAGGGCCCCTTTCTCTGCTCCATAGGGAAAGGGTTCCTGGCTCTTCCCTTGCATCCCAAGAGGAGGCACTCACACCAGGCGAGTGCAGAGAAGCCTCAGGCGTCAGGTCACATTTCTGTAGGGCCCACAAATGCCTAGTCCACTCCAGATGAATGTGACTGTCCAGGTGTGACTGTCCTCGACTTTCACCCCGAGGCTCGACTCCGACACATTGATACATGTGATAGCCCTGGGGTACCTCGAGGTGAAGACACTGATCCCTGTATCCACTCCATAGGGACCCGGACACTGTTGCTGCAGTTGGGGAGGAAAGCGGCTGTGCACGTCCCCAGGCGAGACCAGGCCTGACTCCCCTATGGGGGTTCCAGGGGAACCCCAAGACCTATGTCAGCATGGGCGAGGCAAGCATAGGCTCAGGCCTCAGCACCAGACGACGCCTGAGGACCTGGCGATGTCTCAGGAGGAATCCCCACAGGGGCCTCGCAACTCGAATGGAGACTGACCTCTCCTGATGTCAGAGCAGCGGGTCCCTGGGGTCCCCGTCATACGTTGAGAGGACCGCACTGCATCTCAAGAAAAACCAGAAGCTTCTCCCCTGCAGGCAGGGTGAGTCCCTCGTCCCCTGAAACATCTCGGGGAAAATCACTCCTTTCCCCTTGAATGTGCAAAGGCTCCTTCATACCCTTCTTATGACCAAGGAAGTTTCCTGCCCGAAAAGTCCCCCCTCAAGAGGAACCCCGAGAGTCCCGCCATGACTCAAGAGGAGCCCCGTATTCCCCTGCTAAGCTCCAGATGAGAGGACCTTTCCCTGCTCCATCTGGAAAGGTTTTCTAGCAATCCCGTTGCATCCCAAGAGGCGGCTTCTCATCAGGAGAGTCGGGAATAGCCTCAGGTGTCTGATCACCACTCCCCAAGGCCCCCAAATACCTCGTCCACTCCATATGAACATGACTGCCCTGCACTGTCTCGACTGTCACCCTGAGGCTCGACTCCCAACACAGTGGCACGTAAGACAGCCCTGGAGTACCTCAATGGCCAGCCACAGATCCCTGTGTCCTCTTGACAGGAAGTCGGGCACTGCCGCTGCAGTTGGGGAAGAAAGAGGCCGTACAAGTCCCCAGGCGAGAAGAGGCATGACTCCCCTGTGGGGGTTCCAGAGTAACCTCAAGAACTATGAAAGCATGAGCGAGGAAATCTCAGGCTCCTACCTCAGCACCACAGGAGGACTCAGGACCCGGCTATGACTGGGGAGGAATCCCCAGAGGCGCCTGGCAACTCGCACTGAGAATGGCCTCTCCTGAGGATACAGGGGCGGGTCCCTGAGGTCCCCATCTTAACTCGAGTGGACCTCGCCACAACTCGAGAATAACCGGAAGCTTCTCCTCTGCAGGCGTGGTGTGGCCTTTGTCCACAAAGGCATCTCAGGGGATTTCACCCCGTCCCTTGTGGACCTCGAAAGGCTCCTTCACACCCTTGCTCTGACCCAAGAAGTTCCCCGCCCCACATGGCCCGCTCGAGAGGACCGCCTAGGGTCCCGCCCTGACTCAAGAGGAGCTCCATTTTCCATTGCTCAGCTCCAAATGAGGGGCCCTTTCTCAGCTCGATCGGGAAAGCGTTCCTGGCTCTCCCCTTGCATCCCACGTGGAGGTACTCATATCAGGCGAGTTCAGAGAATACTCAGGCATCGGGTCAAATTTCCCAAGACCCCCAAATGCCTAGTCCACTCCACATGAATCTCACTGTCCTTCACTGCTTGAACTGTCACCCCGAGGCTTGGCTCAGGCACACTGGCACTTGTGATAGCCCTGGAATACCTCAAGGTCAAGCCACTGATCCCTGTATCCGCTCGACAGGGACCCGGACACTGTTGCTGCAGTTGGGGAGGAAAGCGGCTGTCCACATCCCCAGGCGAGACGAGGCCTGACTCTTCTATGAGGTCTCCAGGGGAACCTCAAGACCTATGTCAGCATGGGAGAGGCAAGGACAGGCTCTGGACTCAGCATCAGAGGAGGACTGAGGACTCGGCGACATCTCCGTTGGAATCCGCACATGTGCCTCACAACTCACATGGAGACTGGCCTCTCCTCAGGCCACAGTGGCTGGTCCCTGGGGTCCCCAGCCTCACTCGAGAGGACCCCGCCGCAACTTGAGAAAAACCAGAAGCTTCTCCCCTGCAGGGAGGGTGAGTTCATTGTCCACTGCAGCATCTCGGGGGAAATCACCCCTTCCCTCTTGGACCTCGAAAGGCTCCTTCATACCCTTGTTGTGACCTAGGAAGTTCCCCGCCCCACCCGTCCCCACTTGAGAGGAACCCCGAGGGTCACTCTGAAACTGAAGAGGAGCCACGTTTTCCCCTGCTGAGCTCCAGATGAGGGGCCCTTTCTCTGCTCCATCGGGAAACGTTTTCCGGCGCTCCCCTCGCATCCCAAGAAGTGGCCTCGCATCAGGAGAGTCGGAAGGAGCCTCAGGGGTCCGACCACCACTCCCAAAGATCCCCAAATGCCTCGTCCACTCCAGATGAATATGACTGCCCTTCACTGTCTCGACTGTCACCCTGAGGCTCGACTGCCAACACACTGGCATGTGAGACAGCCATGGAGTACCTCGATGGCAAGCCACAGATGCCTCTGTCTCCTTTTCAGGGAGCCGGACACTGCCATTGCATTTGGGTAAGAAAGAGCCCGTGCAAGTCTTCAGACGAGAAGAGGCCTGAGTCCCCTGAGTGTGTTCCAGAGTAACCTCAAGACCTATGAAAGCATGAGCAAGGAAATCTCAGACCTCGACCTCAGCACCAGACAAGGACTGAGGACCCAGTGATGACTGGGGAGGAATCCCCAGAAGCGCCTGGCAACTCGCACTGAGAATGGCCTTTCCTGAAGATACAGGGGCGGTCCCTGGGGTCCCTGTGGTAACTCGAGAGGACTCTGCTGCAACTCTAGAAAAACTCGAAGCTTCTCCCCTGCTCCATTTTCCCTTGTGGCCCTTGTCCGCAAGGGCATCTCAGGGGAAGTCGCCTCGTCCCTCGTGGACCTCAAAAGGTTCCTTCACACCCTTGCTGTGACCCAAGAAGTTTCCCGCTCCACCCGTCGCTACTCGAGAGGAGCCCCAAGGGTCCCGCCAAGACTCAAGAGGAGCCCCGTTTTCCCCTCCTGAGCTCCAGATGAGGTGCCGTTTCCCTGTTCCTTTGGAAAAGGTTTCATGGTGTTCCCCTCGCATCCCAAGAGGAGGTGCTTGCGCCTGGAAAGTCAGAAGGAGTCTCCCAGGTTGGGCCACCATTCCCCAAGACCCCAAATGCCTTGTCCAGTTCAGATGAACCTTACTGCCCTGCACTGCCTCGACTGTAAACTAGAGGCTGGACTCTGTAACGCTGGCACGTGTGCCATCCCTAGGGTACCTGGAGCGCAAGGCATAGATCCCTGTATCCGCTTGACAGGGACCCGGCCAGTATTACTGCAGTTGAGAAGGAAAGCATCCGTGCATGTCTGCAGTCGAGACGAGGCCTGACTCCCATCTGGGGGCTCCAGGGGAAGAAGCCCAGTACAAATGTCAGCCTGGGCGAGGCAATCTCAGGCTGCAACCTAAGCACCAGAAGGGTACTGAGGACTTGGCGCCACTGGGGAGGAATCCCCAGATGTGACTCTCCCCTCGAACGGAGACTGGCGTATTCTGGGGCCACAGGGGCGGATCCCTGTGGTCCCCGTTATAGCTCGAGAGAACCCCACCACAAGTCGAGAAAAACAAGAAGCTTCACCGTTGTTGGCAGAGTGAGGCCCTTGTGTGCTGTGGCATCCCGGGAGAAATCACCCTTTCCCTGTTGGAACTTGAAATGCTCTTTCACACACTTGCTGTGATCCAAGAAGTTCCCCCCCGCACACGTCCCCACTTGAGAGTACCACAAAGGGTCCCGCTGGGACTCAAGAGGAGCTCCATTTTGCCATGCTCAGCTCCAGATGAGGGGCCCTTTCTCTGTTCCATCGGGAAAGGTTTCCCGGCTCCCCTCTCACATCCCAAGGGAAGGAACTCACACCAAGCGAGTGCAGAGAAGCCTCAGGTGTCGGGTCACATTTCCGCAAGACCCCAAATGCCTGGTCCACTCCAGATGAATCTGACTGTCCTGCACTGCCTCGACGGTCACCCTGAGGCTTGACTCTGGCACACTGGCACGTGTCATAGCCCTGAGGTACCTCGAGGTCAAGCAATTGATCCCTGTATCCGCTCGACAGGTACCCGGACACTGTTGCTGAAGTTGGGAAGGAAAGCGGCTGTGCACATCCCCAGGCGAGACGAGGCCTGACTCCACTATGGATGCTCCAGGGGAACCCCAAGACTTATGTCAGCATGGGCGAGGCAAGCACAGGCTTCGGCCTCAGCACAAGACGAGGACTGAGGACCCGGTGAGTTCTCAGGAGAAATCCCCACCCACAGGTGCCTCACTACTCGAATTGGGACTGGCCTCTCCTGAGGCCACAGGGGCTGGTCCCTGGGGACCCCGTCTTAACTCGAGAGGACCCCCCCGCAACTCAAGGAAAACCAGAAGCTTCTCCCCTGCAGAGAGGGTGAGTCCCTTGTCCACTGCAGCATCTCGGGGGAAATCACCCCTTCCCTCTTGGACCTCCAAAGGCTCCTTCATACCTGTAAGGAACTAGCTGCAGATAGAGACCACGAGACGGAGTTAAGAAAGAAAGGGTTTATTGACAATTTCGGATACGGGCCCCTGCCAAGCCCATCGAAGGTGGGGAGCCCTGAGCACCTGCTCTGGGAGTCTTTTATCCTATTGTTCATGGGAGGAGCAGGGTTAAGCTGCTTGGAAAAGCATGATTGTTTGGTAGGCAGGTAAAGTTATGTAACTATTGTTGACGTTTGCGGTTAGCGTCAAGATCCTGTTTCATAGAGCTATTTCCTGTTTCTTAGGTTGCTGAGCAAACAAACATTGCTGTGAGACACCTGGTATTTATTGTTCCCTTTTAAAATTTTGGGGCTTTCCGTTCCAGTAAAGCTGACCTAGTATTAAACTCCCTGTTCCAGTAAAGCTGGCCTAGCATTCATCTCCCTGGAAACGCTTTTACTTCCTTCCTCATTTCCTACTAGTCTTAACAGGGAATCAAATCCTTGATTCATCCCCCAACTCCTCCTCACTTGGTACTTCCTCCTGATAGTGAGATCATAAGAGGAGGATTCGGAAGTCTTGGGTTCTTTGCATGATAAAATTTGACAGGCAACTCAAAACATATGGGCCAAAACATCAACAGTTCCGATGGATGGCACAAACACAGCTGCCAAATAATCATACCAAGAAAAGAGTGCACGGGTCCATCGGGCCCTGATGAAAGGCAGATTTGCTGGTTTAGACATGTGGCCTGCATGAATGCGGCCAGGAGCAAAGACAAATCCCAATGTACATCTACCAACCCACCCGACAGGAAGCCAAGGCCAAACATTAGTTCCACATACCCATTTAGTACCATTTGGTGCCAACCATCGAATACTGGATTATACATCCAGTCAGATCCTGGCCATACAGTTGTCCTGCTAGCAGTAAAGGTTACATCAAAAACAATTTTACATAAAGTTTGAGACGATATTCCCATATGTTTCAAAAGATGAGTTCCCAAAAGTTTCTGTCTAAACTTGGGCTGATGTTCTTTTTGCTCCAAGCATAATTCTGCAGGTTTCACAAGCTGTCCTTTCTCCGGTGTCATCCAGAAATATTAGTCCCAAATTTGATAATAGTCTCCAAGGAGGCGGGATGACTCTTGATGTCGGTGCTTTTCCCTGGTGCTGTTGACGTATCAAGCAAATACAGAAACTACAACCTCATGACTAACAGTGATATTAAAGTTAACAGAACATAAGGAAACATTTGCACTCTTACACCAAGAAAAGCTTGAATAATTATAAGTGCTGCTTAGATAAAACTGCTTTTGTTGTTTTAAAAAAATCACAAAGAGAATTTGTAACATTATGATCAGCCGGCATCACCCACCAGGGCAATCCGTTCTGTACCGATAAAGGCATGGTTGTACACACCCAACAAGCAGAAGTATTATAATATTCAGCATAAGAGTGAGCCCAAGAGATAAAAACATTAGCCTGAGCTTGTGGAAAAATCGGGCTAAACGAGGCACAGACCAGGCCCCAAACCAGTACAACTAAGGAGAGGCCTCCAGGCCGAGTCAAAGTGGGTCACCGGAGTGTTTCACTTTCCATTTTGACCCGAGCACCAGGATCACAGAGAGTCGGCCGGGCTGGAGTGCTGAAAGTTCCGAGTCTGCTCTCTCGGACCCCTGCTTGGGCTTGGGTCTGGGCTAACTGCAGGCCCTGTAAAGATCTAAGGAGATTGTCATTAGTTATCTCTGCAAGAGTTTCCTCCCCCAGCTTGGGTATGAGTGGAGGGGGCCGCCAATAGTGGTCACAGCTAAGTGGGTACACCTAGATCTGAGAAGCGCAAAGGGTAAGAGAGTAACCCAGTCTCCGCCAGTCTCTATTTTGTATTTTGTCAATATTTCCTTTAAGCTCCTATTCATCCTTTCTACTTGCCCCGAGCTCTGTGGCCTGTAAGCACAATGCAGATTCCATTTGATTCCTAAAGCCTCAGCCAATTGACGAGATATCTGGGCGGTAAACACCGGGCCATTGTCGGATCCCAGACTATTAGGTAACCCAAACCTGGGGAGAATTTCAGAGATCAATCATTTCACTACTATCAGGGAAGTCTCTTTCTTGGTGGGGAAGGCTTCCGCCCATCCGGAGAAGGTATCAACAAAACGAGGAGGTAGTTGTAGTCTCCTTGTGCAGGGGGCATGTCAGTGAAGTCCACTTCTCAGGCCTCCCCTGGCTCAGTTCTTCTCTGATGTATGCCCTTTTCGGCCTTCTCAGTTGGGCTAGCGTCTACTCGGGCCCAAGTCAGACATCGGGCGGCTATGTCTTGAGCAATCTTGTAGATCCCACAGATTAAGTACTTTTTCCTCAGCAATTCTGCCAGTTTGTTTTGACTCAAATAGGTTGCCTGGTGGGCCTCAGAAAGGAGGGCTCTACCAATGGCCTCTGGAGCTAGCACTCGGTTATCTGGCAGGACTAGCCATCTTTGTTCTGTGGTCTGCCCCCCTAGTTTTTGGCCCAGATCAGTCTCCTTTTG
>SJYW01051920.1:19297-47555 GCA_006410735.1 Raphicerus campestris
GGAGAAATATCAATAACCTCAGATATGCAGATGACACCACCCTTATGGCAGAAAGTGAAAAAGAACTAAAGAGCCTCTTGATGAAAATGAAAGAGGAGAGTGAAAAATTTGGCTTAAAGCTCAACATTCAGAAAACGAAGATCATGGCATCTGGTCCCATCACTTCATGGCAAATAGATGGGGAAACAGTGGAAACAGTAGCTGACTTAATTTTTCTGGGCTCTAAAATCATGCAGATGGTGATTGTAGCCATGAAATTAAAAGACACTTACTCCTTGAAAGGAAAGTTATGACCAACCTAGGCAGCATATTATGAAGCAAAGACATTAGTCTGTTATCAAAGGTCCATCTAGTCAAGGCTATGGTTTTTCCAGTAGTCATGTATGGGTGTGAGAGTTGGACTATAAAGAAAGCTGAGTGCCAAAGAATTGATGCTTTTGAACTGTGGTATTGGAGAAGACTCTTGAGAGTCCCTTGGACTGCAAGGAGATCCAACTAGTCCATCCTAAAGAAGATCAGTCCTGAGTATTCATTTGAAGGACTGATGCTGAAGCTTAAACTCCAATGCTTTGGGCCACCTGATGCGAAGTGCTGACTCATTTGAAAAGACTCTGATGCTGGCAAAGATTGAAGGCAGGAGGAGAAGGGGGGAGAAAGATAGAAGGAGGAGAGGATGAGATGGTTGGATGGCATCACCGACTCACAGGACAGGGGTTTGGTTGGACTCCGGGAGTTGGTGATAGACAGGGAGGCCTGGCATGCTGCAGTTCATGGGGTTGCAAACAGTCGGGCACGACTGAGTGACTGAACTGGACTGAACTGATCATCAACCTAATAGCAATTCATCAGATGAAGAATATTAAGGTAATATCAAGGAGAAAAAAATGTGCCCTTTCTTTCCAGTCTCTATCACAGAAGAAACTTCAAGGAAATTTCTTTTGTGACTTTGACAAGTCACCTCAAATAGATATGATTTCAAATGATTTTCTAAGAAAAACAAATCCATTTTCAAAGGGTAAAAGATTGGCATAACTCAGATAGTCAAAGGAATGCAATGCAGATTCTGAAAGTAATTCAAAGTTAGCTTAAAAATAAACTCTGAGCAATGATGATATGGTTGGAATAAATACAAAGTCTTTCAAAGTAACCATGTTAAAATGCAATGTTCTTTGGAATACAAATTTTCTGGCATGTTGTTAAAAATGTCCTTATTTTCTTATTCTTTCAGCACTTAAAAACTCTCCTTAACATTCCAAAAAATATTCCTTTAAGCCTAAACTGAACAGAATTGCCTTATGTTACTTAAAATTAAAAACACTAATTGATACACAATTTTGAAACTGAAGAGTTCAAGTGACAGACCTTAAAATATGGCCTTAAGTATAAAACTTGCATTACTCAAAGCATGCAGCGTGACCCATTATATTCTGTCTCAGATTCACTTAATGCTCTACCGAAAGAAAATGGTTAAACTCTTATCTGTTTACTGGAATTCAACAGTATTTTTGTGATTCAGGTCATATACCTCACATAGAGTTCCAGGGGACTTGGCAGAAAATGTTGCATTATTAAGTGATATTGGCTACTTCTTGTGACTTCCAAAAAGGGTGCTATTCACAGTTGGGTTAACAACAGATATATCCCTGGGCTCATCAATCAGAATAAATGCTGGGTGTGGAGCTGAGTCCCCGAAGAGCCCCACGTCAACCTTTAGCTTCTGATCATGATATCCTCTAAGAGCTCCTGGGGAGGGGCCGTGGAAGGATGGAGAGTATAGTAAAGGTACTAGAAAGAGGGTTAAAGCTATAACTCTTAGAATGCTTTACCAATAGTTTTGGTAAACTAATTGAATTTCACTTCTGGCCTTCAAGAAGATCCTGCAAGAAAAAAACTCTTGTCTAAGTTGACATATTTGATAGGAGCAGAAAGAGATTAGAATGCAACTGAACTTTATGACCAGTAATCCAGGATCTCTGAAGATGAGAGTTAAACTGACAAAGAAAATCCAGCTTAGGCAAAAAGCCTATGATACTCAATTCCTAAAACATTTCCCAGGCTCCAAAATCATCAGGGAGACGATTGGTGAAGAAGTTCCCTGAAGAGGAATCTTTTCTCCATGTTTTTTAGTCACAGTCCTAAAAGCCAAACATACATGGGAAACTTCACCAGGATAAGAATCAGAGACCAGGCACAGGAAGAGGGGATATATTAGGAACCAATACGGCACAGATCATGCATTTTCAGTTTCCCCCTCCATAGATGGGGGCTCCTGCTGGGGGTATCCTGCTTTTCCTCCACTGTTGGTTATTCAAGTTAGAGGTGATTAAATTTATCAGTTAGCTGTAAAGTGGCAGACAGAAGCCGTAACCAGACTATACCTATCCCCTAGAGGTCTTGGTTTTAGAGCAAAAGGAGGATCTGTATGTGACTTGGGGTGATCTCCCTTTCAGAGGATAGTGGTGAATGCGTATGTGATTTCACATGAGACAGTTGTTACTCTATATTGTGAGTTCTGTATTGTGAGTGTGAGAATAAAGTCCTGGGAAGCCATGAGGTAGACTGTAACAGCTTACAGTAGCTGCCTTTATCTGCCTAACAAACCTTTTCTTCTGTTAAGAGCTTCTGCTTCCATGGTCACCAAAGCATCCAGTGAGACAATGCCTGGCTGACCAACGTCCTCATGGTCCAGTGAAATGATCCCTTCTGGTGAGGTCACTTGACCCAAGTAGACATGGGGAGAAACTGGAAATAAAAACAACAATAAACAAATGAGACCTAATTCAACTTAAAAGTTTTTGCACAAAGAAGGAAACTATAAACAAGCTGAAAAAACAGCCCTCAGAATGGGAGAAAATAATAGCAAGTGGAACAACCGACAAAGAATTAATCTCCAAAATATACAAGCAGCTCACGCAGCTCAATATCAGAAAAACAAACAACCCCCAAAGTGGGCAAAAGACCTGAGCAAAGGTTTCTCCAAGGAAGACATCCAGATGGCTAATAAACACATGAAAAGATGCTCAACATCACTCATTATTAGAGAATACAAATCAAAGCCACACTGAGGTATCATCTCACACTGGTCGGAATGGCCATCATCAAAAAGTCTATAAACAATACATGCTGGAGAGGGTGTGGAGAAAAAGGAACCCTCTTACACTGTTGGTGGCAATGCAAACTGATACAACCACTATGGAGAACAGTGTGGAGATTCCTTAAACAAAGTAGGAAGAAAATTGCCATACAACGAGCAATCCCACTGCTGGGCATACACCCCGAGGAAACCAGAACTGAAAGAGACGCATGAACCTCAGTGTTCATTGCAGAGCTATCTACAATAGCTAGAACATGGAAGCAACCTAGATGTCCACTGGCAGATGAATGAATAAGGAAGTTGTGGTACATATACACGATGGAATACTACTCAGCTATGAAAAGGAACGTGTTTGAGTCAGTTCTAGTGAGGCAGATGAACCTAGAGCCTATTATAGAAGTTAAGTAAGTCAGAAAGTGAAAGACAAATACTGTATATTAACCCATATGTACGGAATCTAGAAAGATGGTACCAATGATTCTATGTAAAGGGCAGAAAGGAAAAACAGACATAAAGAACAGACAGTGGGAGAAGGAGAGGGTAGAGTGATTTGACAGAATAGTATTGCAACATGTACATTACCATATGTAAAATAGATAGCCAGTGGGTGTTCGATGAGCGGATGATAATCTAGAGGGATAGGGTAGGGAGGGAGGTGTAAGGGGGATTCAGGATGGAGGGGACACACATGTATACCTATGGCCGATTCATATTGATGTATGGCAAAAACCATTACAATATTGTAATTATCCTCCAATTAAAATGATACATTAAAAAAATAAAGCTCATTAGAACAGAATTTATATTCAATGTGTCTTACGTTGTTGGTCTTCTGACTAATGGTCTTTTGCCCTCAGAGCTGGGCATTCATTTCCAATAAATATCCATTTGGTCCAACTTGGTGTGTGTAATCTTCTGATTCAGGACATTGTCTTTAAGGATATCTGCTGTTTCGAAATCCACTTGCTGTAAACTTGGAGGCAAGTTACTTCCGCTCAACAGTGTCAAGAAAACACTTTGATTTTATTGAACGTTAATTCTCTATGATTTCTTATTTGCTCATATCTTCTCATATTGGTTTCTCTGACACTGCTTAACTTGAATGTTCATATGTGAAGTGGACCCCACTAGATAGCGTATAAGTTCTGAGAACCAGTGGGGAGAATGTGCCCACTGGTGGATGCAAATTCTGACCTGGTTGCATCTGCTCATCCCCTCTTCCTGCTTTATAAAAGTGTCCTCTCTCTCATGGGAGACGAGAATTGCCAACTAAAAGTTGGCCTTTGCCATTTGCCTCTACAAGGATTAGGTCACTAGTCACAACAGTTGCTGATTTTCAGCATCCCCTGAAAGTTTAGGGTGGAAAACAGGAATGAGGCACTCTGTGCTCTGGGAAAAACTGGCAGAACAGACCTTCAGACAGTTACATATTTTCAGGACAATATCTTATAAAACCAAATTCTTGCATCTTCTCATGTATAGAAAAGTACTAAATCATTGACGGAGACTTCTGCTCCTCAAGACTAGTACTAACCTTCACGAGAGAGCAGAGACTTTCTGTGAAACTCTCTGCTTGATTGCATGTCTCACTCTTCACTAAAATCATATATCGGATTCACCAAAAAGTTCCTTCGGTCTGTTAAGCAAAAATAAAATACACATTTTTCATCAAGAACTTTATAGGACAATGTATTTATTGCTTGGGCTTCCCTGGCAACTCAGCAGTATAGAATCAGCCTGCAGTGCAGGAGCTACAGGAGACGTGAGTTTGATCCCTGGGTCAGGAAGATTCCCTGAAGGAGGGGATGGCAACCTACTTCAATATTCTTGCCTGGAGAATTCCATGGATAGAGGAGACTGGTGAGCTACAGTCCATGGGGTCGCAAAGAGTAGGACACGACTGAAGCGACTTGGCATGTGTGCAGGTGTTCATAGTTTTGTTCCACTAATTCTGCCATTTTTCAGGCAATTTAAAAATTCCATCTTCCCAAAACTTTTAATCTTTTTGAGCAAAGAACTGTTTCAGGTACCTTTTACAGTCTTCCAGGGAATTGAAATTTCTTGCATTAGAGAATTTTGTAAAGACCAAAATAAGTGGCTATCTGAAGGTGCAGTGTCTGGTGATCTCAGTGGATAAATTGGAATTTCCCACCCAAGCTGTAACAGTTTTTGCCTGGTCATCAAAGAAAGATGCAGTCTTGTGTTGTCCTGATAGGAGATTATGCATTTTCTGTTGACTAATTCCAGATGTTTTTCATGGAGTGCTGTCTTCAGTTGGTTGAACTAGGAGCAGTACATGTTTGAGTTAATTGTTTGGTTTTGTAGAAGGAGCTATTCATAATAGAGGATTCCCTTCTAATCCCACCATATACACAACAACACCTTCTTTAGCTAAAGACCCGACTTTGGTGTGATTGGTGGCAGTTTATTTTGCTTGCCCCATGCTCTCTTCCATTCTACATTATTGTACAATATCCTGGCAGTCTTGATTCTAGCTTGTGCTTCTTCCAGCCCAGCATTTCTCATGATGTACTCTGCGTATAAGTTAAATAAGCAGGGTGACAATATACAGCCTTGATGTACTCCTTTCCCTATTTGGAACCAGTCTGTTGTTCCATGTCCAGTTCTGTTGCTTCCTGACCTGCATACAGATTTCTCAAGAGGCAGGTCAAGTGGTCTGGTATTCCCATGTCTTTAAGAATTTTCCAGAGTTTGTTGTGGTCCACACAGTCAAAGGCTTTGACATAGTCAATAAAGCAGAAGTTGATATTTTTCTGGAACTCTCTTGCTTTTTTGATGAACCAGAGGATATTGGCAATTTGATCTCTGGTTCCTCTGCCTTTTCTAAATCCACCTTGAACATCTGGATGTTCACGGTTCACGTATTGCTGAGGCCTGGCTTGGAGAATTTTGAGCATTACTTTACTAGTGTGTGAGATGAGTGTAATTGTGCGGTAGTTTGAGCATTCTTTGGCATTGTCTTTCTTTGGGGTTGGAATGAAAACTGACCTTTTCCAGTCCTGTGGCCACTGCTGAGTTTTCCAAATTTGTTGGCATATTGAGCACAGCACTTTCACAGCATCATCTTTCAGAATTTGAAATAGCTCAACTGGAATTCCATCACCTTCACTAGCTTTGTTCCTAGTGATGCTTTCTAAGGCCCACTTGACTTCACATTCCAGGATGTCTGGCTCTAGGTGAGTGATCACACCATCATGATTATCTGGATTGTGAAGATCTTTTTTGTACAATTCTTCTGTGTATTCTTGCCACCTCTTCTTAATATCTTCTGCTTCTGTTAAGTACATACCATTTCTGGGCTGGATGATACAACCAATCCATCCTAAAGGAACTGAGTCCTAGATATTCACTGGAAGGACTGATGCTGAAGCTGAAGCCCCAATATTTTGGCCATTTGATTGGAAGAACTGATTCATTGGAAAAGACCCTGATGCTGGGAAAGACTGAAGGCAGGAGAAGGAGATGACAGAGGATGAAATGGTTGGATGGCATCACCGACCTCATGGACATGATTCTGAGTGAACTAAGGGAGTTGGTGATGGACAGGGAGGCCTGGCGTACTGCAGTCCGTGGGGTTGCAAAGAGTTGGACACAACTGAGTGACTGAACTGAACTGAACTGAACTGTACAGTATCCACTTTTCACTGCCCATCACAATTTGTTTTAAAATAGGACATCCTTGTTACTCAGGATGTTTTTGTTACATTTAAGTAGAGAATTGCAAGCAGAAATACACTCAAGAGGGTTTGTTTGGTTTTCTTTTTTTTTGGCTTATGTGAAACCCAAACATCAAAGTGATTAAGGAAATCAAGCTGGTACAAGTAATTTTCAAACTTTGATTTGAATATTTTGAGTATGTAGGCTATCTCCCTCATCGTATAACATTGATTGTTCTCAATTAATGTCTTGATTTGATCACTAGCAACTTCAAGTGGTCTACCTACCCATGGAGCATCATCCAGTGAGAAATTCCCAGCACAAAACTTTGCAAACCACTTTTGACACATTCAATCAGTCACAGCACCATCTCCATGCACTGACAAACTTTTTTTCTTGTTGGTTTCAATTGTGATTTTAATTTTTTGCAAATAATAAAGTATAATATGCCTAAAATTTTGAATTTTCTTCCAATTTCAATATTAAAATGGCTATAAAAATTCATCAATTTTGATGTTTTTTATTGCATGTTGATAAGGCAGCTGTCACAATACAATCTAACAAAATTAATTCAAATGAAGCTAAAGACAAATAATTGCTTGTTCAGTCATTCAGTCTTGTCTAACTCTTTGGGACTCCAGGGACTGTAGCACGCCAGGCTTCCCTATCCTTCACAGTCTCTCAGAGCTTGGTCAAACTATTGTGCATTGAGTTGGTGATACCATCCAACAATCTTGTCCTCTGTTGATCCTTTCTCCTCCTGCCTTCAATCTTTCCCAGCCTTAAGGTCTTTTCCAACGAGTCAGCTCTTCGCAGCAGGTGGGCAAATATTTGAGCTTCATCTTCAGCATCTATCCCTCCAATGAATATTCAGGATTGATTTCCTTTAGGATTGATTGGTTTGATCTCCTTGCAATCCAAGGGACTCTCAAGAGTCTTTTCCAACACCACAGTTCAAAAGCATCAGTTCTTTGCTGCTCAGCCTTCTTTATGGTCCAACACTCACATCCATATATGACTACTAGAAAAAATCATAGCTTTAACTATACAGACCTTTGTAAGCAAGGTAATGTCTCTGCTTTTTAATTTGACAAATCTAGGTTTGTTAAACCTTTATTCCAAGGAGTAAGTGTCTTTAATTTCATGACTGTAATCACTATCTGCNCATAGCTTTAACTATACAGACCTTTGTAAGCAAGGTAATGTCTCTGCTTTTTAATTTGACAAATCTAGATTTGTTAAACCTTTATTCCAAGGAGTAAGTGTCTTTAATTTCATGACTGTAATCACTATCTGCAGTGATTCCAGAACCCAAGAAAATAAAATCTGCAACTGTTTTCATTAAAGTGAAGTGAAACTCACTCAGTTATGTCCAACTCTTTATGACCCCATGGACTGTAGCCTGCCAGGCTCCTCTGTCCATGGAATTCTCTAGTCAAGAATACTGGAGTGGGTTGTCATTCCCTTCTCCAACTGTTTCCATTGTTTATCCCCTATTTTCTAGGAAGTGATGGGACTGGATGCCATGATCTTAGTTTTCTGAATGTTGAGTTTTAAGCTAGCTTTTTCACTCTCCTCTTTCACCTTCATCAAGAGGTTCTTTAGCTCCTATTTGCTTTCTGCCATAAGGGTGGTGTCACTTGCATATCTGAGGTTATTGATATTTTCCCCAGCAATTGTGATTCCAGCTAGTGTTTCATCCAAACTGGCATTTCGCATGACACAGTCTAAAGTTAAATAAGCAGGGTGACAATATACAGCCTTGACATACTGCTGCTGCTTCTGCTGCTGCTAAGTCACTTCAGTCATGTCCGACTCTGTGCGACCCCATAGACGGTAGCCCACTAGGCTCACCCGTCCCTGGGATTCTCCAGGCAAGAACACTGGAGTGGGTTGCCATTTCCTTCTCCAGTGCATGAAAGTGAGAAGTGAAAGTGAAGTGCCTCAGTCGTGTCCGACTCTTAGCAACCCCATGGACTGTGGCCTACCAAGCTCCTCCGTCCATGGTATTTTCCAGGCAAGAGTACTGGAGTGGAGTGGGGTGCCATTGCCTTCTCCGCCTTGACATACTACTTTCCCAATTTTGAACCAGTTGGCTGTTTCATGTCTGGTTCTAACTGTTGCATCTTGTCCTGCATACAGGTTTCTAAGGAGGCAGGTAAGTTGGTCTGATATTCATATTTCTTTAAGAATTTTCCACAGCTTGTTGTGGTCTACACAGTCAAAGGCTTTAACATAGTTAATGAAGCAGAAGTAGATGTTTTTCTGGAATTCTCTTGCTTTTTCTATGATCCAATGGATGCTGGCAATTTGTTCCTCTGCCTTTTCTAAATTCAGCTTGTACATCTGGAAGTTCTCAGTTCATACACTACTGAGGCCTAGCTTGAAGGATTTTGAGCATGACTTGGCTAACATGTGAAATGAGTGCAACTGTATGGTAGTTTGAACATTCTTTGCAATTGCCCTTCTCTGGTATTGGAATGAAAGCTTTTTCCAGATCTGTGGTCACTGCTGAGTTTTCCAAATTTGCTGGCATACTGAGTGCAGCACTTTAACAGCATTATCTTCTAGGTTTTGAAATAACTCAGCTGGAATTCCATCACCTCCTCTAACTTTGTAGTGATGCTTCCTAAGGCCCACTTAACTTCACACTCCAACATGTCTGGCTGTAGATGACTGATCACACCATTTTGATTATCCAGATCATTAAGATCTTTTTTATCCATAGGAATAGGTGAATTTAATTCAGATGACAATTATGTCTACTATTGCAGGCAAGAATACCTTAGAAGAAATGGAGTAGCCCATTTCATCAAGAGAGTCCAACAAAAGAGTTCAAAATGCAGTTCTTGGGTGCAGTCTTAAAAATAGACAGAATGATCTTGGTCATTTCCAAGGCAAACCATTCCATATCAACATAATCCAATTCTATACCCCAATCTCTAATGATGAAGAAGCTAAAGTTGAATGGTTCTGTGGAGGCCTATAAGACCTTTTAGAACTAATACCAAAAAAAGATGTCTTGTTCCTCATAGGGACTGGAATGCAAAAGTCAGAAATCAAGAGATACCTGGAGTAACAGGCAAGTTTGGCTTTGGAGTACAAAATGAAGCAGGGGAAAAGCTAACAGTATTTTGCCAAGAGAATGCACTGGTCATAGCAAACATCACCTTCCAACAACATAAGAGACAACTCTACACATGGACTTCACCAAATGGTTAATACTGAAATCAGATTGGTTATATTCTTTGTTGCTGAAGATGGAGATCTCGCTCTATACAGTCAGCAAAAATAGGGCCAGGAGATGACTGTGGCTCTCATCATTAACTCCTCATTGCAAAATTCAGCCTTTAGTTGAAGAAAGTAGAGGAAACCACTAGGCCATTCAGGTATGACTTAAATCAAATCCCTTATGATTATTCATTGGACGTGACATATAGATTCAAGGGATGAAATCTGATAGAGTGCCTGAGGGACTATGAATGGAGGTTTATAACAGTGTACAGGATTTTAAGGATTGCTTAGGGTTCAAAAAAAATGAAGTTATAATTAACTCTTTCTCCCACACATATATCCAGGCTATTAGTAAATTCAGTTGGTGCTTTATTCAAAATATATCCAGCATAAGGCCATCTGCCCTTACCTCTATGTGGTGGCTCAAGCCACTGTCATTTGTTAGATTATGCAGTAATCTCTTGACTGGCCTCCTTGCTTTCACCCTTGCCTTCATCTCAGCCTTTCACATAACTTCTTGAGAAATTAATCTTAAAACAAAGTCTAAGTTGCTCCTCTGCTCCAAACCTTCCAGTGTCTTCTCATTTCACAGAGTAAAATCCAAGGTCCTTGCCAGGCCCCCAAAGACCAGCTTCTGGTCATGTCTACAAATTCATTCCCATTCCTTCTCACCCTCACTGGCTTCCTTCCCATTCCTCAGACAGTTGGCCAGGGTCTTATCTTAGGCTTTTGCACTTCTTTCCCACCTGTTGGAAAGTTCTTCCAGCAGATCTCGAATGGCTGACTTTTTCACTGCTTTATATAGCGACATTTTTCGTCTTCTCAGGAAGAACTTTCCTAACTCCCCTGTGTGAAATAACATCCTCTCCCTGTCATCTTACTGTCTCTTTCATTTCTGCCTTATTTTTCTGCATTGCATGCTTCACTGCCTAAACTGTGAGGTTTTTGTTTACTTGGTTATTGTCTCTCTTTCCTATGTTGGAGTGAAAGCTTCACTAGAGCAGAAACTTGGCTGTGTCACTGCTATATTTTCAGCCCCTGGCTCATAGGAGGCACCCAGCAAATGTTTGCTGAATGAATGAGTAACCCTGCATTAAAGAGGACAGGTTCCTGGCCTACTGAAATACCTGGCGCAGCTCTTGGTGATATCTCACTGAAAGGGACAATAGTGTGCAATCTTTATCCTATAGCTTGCCTTGATGGTTGTGAAATGAAGCCAAAGTATTTGCAGAGTCTAACAAATTATTCAAGTCATTGAGTCCAGAATTCAAATGCATATTTTGTTTTCCTATAACTGAACTTAATATAGCTGTTAAGACTACATTTCCACTAATGGTTGAAAACTTAATCTTATCAATTCAAGGTAGCTCAGATAGTCTGGCTTTATGGCAATTCAAGATTTTATACCTCCTTTCTTTTTTGTCCTTCTCTTTAGGACAAGATGGGGGTTGGGAAGGCCAAGCTATCTTCCTGTCTTTACGAAGGGAACTTCTGCTCTGTGAGCCATCCTCTCTCCTTGTTGGCCCTGGTAAGCTTCTCTTGTCATATCCATATTCCTGCTTTGACCTCGGGCCCAAAACACCACATATGTGTCTCCTTCCTCATTCCAAGCACAGACCTCTTTGGGACACTCAGAACTTCCTGCAATACCTTTGCATGGCTCAGGAAGTCTAGNTCATGGGGTCGAAAAGAGTTGGGCACGACTGAGTGACTGAACTGTACTGAACTGAAAAAAGCAGGTTCTAGGATAGGTCTATAGCAATGACTTTTGGAACAAGACTGACTAAAAGATCTATACTTGTGCCATAATTAGAAATTTGGTTAAGTTAGGAAGCCATTGTACCCTTTGCTGGCTCCAGAATCATACACCATTCCATCTCTAACTGAGCATCAAACAACTTTCACTGGAGGAATTGGTTCCTGGGCACTTAACATGCCAATTAGGCCAACATTAGTAACATGGATGTCTCACGTGCTGCTGTCCTATTTTCCCCTCAGAACTCGATTCTAAACTCAGGTCTCACATGAATGTATCATATCATTTTAGTGCAGAGAAGTCTGGAACATGTCATTTTCAGCTTCTCAGCTTCTGTAGCAGAAAAGAGGAAAGCACATTAGGAGGAGGCTGGAAGAGATGTCAGTGTCCCAACCTGTCATCTATCTGTCAGAGCTGTGTATATTATCCTACCTGTAGGAGATATCTCTTTGCCTCATCCCTTCCATTTGGCATATAACACTTTCCACCTTGGCCCTTCACTCAGGTAAGCCTATGTCTTTTTTCAACTGATGGAATTTCTATAGATAGCCCTATGATTGTCCATCCTCATGAGACAGACTTGAATGTAGATGTGTTCTTCCACTTCCAGCCAATTTGTCTTAGTTTGGGGGGTGTAACTTAGTTACAATCACATTTTGATGCTGGAAATAATCTAGCTTTACTTTCCAAATAACAAACTTTTAAAAAACTTCATTTTGCTACCAAAAATGCTGTCACAGAAGGGTCCTAACATCCATGATTGAAATTCTGATTTCTTGAGGACAAAATAGGAGAGGTTCATCCTGTTGGTTATTTACACTGTGAGAATCTTTCCTCAATAAACATGCGTCTTAGCTATAAAATATTGTGTGGGGTCATGATAATATTAAATTCTGTAAATTAAATTTCAATTGTTTATTGTAATAAATGATGTCAGATCAAGATTAAATGAGCTTGTAGAAACAATCATCATTCAATCATAGAGGAACTGAAAGCATTTTATTTGTGACTGTGCATAAATAACATGTCTAGATTTCATTATTTAATAAAAATTGCTATAAATTAGCTTTTCTCCTAATTTAGTCTCGTTCAGGCATACTATTTAACTCCTGTTAGCTGGGAGGGATTGGGGGCAGGAGGAGAAGGGAATGACAGAGGATGAGATGGCTGGATGGCATCACGGACTCAATGGACGTGAGTTTGAGTGAACTCCAGGAGTTGTTGATGGACAGGGTGGCCTGATGTGCTGCGATTCATGGGGTCGCAAAGAGTCAGACACGACTGAGTGACTGAACTGAACTGAACTGAACTGAATTCATTCCTAGTGTCAGTACAGAAAAGTAAGAAATATGTTCATCTTAATCTCATAGTAATTTTAGCAAAAGGCCCTTGTTCTCATCTAGGTAGTGTTTTACTTCCTTCCACTGTAACAGTAAATTAAACTCAGTATGTTGGTAGGATATGTGGGAGGAGAAATGGACACAGGTTAGAACAATGCATGTGATTACCTGGGATCTGCCAGCAACGTCATTCGGCGCCCTGTGGGACATGACCGTGTTTCCATCACCCTCTACCAGCTGGCCATACCCACATGAAGGATTTTCACATCCTCCTCCTGACTGCAGCACACGGGGAGCCTTTGTGACTGTGCCTGGAAGCTGCACACTGCCGCCTCCTGCACTTCTCTGTTGTCCAGATCAATCTGCCATTCTGTCTGGGCCTTCTGACTCTTGAGAATGTCCTAGGGTGGTGTGCTCCTCAAGAACGGTGCCAGTGTCCCTTGGAAGGAGGGAATCCCACGTCCGTGTGGATCAGGACTCTTGCCCACTTTTTTCCCTTCTGGCTGGAGCGTGGCCGCTGCTGTATTTCCTACGGTGTTGCTCTCCCTTGTCTGTGAACACGGACATGGAGCCGAGATGTCATTGGGTAAGGAAAGGCTGAAAGGATTTGTCTCTGTACCAGTGAGGTCGAAAATAGACAGACTCCAGGTTGGACATTTACAATCAGGCAGCCTCCACTTTACATTTCCTGAGGTAAGGCATAGGTGGGCTCCAGTTGAGGGAATTTACAGCCAGTCTCCTGTTTGCTCTCAGAAATGGAAGTGACAACAGAAACAGGATAAATAGCCAGACTTAGTCTCTTGTAGACACCTCACGGGTATAATCATGGCAAGGACACAGAGAGGCAAAAGCCCTGTCTGAGTAAAGGGCCAGGGAGACTCGACACATGCACAGAGAGGCTCCTCGGAGTCAAAAGTCAAGGGATAACTCCAGGCCCTATGGAGTCTTGCTCCTCTCAGAAGCCTGTACTTCAAGATCCATCTTGGCTGAGGGCTGCGTGCCACCCCCGGCAAGGGTGCCAGGGTGGGTCAGGTGTGGAAAAAGAAACCAGATAATTGGCCTGAAGGAAGACAAACGTCTGGAAGGACTGACCTATGTAAATGAGTCAGCGGCTCCTTTTCCGTGCTCCTCCTCACTAGAGGGGACGCCCACACCCTTTCTCTCTGGGTGTGCATCTCTGCCTTGCCGCGCTCTCAGCTAAACAATCTGTCTCTCTCTGTGTTGCTGTGCGATGTCTCTGATAATAAACTTAGCTCCTGCATTTACAGTTTCGGTCTTTGTCATAAATGCATTTTTCACTGGGGGCAAAGGACCAGGGAGAAACAGCTTCTAGCCTCTAGCCCTTGTTGGTCTGGAGGCTAGGATTCTGGTTTTCTTCCAGGCTACCCAGGTTCAATTCCTGGGCAGGGAATTAAGATCTTGCTTCATGCCACCACTCCCTGCTGCCTCGCCAAGGTCGGAGCCAGGCTATATACAAATTTGCAGCAAGGGGCAGGTAATCTGAATATTAAAAGATTACTGTTAGTTAGGGAAGCATCTCATTCTCTGTTATACCCTTTTCCTCTCACCCTCAGTCTTTCCCAGCATCAGGGTCTTTTCCAGTGAGTCATTTCTTCGCATCAGGTGATCAAAGGATTGAAGCTTCAGCTTCAGCATTAGTTCTTCCAAAGAATATTCAGGGTTGATTTCCTTGAGGATTGACTGGTTTGATCTGCTCACAGGCTAGGGGATGCTCAAGAGTCTTCTCTAACAGCACAATTGGATTTCTTGCATCAAGAGATTTAGCATTCTTCTATGTAGGGGAAGATGCAAATGTCTGGGCTTACTGAAATCATTTCTTTCATAGGTGTCTTGGCTATATGAAGCCAAATCCTGCTTTTTGATTCTTCACATCCTAATTCCTTTTTTACTGTAAGGGGTGGCAGGTGTGGCAGATGACTTCCTCTTGTGCGTCTCACATCTCCCCAGCTCCTCAGTGCTTACCAGGGAGGAAGTGGTTGCTGGCTGCCGAATAGCTGGTGTTTGTTTTTTTTCACCTGGGCTCATAAATTTACATTTGAAAGGCTAGAATCCCAGATGGCAGTGACATGGCTTGTTTACTGGGATAGCAGAAAATATTTCATTTCTCAGAAATATTTCATTTCACACCACCTACTCTTGAATACACACATATACACACACTCACACAGCTCCATAAGCTATGAGAATAGATAACTTTGAAATCTCATATACCAGAGCAGAGTTATTGGGTGACAGTGGGAGCTGCTACCTCTGCATAGACAAACCTGCTATTTTTTTATTGAGATATAACTGATGTACAATATTATATGTTACAAGTATACAATATAGTGACTCACAATTGTTAAAGGTTATACTCCATTTATAGTTATTATAAAATATTGGCTACATTTCCTGTGTTATAAAAATATAGTAATTCTTATAGCTTGTTTCATACATAATAGTTTGTACCTCATAATCTCCTACTGCTACGTTGCTCCTCCTCCATCGCCTCTTCCCTTTGGTAACCCAGCTGCTTGTTCTTTATATCTGTATGACTGTGTGTGTATTTTTTTAAATTTTTAGTGTGTTGAAATTTTTTTAATGCTTTTTATATTTTTATTCTTATTTTTTTTTAATTTTAGTTTTACTTTATTCTACGTTACAATACTGCATTGATTTAGCCATACATTGACATGAATCAGCCACAGGTTTAGATTCCACAGGAGTGGTATCACATAGTACTTGAAATGTTATTTTTCAAAAGTCCATTTGCTGCTTTCAGTCGACACATGCTAATATTTGCATATGACCTCACCATTACTCTCTTACTAACTTTTTCTTGGCTTTAATTTAAAGCACTGTTTTCATTTTACATGGAAAATAAACAAAAAAACACAAAAAAGAAATATCTCTAAATTCTTACATCTATCTCTTGAGCCCAAGATGTCACACTTCTTTCACAGATTATTGCTTCTGCCTAGAAGAGTACTTTGCTGTTCACTCACTAAGACTTGTCCAACTCTTTGAGACCATGGACTGCAGCATTTCAGGCTTCCTTGTCCTTCACTATCTCCTGGAGTTTGCTTAAACTCATGTCTGTTGAGTCAGTGATGCCATCTCATCATCTCATCCTCTGTTATACCCTTCTCCTCTTGCCTTCAATCTTTCCCAGGATCAGGGTCTTTTCCAGTGAGTCACCTCTTTGCACCAGGTGGCCAAAGGATTGAAGCTTCAGCTTCAGGATCAATTCTTCCAAAGAATATTCAGAGTTGATTTCCATGAGGATTGACTGGTTTGATCTGCTCAGGTCAAGGTTCTCTCAAGAGTCTTCTCTAGCACCACAATTTGAAAGCATCCATTTTTCAGCACTCAGCCTTCTTTATGGTTCAGTTCTCATATCCATACATGGCTAATGAGAAAACCATAGATTTGACAATCCAGACCTTTGTCAACAAAGTGATGTCTCTGCTTTTTAATATGCTGTCTAAGTTTGTCATAGCTTTCCTTTCAAAGAGAAAGTGTCTTTTAATTTTGCCGCTGCAGTCACAATCCACAGTGATTTTGGAGCCCAAGAAAGTCAAATCTGCCACTGGTTCCACATCTTCCCCATCTATTTGCCATGAAGTGATGGAACCAGATGCCACAATCTTTGTTTTTTGAATGCTGAGCTTTAAGCCAGCTTTTCACTCTCCTCTTTCACCTTCATAAAGAGGCTCTTTATTTCCTCTTCACTTTCTGCCATTAGAGTGGTATCATCTGTATATAGGAGGTTATTGATATTTCTCCCAGCAACCTTGATTCCAGGTTGTGATTCATCCAGCCTGGCATTTCACATGATGTGCTCTGCATATATATTAAATAAACATGGTGACAATATACAGCCTTGATGTGCTCCTTTCCCACTTTGGAACCAATCCATTGCTCCATGTTTAGTTCTGTCACTCCTTAACATGCATACATATTTCTCAGGAGGCAGGTAAGGTAGTCTGGTATTCCCATTTCTTTAAGAATTTTCCACAGTTTGTTGCGATCCACAGAGTCAAAAGCTTTAACCTAGTCAATGAAGTAGAAATAGATGTTTTTCGGGAATTCTCTTGCTTTTTTCTGTGATTCATGGATGTTGGCAATTTGATTTCTGGTTCCTCTGCCTTTTCTAAGACCTACTTGTACATCTGGAAGTTCTTGGTTCACATACTGCTGAAGCCTAGCTTGAAGGATTTTGAGCATTATCTTGCTAGCATGTGAAATGAGTGCAGCTGTGTGGTAGTTTGAACATTCTTTGGAATTTTGCCTTTCTTTGCTTTGGAATGAAAACTGACCTTTTTGAGTCCTGTGGANTGCTACCTCTGCATAGACAAACCTGCTATTTTTTTATTGAGATATAATTGATGTACAATATTATATGTTACAAGTATACAATATAGTGACTCACAATTGTTAAAGGTTATACTCCATTTATAGTTATTATAAAATATTGGCTATATTTCCTGTGTTATAAAGATATAGTAATTCTTATAGCTTGTTTCATACATAATAGTTTGTACCTCATAATCTCCTACTGCTACGTTGCTCCTCCTCCATCGCCTCTTCCCTTTGGTAACCCAGCTGCTTGTTCTTTATATCTGTATGACTGTGTGTGTATTTTTTTAAATTTTTAGTGTGTTGAAATTTTTTTAATGCTTTTTATATTTTTATTCTTATTTTTTTTTAATTTTAGTTTTACTTTATTCTACGTTACAATACTGCATTGATTTAGCCATACATTGACATGAATCAGCCACAGGTTTAGATTCCACATGAGTGGTATCACATAGTACTTGAAATGTTATTTTTCAAAAGTCCATTTGCTGCTTTCAGTCGACACATGCTAATATTTGCATATGACCTCACCATTACTCTCTTACTAACTTACTTTTTCTTGGCTTTAATTTAAAGCACTGTTTTCATTTTACATGGAAAATAAACAAAAAAACACAAAAAAGAAATATCTCTAAATTCTTACATCTATCTCTTGAGCCCAAGATGTCACACTTCTTTCACAGATTATTGCTTCTGCCTAGAAGAGTACTTTGCTGTTCACTCACTAAGACTTGTCCAACTCTTTGAGACCATGGACTGCAGCATTTCAGGCTTCCTTGTCCTTCACTATCTCCTGGAGTTTGCTTAAACTCATGTCTGTTGAGTCAGTGATGCCATCTCATCATCTCATCCTCTGTTATACCCTTCTCCTCTTGCCTTCAATCTTTCCCAGGATCAGGGTCTTTTCCAGTGAGTCACCTCTTTGCACCAGGTGGCCAAAGGATTGAAGCTTCAGCTTCAGGATCAATTCTTCCAAAGAATATTCAGAGTTGATTTCCATGAGGATTGACTGGTTTGATCTGCTCAGGTCAAGGTTCTCTCAAGAGTCTTCTCTAGCACCACAATTTGAAAGCATCCATTTTTCAGCACTCAGCCTTCTTTATGGTTCAGTTCTCATATCCATACATGGCTAATGAGAAAACCATAGATTTGACAATCCAGACCTTTGTCAACAAAGTGATGTCTCTGCTTTTTAATATGCTGTCTAAGTTTGTCATAGCTTTCCTTTCAAAGAGAAAGTGTCTTTTAATTTTGCCGCTGCAGTCACAATCCACAGTGATTTTGGAGCCCAAGAAAGTCAAATCTGCCACTGGTTCCACATCTTCCCCATCTATTTGCCATGAAGTGATGGAACCAGATGCCACAATCTTTGTTTTTTGAATGCTGAGCTTTAAGCCAGCTTTTCACTCTCCTCTTTCACCTTCATAAAGAGGCTCTTTATTTCCTCTTCACTTTCTGCCATTAGAGTGGTATCATCTGTATATAGGAGGTTATTGATATTTCTCCCAGCAACCTTGATTCCAGGTTGTGATTCATCCAGCCTGGCATTTCACATGATGTGCTCTGCATATATATTAAATAAACATGGTGACAATATACAGCCTTGATGTGCTCCTTTCCCACTTTGGAACCAATCCATTGCTCCATGTTTAGTTCTGTCACTCCTTAACATGCATACATATTTCTCAGGAGGCAGGTAAGGTAGTCTGGTATTCCCATTTCTTTAAGAATTTTCCACAGTTTGTTGCGATCCACAGAGTCAAAAGCTTTAACCTAGTCAATGAAGTAGAAATAGATGTTTTTCGGGAATTCTCTTGCTTTTTTCTGTGATTCATGGATGTTGGCAATTTGATTTCTGGTTCCTCTGCCTTTTCTAAGACCTACTTGTACATCTGGAAGTTCTTGGTTCACATACTGCTGAAGCCTAGCTTGAAGGATTTTGAGCATTATCTTGCTAGCATGTGAAATGAGTGCAGCTGTGTGGTAGTTTGAACATTCTTTGGAATTTTGCCTTTCTTTGCTTTGGAATGAAAACTGACCTTTTTGAGTCCTGTGGCTATTGTTGAGTTCCAAATTTGCTGGCATATTGAGTGCAGCACTTTATCAGCATCATCTTTTAGGATTTGAAATACCTCAGCTGGAATTCCATCACCCCCACTAACTTTGTTTGTAGTAATGCTTCCTAAGGCCCACTTGACTTAACAATCCAGGATGTGTAGCTGTAGGTGAATTGATCACATCATCGTGATTATCTGGGTCATTAGTATCTTTTTTGTACAGATCTTCTGTGTTTTCTTACCACCACTTCTTAATCTCTTCTGCTTCTGTTAGGTCCTTGTTGTTTCTGTCCTTTATTAAGCCCATCTTTTCATTAAATGTTCGCTTGGTATCTCCAATTTTCTTAAAGAGATCTCTAGTCTTTCCCATTAGCTTGTTTTCCTCCATTTCTTTGCACTTTTCATTGAAGAAGGCCTTCTTATCTCTCCTTTTTATTCTCTGGAACTCTGCATTCAGATGAGTATATCTTTCCTTTTCTCCTTTGCCTTTCATTTCTTTCCTCAGCTCTTTGTAAGTCCTCTTCAGACAACCACTTTGCCTTCTTACGTTTCGTTTTCTTTGGGGTGGTTTTGATCACTGCCTCCTGTACAAGGTTATGGACCTCTGTCCCTAGTTCTTCAGTCCCTCTGTCTACCAGATCTAATGCCTGGAGTCTGTTTGTTACCTCCACTGTGTAATCATAAGGGATTTCATTTAGGTCATACCTGAATGGTCTAGTGGTTTTTCCTGCTTTCTTCAATGTAAGCCTCAGTTTTGCAATAAACAGCTGATGATCTGAGTCACAATCAGCTTCAGGTTTTCTTTTTGCTGACTGTATAGAGCTTCTCCATCTTTGACTGCAAAGAACGCAATCAATCTGAAATCAGTATTGACCATCTGGTGATGTCCATGTGTAGAGATGTCTCTTGTGCTGTTGGAAAAGGGTGTTTGCTATGACCAGTGCATTCTCTAGGCAAAACTCTGTTAGCCTTTGCCCTGCTTCATATTGTACTCCAAGCCCAAACTTGCCTGTTATTCCAGGTATCCCTTGACTTCCTACTTTTGCATCACAATCCCCTGTGATGAAAAGGGCATCTTTTGTTTGTGTTAGTTCTTAAAGGTCTTCATAGAATTGTTCAGCTTTAGCTTCTTTGACATTATTGGTTGGATTATAGACTTGGATTACTGTGATGCTCAATGGTTCCCTTAGAAACTGAGATTGTTCAGCTTTAGCTTCTTTGACATTATTGGTTGGATTATAGACTTGGATTACTGTGATGCTCAATGGTTCCCTTAGAAACTGAGATTATTCTGTCATTTTTGAGACTGCAACCAAGTACAGCATTTTGGACTTTTTTGTTGACTATGAGGGCTACTCCATTTCTTCTAAGGGATTCTTGCCCATACTGGTAGATATAATAGTCATCTGTATTAAATTCTCCCATTGCCATTCATTTTAGTTCACTGATACCTGAAAGAATGTAGAGGCTGGGCAAAAGCAGAAATAATGCTCATTGTGGATGTGTCTGTTGGTGAAAGTAAAGTCAGATAAGCAGAATAATATGTCTTTTCAAAAATTATAAAATATTCCAGTGTGAAATGAAACATTCTTACCATATTGGTAAACAAGGACATTATAGTCATCAGAGATTCTAGCCTTTCAAGTGTAAGTTTCAGAGGCCAGGAAGTGATACCAGTTATCAGGTAGCCATCACCTGCCTTCCCAGTAATGGTGAGGAGCTGGGGGTGGGGGTAGGGATGCAGGAGAGCGCAGGAGGCAGCCATCTGCCACAACTGCCCCTGCTTACGGTGAGTAAGGAATTAAGGATATGAATGATCAAAAGCAGGAGTTGGCCCCAAATAGATGAGATGCCTATGAAAGAAATGATTCCAGTAAGCCCAGACACTTGTATACTCCCATATATAGAAGTGTGTTAAATCCCTTAAGACAAGATATCTAGTTTTCCTTAATTAACAATAATCTTTTAATATTCATACTCAGTTCAGTTCAGTTGCTCAGTTGTGTCCATCTCTTTGTGACCCCATGAACTGCAGCATGCCAGGCCTCCCTGTCCATCACTAACTCCTGGATTTCACTCAAACTCACGTCCATCAAGTCAGTGATGCCATCCAGACATCTCATCCTTGGTCGATCTCCTTCTTCTCCTGTCCCCAATTCCTCCCAGCATCAGAGTCTTTTCCAATGAGTCAACGCTTCGCATGAGGTGGCCAAAGTACTGGAGTTTCAGCTTTAGCATCATTCCTTCTAAAGAAATCCCAGGGCTGATCTCCTTCAGAATGGACTGGTTGGATCTCCTTGCAGTCCAAGGGACTCTCAAGAGTCTTCTCCAACACCACAGTTCAAAAGCATCAATTCTTTGGTGCTCAGCCTTCTTCACAGTCCAACTCTCACATCCATACATGACTACTGGAAAAAGCATAGCCTTGACTAGACGGACCTTAGTTGGCAAAGTAATGTCTCTGCTTTTGAATATGCTATCTAGGTTGGTCATAACTTTTCTTCCAAGGATTAAGTGTCTTTTAATTTCATGGCTGCAGTCACCATCTGCAGTGATTTTAGAGGCCCCTCCCCCCAAAAAAGTCTGACACCGTTTCCACCTGCCCCTTACTGCAAAAGTTCTATATAGCCTGACTCCTCCCCCACCCATTTTGGAAACAGTTCTCTCGAGGCCTTCTGAGATACTGTCTCCTAGGCTTGAAGTCCTCATGATTTCTGCTGAATAAGTCTAACCCTCAACTTTTAGGCTGTATGTATTTTTTTTAAAGTTACCCTGACACATAGAGAGGTATAACAAATGGCCAAATACCTACCATCTATCTGCCTTAAGATGTAAAATATTATCAACACATTTGAAGACTCCTGTATACTTTCTGATGAAAATTTCCTCTCCCCCCCAGCTAGTCTTATTTTAGTGACACATATTTCTTAACTTTTCCTATGCATTTTGGTCTATTTATTTCTAATAATTCAGTTAAACTGAATATTCCTTGGCGCTCCTTTGCCCCAGTATCTGGTTTCAGCATGGACTTGCATGACATCAGGAAAAAGGGGGAGATATGGCTTGATTTACAACTGAAAACCTAATGCCTAGGATATCTCACCAGATCCTCACACCTGTCCACTTTCTAACAGGAGAACGTTGATACCTATATATCCTATCAAACCCTTGACAGTTGTCATTGTGCCCTCTGCTGGCCGTGAGCTTCTCTAGGACTCAGGGCTCCCTTTCAAACCTCTCTGAAAATCAAAATCTCTTTTGAGGATGCTCCCGATGCTCCGGGAGGCATCCTCTCTGATTCAACCAAAGTTTCAGAAACTGTGCTTTGCATTTCCATCTGAAAAACATTGGCTATGATTTTAAAAAAATATGCCAAAGAAACTGAGCTATTTAAATTCCATTTTTTGCATATGCATATACTTCTGTATGTACAGATTAGTCTACAGCACAAATCCCTAGATATAAAATATCAAGATTAAAGAAGATACATATTTCAAAAAATTTTGTACATATTACCAAATTACCTTCTGTAAAAATTGTGCCTATGCACACACATCAGTGTTTAAGGGCATCCACATATTGATTATTTGGTTTAGGTTATGCCCTTTGCTACATATCAATTATGGAATCAAGATTGCCAGGAGAAATGTCAATAACCTCAGATATGCAGATGACACCACCCTTATGGCAGAAAGTGAAGACGAACTAAAGAGCCTCTTGATGAAAGTGAAAGAAGAGAGTGAAAAAGTTGGCTTAAAGCTCAACATTCAGAAAACTAAGATCATGGCATTCAGTCCCATCACTTCATGGGAAATAGATGGGGAAACAGTGAAAACAGTGGCAGACTTTATTTTGGGGGGCTCCAAAATCACTGCAGATGGTGACTGCAGTCATGAAATTAAAAGACGCTTACTCTTTGGAAGAAAAGCTATGATGAACCTAGAAAGCTTATTAAAAAGCAGAGACATTACTTTGCCAACAAAAGTCTATCTAGTCAAAGCTATGGTTTTTCCAGTAGTCATGTATGGATGTGAGAGTTGGACTATAAAGAAAGCTGATTGCCAAAGAACTGATGCTTTTGAACTGTGTTGTTGGAGAAGACTTGAGAGTTCCTTGGACTGCAAAGAGATCCAACTAGTCAATGCTAAAGAAAATAAGTCCTGAATATTCATTGGAAGGACTGATGCTGAAGCTGGAACTCCAATTCTTTGGTCACCTGATATGAAAAACTGACTCATTTGAAAAGACTCTGATGCTGGCAAAGATTGAAGGCGGGAGGGGAAGGGATGACAGAGAATGAGATGGTTGGATGGCATCACCAACTCAATGGACATGAATTTGAGCAAGCTCCGGGAGTTGATGATGGACAGGGAAGCCTGGCGTGCTGCAGTCCATGGGGGTTCAAACAGTTGGACAAAACTGAGCAACTGAACTGAACAGACATCTCAATTAACTTAAATTTATTAGTTGCATTATTAAAATTCTCTAACATTGGTTTACCAGATTGATTGGTGGCATGTCAAAATATCTGGCTACTTTCTTTCATCTTATGTTTATCTTACTAATAATGTACACTATTTACACAGAATTATTTTTATAACTTCATGTGACCTATTGTTGTTGTTTAGTCACTGAATTGTGTCCGAATCTTTGTGACCCCATAGACCGCAGCATTCCAGGTCTCTCTGTCTCTCACCATTGCCCCAAGTTTGCCCAAGTTCATGTCCATGGTTTCAGTGATGCCATCTAGTCATCTCATCCTCTGATACCCTTTTCTCCTTCTGCCCTCAATCTTTCCCAGCATCAGAGACTTTTCAAATGAGCTAACTGTTTGCATCAGATGACCAAAATGCTGGAGTTTCAGCTTCAGCATCAGTCCTTCCAACAAGTATTCAGGGTTGATTTCCCTTAGGATTGACTGGCTTGATCTTACTGTTCAAGGGACTTTCAAGAGACTTCAATAGCACCACCATTTGAAGGCATCAATTATTCAGTGCTCCGCCTTCTTTACAGTTCAGCTCTCACAACCGTACATGACCACAGGGAAGACCATAGCCTTGACTATACAGACCTTTGTCAGCAGAGTAATGTCTCTGCTTTCCAACACACTGTCTAGGCTTGTCACAACTTTCCTGCCAAGAAGCAAACATCTTCTTTTATCATGGCTTCAGTCACCATCCACAGTGATTTTAGAGCCCAAGAAGAGGAAATCTGCCACTACTTCCACCTATTTCCTTTCTACTTGCCATGAAGTAATGAGGCCAGATGTTATGATCTTAGTTTTTCCTTTTTTAATATTCAGTTTTAAGCTGCCTATTTCACTGTCCTCCTTCACCCTCAAGAGGCTCTTTAGTTCCTCTTTACTTTCTGCCCAGTGGTATCATCTGGATATCTGAGATTTTGATATTTCTTCCACCTATCTTGATTCCAGCTTGTAACTCATCCAGCCTAGCATGTCTCATGATGTGCTCAGCGTATAGGTTAAGCAAACAGGGTGATAGCAGACAGCCCTGTCATACTCTTTTCTCAATCTTAAACAAATCAGTTGTTCCATACAGGGTTCTAACTGTTGCTTCTTGATTGGCATTCAGGTTTCTCAGTAGATAGGTAAGATGGCCTAATATTCCCATCTCTTTAAGAGCTTTCCACAATTTATGATGATCTACACAGTCAAAGGCTTTGGTGTAGTCAATGAAATAGAAGTAGATATTTTTCTGCAATTCCCTTGCTTTCTCTATTATCCAACTAATATTGGCAATTTGACCTCTGGTTCCTCTCACTTTTTCTAAACCCAACTTGGACATCCGGGAGTTCTTGGTTTGCATATTGCTGAAAACTAGCAGGCAAGATTTTAAGCATTTCCTTACTGGCATGAGAGGTGAGTGCAAGTGTTTGGTGGCTAGCACGTACTTTAGTACTACCCGTTTGGGAACTGGATGAGGATTGCCTTTAGCAGTCCTGTGGCCGCTGCTGGGTCTTCCAGATTTGCTGACATATTGAATGCAACGCCTTGATGCCCTATACATATCATCAATTATTAAACGATCTTATGTATTCCATTTCATGTGTCTGAGCTTGAATTTGTGTGTGGATGTGTGTGTGTGTTGTAAATGTTGTTGAAGAAATGAATGACAGTGCCTAGCCAAGTTCTGAGTGTGAGGTACATTAGAAACAAACCCTACCTATAGACTTACCTAAGGAAATGGCAATCCATTCCAGGACTATTGCCTGGAAAATTCAATGGACAAAGGAGCCTGGTAGGCTACAGTCCATGGGGTTGCAAAGAGTCGGACATGACTGAGTGACTTCACTATAGACTTTCCAAGTGGCTCAGTGATAAAGAATCCACCAGTCAATAAAGAAGATTTGATCCCTGAAGCAGGTTTGATCCCTGAGTCAGGAAGATCCCCTGGAGAAAGAAATGGCAGCCCACTCATGTTCTTGTCTGGGAAATCCCAGGGACAGAAGGAGCTTGGTGGGCTACACAAAGAGTCTAGTGGGCTACTACAAAATCACAAAGAGTCAGACATGACTTAATGACAAAAAAAAACTTTTCAAGAGTGCTTTCCGTTATGAGAGTGGGCTGTCTCCCTTCATAATAGACTCTGAAAAGCTCCCTCATTTTGAATGTGATTTCCTAATCTTCATATTTTGGAGCCCCATACCAAGGTCACAGGTGTGGAACTTTGTACTGAGGTCACAGGTGTGGAATCTTGAACTGAGGTCACAGGTGTGGAACCCTGTACCAATGTCACAGGACAAAAATCTCTGGAACTGACTGAGCCCCATAGCAACTGTTGGCATGAGCCTCCAGATTTAAACTGGCCACCTTAGGTAAAATACCCACCCTCTAGCATTCTAATCAGTCACCTAATGCCACCCTTCCAGTAGGAATTTTCTCTCTTGAGCTAATAAAATTTGGTTACTAGCCCACAAATCCTGTATGTAGGTAAAGAAGCAACAGTTAGAAAGGGACATGGAATAACAAACTGTTCCCAAGAGTCTGCCTGCGGTGTGGGAGACCAGGGTTCGATCCCTTGGTCAGAAAGGTCCCCTGAAGAAGGAAATGGCAACCCACTCCACTATTCTTGCCTGGAAAATCCCATGGGTGGAGGAGCCTGGTAGGCTGCAGTCCAAGGGGTTGCAAAGAGTAGGACACGACTGAGCAACTTAACTTTTTTTTTTTCCAGTTGGGAAAGGAATACATCAAGGCAAGGCTGTATATTGTCATCCTGCTAATTTAACTTAGTACATCATGCATAGTACATCATGAGAAATGATGGGCTGGATAAAGCACAATCTGGAATCAAGATTGCTTGATTGCTCCATGAAAGATTGATATTTCACGGAGAAATATCAATAACCTCAGATATGCAGATGACACCATGCTTATGGCAGAAAGTGAAGAACTAAAGAGCCTCTTGATGAAAGTGAAAGAGGAGCGTGAAAAAGCTGGCTTAAAACTCAACACTCAAAAAAAGATCATAAAGGTGATGGCACCTGGTCCCATCACTTCATGGCAAATAGATGGGGAAACAGTGTCAGACTTTATTTTCTTGGACTCCAGAATCACTGCACATCGTGACTACAGGCATGAAATTAAAAGATGCTTGCTCCTTGGAAGAAAAGCTGTGACAAACCTAGACAGCACGTTAAAAAGTACAGACGTTACTTTGCCAACAAAGTTCCATCTAGTCAAAGCTATGGTTTTTCCAGAAGTCATGTATGGATGTGAGAGCTAGACTATAAAGAAAGCTGAGTGCTGAAGAATTGATGCTTTGGAACTATGGTGTTGGAGAAGACTCTTGAAAGTCCCTTGAACTTCAAGGAGACCAAACCAGTTAATCCTAAAGGAAATCAATCCTGAATATTCATTGGAAGGACTGTGGCTGAAGCCGAAGCTCCAGTACTTTGGCCACCTTAAGTAAATAGCTGACTCATTGGAAAAGACCCTGATGCTGGGAAAGATTGAAGGCAGGAAGAGAAGGGGGTGACAGAGGATGAGATGGTTGGATGGCATCACCAACTCAATGGACATGGGTTTGAGCAAGCTCCAGGAGATGCTGAAGGACAGGGAAGCCTGGCGTTTCACAGTCCATGGAGTCTCAAAGAGTCAGACATGACTGAGTGAATGAGCAACAACAACAGCTCAAAAACGATGTCAGTTCTCCCGTGAGCCAGCCCGCTGTTCTAACAGCATCTCCCACTCTTACAAGCTTCTTCTCCTCTCATTCTGCCTCATGTCTGGAAATTATTTTCTAACCCAGCCAGGCTTCAGCAATACGTGAACCATAAACTCCCTGATGTTCAAGCTGGTTTTAGAAAAGTCAGAGGAGCCAGAGATCAAATTGCCGACATCCGCTGGATCATGAACAAAGCAAGAGTTCCAGAAAAATATCTATTTCTGCTTTATTGACTATGCCAAAGCCTTTGACTGTGTGGATCACAAAAAAACTGGAAAATTCTGAAAGAGATGGGAATACCGGACCACCTGACCTGCCTCTTGAGAAATCTGTATACAGGTCAGGAAGCAACAGTTAGAACTGGACATGGAACAACAGACTGGTTCCAAATAGGAAAAGGAGTATGTCAAGGCTGTATATTGTCACCCTGCTTGTTTAACTTATATGCAGAGTACATCATGAAAAATGCTGGACTGGAAGAAACACAGCTGGAATCAAGATTGCTGGGAGAAATATCAATAACCTCAGATATGCAGATGACACCACCCTTATGGCAG
>SJYW01051920.1:47633-95089 GCA_006410735.1 Raphicerus campestris
TAGCAACTGTTGGCATGAGCCTCCAGATTTAAACTGGCCACCTTAGGTAAAATACCCACCCTCTAGCATTCTAATCAGTCACCTAATGCCACCCTTCCAGTAGGAATTTTCTCTCTTGAGCTAATAAAATTTGGTTACTAGCCCACAAATCCTGTATGTAGGTAAAGAAGCAACAGTTAGAAAGGGACATGGAATAACAAACTGTTCCCAAGAGTCTGCCTGCGGTGTGGGAGACCAGGGTTCGATCCCTTGGTCAGAAAGGTCCCCTGAAGAAGGAAATGGCAACCCACTCCACTATTCTTGCCTGGAAAATCCCATGGGTGGAGGAGCCTGGTAGGCTGCAGTCCAAGGGGTTGCAAAGAGTAGGACACGACTGAGCAACTTAACTTTTTTTTTTTTCCAGTTGGGAAAGGAATACATCAAGGCAAGGCTGTATATTGTCATCCTGCTAATTTAACTTAGTACATCATGCATAGTACATCATGAGAAATGATGGGCTGGATAAAGCACAATCTGGAATCAAGATTGCTTGATTGCTCCATGAAAGATTGATATTTCACGGAGAAATATCAATAACCTCAGATATGCAGATGACACCATGCTTATGGCAGAAAGTGAAGAACTAAAGAGCCTCTTGATGAAAGTGAAAGAGGAGCGTGAAAAAGCTGGCTTAAAACTCAACACCCAAAAAAAGATCATAAAGGTGATGGCACCTGGTCCCATCACTTCATGGCAAATAGATGGGGAAACAGTGTCAGACTTTATTTTCTTGGACTCCAGAATCACTGCACATCGTGACTACAGGCATGAAATTAAAAGATGCTTGCTCCTTGGAAGAAAAGCTGTGACAAACCTAGACAGCACGTTAAAAAGTACAGACGTTACTTTGCCAACAAAGTTCCATCTAGTCAAAGCTATGGTTTTTCCAGAAGTCATGTATGGATGTGAGAGCTAGACTATAAAGAAAGCTGAGTGCTGAAGAATTGATGCTTTGGAACTATGGTGTTGGAGAAGACTCTTGAAAGTCCCTTGAACTTCAAGGAGACCAAACCAGTTAATCCTAAAGGAAATCAATCCTGAATATTCATTGGAAGGACTGTGGCTGAAGCCGAAGCTCCAGTACTTTGGCCACCTTAAGTAAATAGCTGACTCATTGGAAAAGACCCTGATGCTGGGAAAGATTGAAGGCAGGAAGAGAAGGGGGTGACAGAGGATGAGATGGTTGGATGGCATCACCAACTCAATGGACATGGGTTTGAGCAAGCTCCAGGAGATGCTGAAGGACAGGGAAGCCTGGCGTTTCACAGTCCATGGAGTCTCAAAGAGTCAGACATGACTGAGTGAATGAGCAACAACAACAGCTCAAAAACGATGTCNGGTTTGAGCAAGCTCCAGGAGATGCTGAAGGACAGGGAAGCCTGGCGTTTCACAGTCCATGGAGTCTCAAAGAGTCAGACATGACTGAGTGAATGAGCAACAACAACAGCTCAAAAACGATGTCAGTTCTCCCGTGAGCCAGCCCGCTGTTCTAACAGCATCTCCCACTCTTACAAGCTTCTTCTCCTCTCATTCTGCCTCATGTCTGGAAATTATTTTCTAACCCAGCCAGGCTTCAGCAATACGTGAACCATAAACTCCCTGATGTTCAAGCTGGTTTTAGAAAAGTCAGAGGAGCCAGAGATCAAATTGCCGACANACTCCTCACTGTGCTCTAAAATACAGATTTCAGGGTCCAACTCTCAACATAAAAAATTAGCTTCTATAGTGGGGAGGCCCACAGGTTCATGGGGTCGCAAAGAGTCGGACATGACTGAGCAACTGAACTGAAATGAACTGAATCCTGCCTTTAGACACCAACAGCTGTAGGCATCTACTCTTCTAATTAGTGAGCTTAGGCCAGATTGCCTTTCCAGAATGTCTACATGGGTATTGGTTTTAAAAGCCAAAGAGGAACCTAGGGAATTTGACGTTGCAGAAGAAATTTCTAAAATAGAAGATACTGATAACTAAGTCATAAGTTTGGGCTTTAATAGTTGCTGTAAAGCCATGTGCCACCTTACAGAAGAATGACCATTTCAACATTCAAAGCTTGTTGGGAGAATGGGGACGTAACAGAGGGCAAAGAAGCAAATCAGGGAGAGCTGCCCCAGTGCCTGTGTCTGGCACCTGGGTGGAGGATGGGGTCACCTGTAAATCTGAAGAAAGTAAAATGGGGAGTAATCCAGAATTGCAAAGCCATTGAGGCCAAATGGTAAATCCTATAAAAGTTCTCTGATTCCTCCCAAACATCTTTTGTGCTACATAGTGAATGCTTGATTAGAGTCACAATGACAAGTGTTCTTACTTTTGCAGAGAACATGCATCGTACACAGACACGAGTTTTGGAAGACAACAGTGTTTCCACGTTTCTGGAACTAACTGATCACACCAAAACACTGTGATTTCACATAAAACTCCAGGTTTCTAGTTTTCCCTGGAAAATGGGAATATTTGACCACATTGAACCCTAACTCTGTCTGGTAACCACAGTTGGAGCTAAGGAACCCACTGTCTCTGACCGAAGCTTCTCCATCTGCCACATCTACATTCCTCAGGTACTGCTTTACCTACCAGTCCCTTTGTGCTTTTGGATTTACACATAATATTTAAAAGCTGCCTTTCACATATGCTGACTTCTTCACAACTCATCCAAGGGGATATGATCTCACAGTCTTACAGTGAAGTTCCTGTCTTCAAGTCACTGTCTGTGTGGAAAAGGCCAAGGGGACCAAAGGTGTTACCAAGTCAGCCCTTGCCTGCCTAGCAGAGATGCCTATCAATCCCCTCCTCTTCTGCTCTAATAATGACCTCCAGCAAGTGTGACTTCCAGCAAGAGTGACCAACATATCCTGGTCTGTTGGAGCCATTCCTCATCTGAACACTGAAAATAACACTTTCTGGAAAATTCCTCAGTCCCAGCAATCTGGTACAGTTGCTCAACCTATCTCTAGTAGGTCCAAAGGGATTTTGGAATTTGGAGTTGTGGGCACCAGGCTCTGAAGCACATTCTTGAGCTCCACTTGCCCTAGCTTTGGAAAGCTCAAAGAGCTGTAGGGAGAAATGCTAAGCAGCCTATCATAAGAACTCTTATGCTGGGAAGGAAGAAGCAATTTCAGATGTGCTCTTTCTGTAGGAACAGGAACATTAGATTTCTTTCTATCCCTTGGCTTTATCTTTCATACAACTAAACAAGGAATTAATGGTTGAAGATGGCCAACCGTCTTACCTGGCCTGGGACTGTCTGCACCTGCCTCCTGCCCAGCTAGACACTCAATGTGTATCTGGTCTCCTGGACCCAAAGGAGAGGGCTTTTCCTATGAATTATAAGGATGGAAAATAGAGATTGTGAAAAAGACTGCCTTCATGACACTCGCATCCAACTTTTGACTCTTAGACATTTGCCTTTCAATTGTTTTTAGGGCTAATATATATGAAAGTGGAGGTTAGCCTGAACCAGTTTATAAGGTCCAGATTTATAGTAGGGTATAGTATAAACCCATGACTGTATCCATATGCGTTTTACTTTGTTCACATGCTTCTTCTTTTTATGGTCATAAAATTAGCATGTGCTTTTTATGGAAATATCAAAAGAGTTCAGATGAAGTGTAAAAAGAAAAAATAATCCATTATTTCCTACATAAACTCAGCTTTATCAACTTTATAATTTTATTTAAATTTTTATTGAGGTATAGTTACTTTATAATGCTGTATTAATTTCTGGTGTACAGTGAAGTGATTCAGTTGCACACACAATTTTTTTTCTTTTTCACAGATTTCACATTCATTTTCCACTTTTTCTATATACATTATTATATTGAATATAGTTCTCTATGCTATACAATAATGCCTTACTGCCTATCTATTTTATATATCATCAGAAATGCTGGACTGGAAGAAGCACAAGCTGGAATCAAGATTGCTGGGAGAAATATCAATAACCTCAGATATGCAGATGACACTTCTTGATGAAAGGGAACTAAAAAGCCTCTTGATGAAAGGAAAAGAGGAGAGTGAAAAAGTTGGCTTAAAGTTCAACATTCAGAAAACGAAGATCATGGCATCTGGTCCTATCACTTCATGGGAAATAGATGGGGAAACAGTGGAAACAGTGTCAGACTTTATTTTGGGGGGCTCCAAAATCACTGCAGATGGTGACTGTAGCCATGAAATTAAAAGACGCTTACTCCTTGGAATAAAAGTTATGACCAACCTAGATAGCATGTTGAAAAGCACAGACATTACTTTGCCAAGAAAGGTCCGTCTAGTCAAGGCTATGGTTTTTCCAGTGGTCATGTATGGATGTGAGAGTTGGACTGTGAAGAAAGCTGAGCGCCAAAGAATTGATGCTTTTGAACTGTGGTATTGGAGAAGACTCTTGAGAGTCCCTTGGACTGCAAGGAGATCCAACCAGTCCACTCTGAAGGAGATCAGCCCTGGGATTTCTTTAGAAGGACTGATGCTAAAGCTGAAACTCCAGTATTCTGGCCACCTCATGTGAAGAGCTGACTCACTGGAAAAGACTCTGATGCTGGGAGGGATTGGGGGCAGGAGGAGAAGGGAACGACAGAGAATGAGATGGCTGGATGGCATCACTGACTCGATGGACGTGAGTCTGAGTGAACTTCGGGAGTTGGTGATGGACAGGGAGGCCTGGCGTGCTGCGATTCATGGGGTCACAAAGAGTCGGACACGACTGAGCAACTGAACTGAACTGATATGGAATGGTTTGCCTTGGAATCTTGTTTTTGAGATTGCATCCAAGTACTGCATTTCGGACTCTTGTTGACCGTGATGGCTACTCCATTTCTTCTGAGGGATTCTTGCCCACAGTAGTAGATATAATGGTCATCTGAGTTAAATTCACCCATTCCAGTCCATTTTAGTTCGCTGATTCCTAGAATGTTGACATTCACTCTTGCCATCTCCTGTTTGACCACTTCTAACTTGCCTTGATTCATGGACCTGACATTCCAGATTTCTATGCAGTATTGCTCTTTACAGCATCGGAACTTGCTTCTATCATCAGTTACATCCACAGCTGGGTATTGTTTTTGCTTTGGCTCCATCCCTTCATTCTTTCTGGAGTTATTTCTCCACTGATCTCCAGTAGCATATTGGGCACCTACTGACCTGGCGAGTTCTTCTTTCAGTATCCTATCATTTTGCCTTTTCATACTATTCATGGGGTTCTCAAGGCAAGAATACTGAAGTGGTTTTCCATTCCCTTCTCCAGTGGACCACATTCTGTCACACTAGCAAAGTAATGCTCAAATTTCTTCAAGCCAGCCTTCAACAGTACATGAACCATGAACTTCCAGATGTTCAAGCCGGATTTAGAAAAGGAAAAGGAGCCAGAGATCAAATTGCCAACATCCACTAAGTCATAGAAAAAGCAAGAGAATTCCAGAAAAACATCTACTTCTGCTTTATTGACTACACCAAAACCTTTGATTGTGTAATACCAGACCACCTTACCAGCCTCCTGAGCAATCCGTATGCAAGTCAAGAAGCAACTGTTAGAACTGGACATGGAAAAACAGACTGGTTCCAAACAGGAAAAGGAATACATCAAGGATGTATATTGTCACCCTGCTTATTTAACTTATATGCAGAGTACATCATGTGAAATGATGGGCTGGATGAAACACATGCTAGAATCAAGATTGTTGGGAGAAATATCAATAACTTCAGATATGCAGATGACACCACCCTTATGGCAGAAAGTGAAGAGGAACCTCTTGATGAAGGTGAAAGAGGAGAGTGAAAAAGCTGGCTTAAAATTCAGCATTCAAAAACGAAGATCATGGCATCTGGTCCCATCACTCCATGGCAAATAGATGGAGATACAATGGAAGCAGTAAGATACTTTATTTTGGGGGCTCCAAAATCACTGTAGTTGGTGACTGCAGCCATGAAATTAAAAGATACTTGCTCCTTGGAATAAAATACCTAGACAACATATTAAAAAAGAGAGACATTACTTTGATGACAAAGATCCATCTAGTCAAAGCTGTGGTTTTTCCAGTAGTCATGTATGGATGTAAGAGCCGGTCCATAAACAAAGGTGAGCACTGAAGAATTGATGCTTTTGAACTGTGGTGTTGGAGAAGATTCTTGACAGTCCCTTGGACTGCAAGAAGACCAAACCAGCCAGTCCTAAAGGAAATCAACCCTGAATATTCATTGGAAAGACTAATGCTGAAGCTGAAGCACCAATACTTTGGCCACCTGATGTGAAGAAATAATCCATTGGAAAAGACCCTGATGCTGGGAAAGATTGAAGGGAGGAGAAGGGGACGACAGAGGATGAGATGGTTGAATGGCATCACCGACTTAAACGGACATGAATTTGAGCAAGCTCTGGGAGTTGGTGACAGACAGGGAAGCCTGGTGTGCTGCAGTCCATGGGGTCACAAAGAGTCAGACATGACTGAGCTACTGATTTGAACTGAACTGAAGCAGAATTCATGTCAGAAACTTTGGGGTAGGTCAGTGTTTGGAAATCTATCCAGTTAATCCACTGCACCAAGTTAGTGGGAAAAAAAATTACACATTTGTTTCAACAAATCCTGAAAAAGGCATTTAAAAAAAGGAATTACAAGGCATTCCAATGCAAATTTCAAGGCAAAGCAAAGTAAAATGAAATTATTTAAACATAAAAGAATATTTAGCCAATTTGACAACAAATATCTTAAATGTTAAAAAATCAAAGACATCCTAATTATCTTCAGAAACTGTATGAAAATACCTGCTATCACTGTTTTGAATTCAGCTTTGTCTTGGAAGCAAAGGAAATTCAATAAGACAAGAAAAAGTTAACGATGTGATTGAAAACTAAAGAAATTTAAGTGAAAAACACTAGAATGAATGGGAAATTTAGAAAGATGCCTAGGATATATACACAGACACATACAAACAAATACATATATGCAGAAGTCAATAGCTTTTCTTTAATCTAGGGTAAAAAAGGAAAATACTTTATTTACATGGGAAAAAAAGCACATGGAAATACACTTGATTAAGACTGGATCTATTTTAACCAAAATTATAAAACCTTTTTGAAAGGAATAAAGCAAGACTAGAAGAAATAGAAAGGCATCTCATGTTCTTCAAAGAAAAAATTTAGAATAACAAATGTCAATTTTGTCAAAATTAAGTAAATTCAAGGCAGTTCCAGTTAGACTACCAATGTAGTTTATTTTTTTTGGAATCTTTTAAATTGGATTAAAAATACTAAAATTTAAATATGATGCTCCCAGATAGATAAGAAAAGCATGAAGTAAGCACTTATGTGAACTTGCCTTATTTTATTTCTGTATTAGTCAGATTAAGCTACTATATCAGGATGAGTAACAAATTAATCCCAAACCCTGGTGGGGTTACTGGTAACTATTTTTTTTATTGGATTATAATTGCTTTACAATGTTGTGCTAGTTGTGCTGGTACATATATACAGTGGAATATTAGCCATAAAAGGGAACAAAATTGGGCCATTTGTAGTGATATGGATGAACCTAGAGTCTGTCATACACAGTGAAGTAAGTCAGAAAGAGAAAAACAAATATTGTGTATTAACGCACATATATAAGGAATCTAGAAAAATGGTACTGATGAACCTAGTTTCAGGACAGGAATAGAGACACAGATGTAGAGAATGGACTTGCAAACCCTGATGGATTCTCAGGTGGCACAGAGTTAAAGAATCCACCTGCCAATGCAGGAGATGCAGGAGACGCAGGCTCGATCCTTGGGTCAGGAAAATCCCCTGGAGAAGGGAACGGTTACCAACTCCAATATTCTCGCCTAGAGAATGCCATGGACAGGGGAGCCTGGCAGGCTACAGTCCATGGGATTCCATAGAATCAGACGCAACTGAGCATGAATACACAGCGTATTAACACAAGAATTCACTTCTTGTTTGTGCTACATGTCCAGAATGATTTGGCAGGGGCCTGTGTTACACAGTAGCCCAGAAACTCCAGGTGATCAGGACTTGCGCTCGTGTAGCTGCATCATTTGGGACTTAGCAGATGACATCATATGAAGAAGTCTCTCTCTCTTACTCTCTTTTTCTTTTACTGTCCGTTAGCCCTCACACACTTCTGTTTCAGCCTGAAAGTGACACATATCATTTCCACTAATAATCTATTGGCTGAATTAGTCATAAAATAAAGCGCTTAAGTGAAAGTTGCTCAGTTATGTCCGACTCTTTGTGACCCCATGGACTATACAGTCCATGGAATTCTGGAGGCCAGAATACTGGAGTGGGTTGCCATTCGCTTCTCCAGGGGATCTTCCCCACCCAGGGATTGACCCCAGGTTGCACATTGCAGGTGGATTCCTTACCAGCTGAGCTACCAGGGAAGCCTGAATTAGTCATAAGGCTCTGTCTAATTGCAAGGGGGCTAGGAAAAGCAAATTATATGTATATGAATTATATGTATAATGTTGCTCTAGGAATACATAAATAGATCAGTGGGAAAGACTGGAGAATATAAATATTAAATCACATATATTCAAAAATGTATTCTGTGACAAGAATAATTCTTTAATTCACTAGGAAAATGGAACTGTGGAAATGAGCATGCAATATGAAAAAAGTATTTTACATAATGTAAAATAAGAAACTCTAGGTGAATTAAAGACCTAAATGTCACCAGAAAAAATATTTGAAATATTCATGACATAAAAAGTGTTCATACATATAACATACAAAGCACTGAGAAAAAAAATGACCAGAAAGCAATCCAACACAGAAAGGAACAAAGGAATATGAATAGACAGTTTAGAGAAGGGAAAACCCACACAGCCAAAAGATGTGTATAAGAGACAGTGCNGTGTTCATACATATAACATACAAAGCACTGAGAAAAAAAAAATGACCAGAAAGCAATCCAACACAGAAAGGAACAAAGGAATATGAATAGACAGTTTAGAGAAGGGAAAACCACACAGCCAAAAAATATTAAAGAAGTCCAAATTCTCTAGTAGTCAGAAAAATAGACACCATGTATTAACAAAGTTATCATACTTTGCATATTTTAGACTGACAAAACCTTTAATATATATTACTGTAGGTGATGTGGGAAAACAGTGATTTAGTCATTAGTGATATTAATAGTATTTTACCCTTTTAGAATGCAATCTGGCAACATAAAATAGAAACACACAACACATATGCATATGTGCATACAAATATAAATACAACCCATTACCCAACAATTCTGCTTGGAGTTTATCCTATTGAAATAAAGTATTGAACTGCAAAGACATAAAAATGTTTATTGTAGCCTTGTATTCAGTAGCAAAAACGAGAAGCAAAGTAAATTTTCATATAACTCTAAAGCATCCAAGCAATGTTTTGAGTGAGAAAAATAAGATTAAGACAATAGTGAAAATCCTATATTTGTATATTATGGATATTGTGGTTTGTAGGTCTGTCTATATAGTATTAAAGGGCCTGAACTAATAAGAAAGAATGTATACTAGGTTGTAAACAGAATTTTCTTTGAGCCTGATGGGTCTGTATTGTATGTCAATGAAGAAGTTGAGTAGAAAAGAAAAAAATATCAACTCTTGGAGAATAAAAACATATATAGGATCTTATTGATACACTTTTGCAAAGTTACTCCCTGAATAATGATAAACACTGAAATGTGAGAATTCAACAAAATCAGAGTTAATTAGTAGATCCCCCCAAATCATCTGATTTTAGCCCAGTATAAATCCTTATAATACATTTCTGAACATTAAAGCCCTTCCTGGAGATATTTTGCTTCCTGGAAAGAGAGACATACCTGAAAGGAAATATCTGAAATAGGACTTTTTCAGGAGTTCTGAAGGAATCTGCAAAGGAATCTGAAAGGAAATATCTGGGAAAAAAAAAATCAGATATATCTGAAAGGAAAGATATACCCATTTGAATGCAGAGTTCCTCCAAAGAATANGAGAGACATACCTGAAAGGAAATATCTGAAATAGGACTTTTTCAGGAGTTCTGAAGGAATCTGCAAAGGAATCTGAAAGGAAATATCTGGGAAAAAAAAAAATCAGATATATCTGAAAGGAAAGATATACCCATTTGAATGCAGAGTTCCTCCAAAGAATAGCAAGGAGAGATAAGAAAGCCTTCCTCAGTGATCAATGCAAAGAAATAGAGGAAAACAATAGAATAGGAATGACTAAAGATCTCTTCAAGAAAATTAGAGATACCAAGGGAACATTTCATGCAAAGATGAGCTCGATAAAGGACAGAAACGGTATGGACCTAACAGANGGGAGGCTCAGAGGCAGAGGCTGCAGGTTGCCGGACCACGAACGCGAGACAGGGGTTGCTGGCAGAGAGCCCAGAGCTGCGCGTCTGGGAGACACACTGGTTAGCAGAGAGCTCAGCCCAGTCCCCACTGCCTGCGCAGGGGCCTCATCCGGAGAGCTTAGCTGGGGCTTTTCACGGAGCAAGGGGCCAAGCTCCTAGGGGAGCTGAGGATGTTCTCCAAAGCTTAGAACCCATGACTGCCTCCCAGGGATTCGGTCTACTAGAGAAAGGAACTATTTGGGGAGTATTTCGGGCTGGAGCGAGGTGGGGAGCGCAGCGTCGGCACGTTACCCCCACACATCGCCAACTCCAACCGCCAGAGGCAGGGGCCTCTGCAGAGTTACGGCAGCATTCCCGCCCTCTTTGGATGTTGGGTGTCCATCCCTGCAGCTTCTTCCCAAATCCTTCTTTTTCCCTTTGGTTCATCTGTGCTTGCAGCTGCGGACCCCATCTGGCGCAGTTACTCCAAGGCGACCTAGCTAGCGCCCCCTCCAGGATTGTGTTGGGAGCACGCACGGTTTGCAGACTCTCACAGCAGGTAGCAGCAAAAGGCTTGGTGGCTGTGATGGTGCAGTGAGCCGGTTGTCAACAGATAGTGCAGCTGCGGCCCTGTGAAAGAGGGCTGGCGAGTACGCAGCCCAGGTACTGCCCCTTCTCGGTGACGTCGCTACAGCCTGTTATAAAGACCCCGGGCGCAGCCTGCCAAGGTTCTGCTAACTCCCAAGCTGAGCAGGACTTGAGCCAAGAGGCGCCTGCAAAGCTGCAGGCGGCGGCGGCGGCAGCGGCGGCGGCGGTAATGAAAGCAGAGGAAAAAATCTCCAGCTGGACCCAGGGCCCCAGAATCCCGGCCACAGACTCTGACTTTTACAGGTCGCGCTGTGACTAATACCTCCCAGCCTTATCTTCGCCCCCAAGTCCTCACGCAGCATAGGACTTTGCCTTTCTCGCTGCAGGCAGGAAGAACAGCACTTGCAAGGAGCAGCAGGTGCAGTAAGGTCGGGGGCGGGGGTGTGTCTCCTGCTTTCTGGAACCATGACCCATGGAATTTCTTTCTCTGTTCCAGCTTAACGCAGGAGAAACGCTGTTTGCAGATTACAGAACTCAAGTGCGTCCTGAAGCTTAAAAGTGGAGGAATTCAAAGCCAAGGATATACAGCACATCCAGAAGATTTCATTTGAGCATCAAGTCTTGTAAGGAAGGGGTTCTGTCCAGAAAGAGCCTACGAGCCCTCCCGTCTGGGTTAAACAGGGCTTTTTGACCTCAGGCGCTGGCTCAGGACCTGCTGCAAAAGGGTCTGTGTGTGTGTAGAGAGGAGGGCTTAATCGCTTAGCAGAAGAATGGATAACGTCCTCCCAGTGGACTCAGACCTCTTCCCAAACATCTCCACCAACATCTCGGAGCCTAACCAGTTTGTGCAGCCGGCCTGGCAAATTGTCCTTTGGGCAGCTGCCTACACAGTCATCGTGGTGACCTCCGTGGTGGGCAATGTGGTGGTTATGTGGATCATCTTGGCCCACAAGAGAATGAGGACAGTTACTAACTACTTCCTGGTGAACCTGGCCTTCGCAGAGGCCTCTATGGCTGCATTCAATACAGTGGTGAACTTCACCTACGCAGTCCACAATGAGTGGTACTACGGCCTGTTCTACTGCAAATTCCACAACTTCTTCCCCATTGCTGCTGTCTTTGCCAGTATTTACTCCATGACGGCTGTGGCCTTCGATAGGTGAGCTTGACCTTTGTGGAAAAAGGGAAAAAGTATCTTGAAAGGAAGATAGCATTGCTAGGGAGCCTCAGGGTGGAACAGTGCATGGTTCAAGGTGGAGACTGACCACTTGTACCCCCGGATTTGTACTGACAGCTAGCTGAGTCAGTTGTTGATTGGGGATTTTAATCTTATCTGATGCTTTTCATTTCTATCTCTCTTTCCTTTTCTGCTCCTTTCCATTTTTCTGTCTCCTTTCCATTACATGTACATATGTGTGTACAATTACTCAGTCGTGTCCGACTCTTTGCAACCCCATGGATTGTAGCCCACCAGGCCCCTCTGTCCATGGGATTTTCCAGGCAAGAATACTGAAGTGGGCTGCCGTTCTCTTCTCCAGTGCATCTTTCGCACATAGGGAGTGAACTTGCATCTCCTGCATTGGCAGGTGGATTCTTTACCACTGAGCAGTCTGGAAACATCCCCCCGCCTTTTTTCTTCATTTAACTCTTTTCCCCTTCTCCACTCATCTCCCTGACATTTTCCCTTTCAACGCCTACTTTGCTTCTTTCCATATATTCCTTCTCTCTTCTGCCTTTACAGCCTAAAGGGGATACCTAGGGTGTAGCCAAGGGTCTGGCGCCTGACTGGGGTACTGTGAATCCTTGCAGCGCTGCTCTTCTGCTGTTCAACCTTTGGATGCTTTCCAATTTTGAGTACATGTAGGCAAAATTCTTCATTTTCACTTTTTCTTGAAGATTCAGGGGCTTTCTGCTCCCATCTCACCCCCCTAATATTATTTGGATGTTAAGAGCATTCCATTAGAATCATAAAATACAGAATTCTAATTAAGCTCTGTCTATGCTGCTAGGAGTTCTCATTCAGGAATGAGAGGCAGCTACGTTGTTCTTAAGGAACTCCACATATAGGGATCCAGGAGTTTTTTTAAATTTCTCTTGCCATGAAAGGTCAATGTTTTTAGACTATCTGTATCCATAGAGAAACATGCTTGGCAAAGGCAATCTAAGGCAATTGAGAGCTCTTTCCTGCATCCGACAGGCTAGGGTTCCAGAAGCTGATTAATAGTGAAAATGTTGGCATTTTCAAGTGGGTCCCAAGGTGGCATGATGCAGAACTAATTAATAGAGCATAGCTCTGTTTGTATTGACTTTTTGTGAGTGCCCTAGGTCTCTAATGTGTATTTCTATAGATTTACAAGTGTTAAATGTTTACCTAGGATATGGAGGTATGTTTGAAACATCTGCCACTGTGATTTTGAAATGGGTCCTTTTGATGGCCTTGCTGAGATAAATAAATATGAGAAATCCAAAGAAGAAGCTAAGAGAAAAGATTCAAAATTTTTTTCCCAAAATTATTGAACTCTTTTGCATATAAGTTGTAATTGATTTGAGCAGATTCTATAGCCAAATCTCTTTTTAAATCAGAGAAAACTATGTTTCTTTTGCAGTGATATNCACTGTGATTTTGAAATGGGTCCTTCTGATGGCCTTGCTGAGATAAATAAATATGAGAAATCCAAAGAAGAAGCTAAGAGAAAAGATTCAAAAATTTTTTCCCAAAATTATTGAACTCTTTTGCATAAAAGTTGTAATTGATTTGAGCAGATTCTATAGCCAAATCTCTTTTTAAATCAGAGAAAACTATGTTTCTTTTGCAGTGATATCCTAATGCTGATTTTTAAGTTCCTTTTATGCAACTCTTTTGTGCTTGTAACATGTAATGTGTAAAATAAGTTTGGTGAGTCAATTTATATTTTAAATATAGAACAGAAACCAATTACTCAAAGTGGTACTGAAATGAATTTTTTTTGAGAATTTCTCTCTCATACTACTCTGGTTTTTAGATATTTGTTTTGCTGGATGTCAGGTACACCTGTAAGTCTTTCTGCAGTGACTTGCTCCTTTAACTTCTCAGCCCTCTTAAACTTAGAAAACTCACAGCATGATGTATAACTGATTTTATGTGCAGTGAAGCCTGATGCCATTGCAGCTTCTTACATGCTATCTTGATTATCCCTAACTTAGAAGGAAAGTTGATATTTTTACTTCATTGGGTACTTGTGAGCTCAAGGGAGACCCGACAGTCAGTGTGAGCCCAAGCATTCAGTAGCTGATGGAGCCCCAACAGACAGCTCTCCTGCTTTGGCTTATACAGGAATGACATGTTCCATAGCACTTCTCTTTCTCTTTGCTCTTAGAAGATGAGCGGTAGGATTCAGGGTCAAAGTCTTCACAGTGGGTTGTGAAAGGAGCCAGATTTTGGCTGCCTTGACTGACATCTCAGGCTCCACTGTTTGTCTCTAGGCAAACCACACACAGGACCCTGACTCTCTGTGACACCCTCAGTAAGATCAGAAGATCTCTGGTGTCAGAGCTGAGGGAAATGACAGCAAGAAAGGCCACTTGTGCCTGATGTGCAGGTTATCAATGGCATGCTTAGGGTTAGCGTTCAGGTAGAGTTAGGGATGCTGCCTCAAGGCTGTGTCTCTAGGTTCTCCAATGCTCCTTCTGTTTTTCCTTGCTCAGACTCATAGCAGAGTGCATTAATCCCCTTAGGCCCTCCAATGAATCTAGCTCCCCTACAGGCATGGTCATCCATTCTTTCCCTAGAATGTTTTAGACAGAAAGAGGCCTCCATATGAATGATCTCTTCTTTAACTCCACCATGGCAGTGCAGACTTGGAGGAAATGTTAAATTACCTTTTTGAATGCTCCTTGAATTTTTAACAGATAATCTTTGAATTATCTTAAAAAATAAAAGCAACATGGTTTTCCTGATTGTAAAATTAAACCTCATTCTTGAAGAACATAGACACAAAAATACAAATCACCCACAACTCCACCATGCAAAAGTAACACCTGTTAACATTTGAATTTCTCCTTTTATGACTATTTCACTGCATTATTGAAGTAAGATTCTAGGTAATGTGGTAGGTTATTTTTTCCATTGATATTAATGGAAAACATTAATAATATTTTCTCACGTTATTAACACTCTTCAGTAACATAATGGTAGTGGCTTCCTCTTAATATTATTCCGTGATATGAATATGCTATTATTATTTTAACCATCTCCCTACTGTTGAGAATCTACTAATTCTGTATGATAATTTTATTTTGTTTTTTTGATTGTTTCCTTAGGGTAGATTCCCAGAAATAAAATTACTGGGCCAAATGAAATGAAATTTTAAAGAATGCTTCTTCCTAATTTTAAAGGATTCTAAACCCTGGGCAGAGCAAGGAGCATGTCTTTTCTGTTTTGTTTACTTTATCTCCTTAGAACGAAGAAGAGTGCTCGGTACTTAACAGTCACTATATGCTTATTGATTAAATGAATGAACAAATAAAATAATACATGCTCCTATAAAAACATTTGGAAGAACATTATCAATGGCACGCTCAGGGTTTATAACTATGTTCAAGGTAGAGTTAGGAATAAGGCCTCAAGGCTATATTTCCAAGACCTCCATTTTAAAAAGTGTAAAAAATCTACCATTCCAATATAGAAAACTAGATAAAGGTCTGGAACACTAGCTTATACTTGCTTTTTCTGTGTTACTTATGCCACATAGAGTCACTCATATTCAATATACATTTTGGATCATAATAAAAACAGTTTCAACGGTTATTTTTTTGTGTGTTTTGTTTTGTTTAATTTTCNCTTGAAGAACATAGACACAAAAATACAAATCACCCACAACTCCACCATGCAAAAGTAACACCTGTTAACATTTGAATTTCTCCTTTTATGACTATTTCACTACATTATTGAAGTAAGATTCTAGGCAATGTGGTAGGTTATTTTTTCCATTGATATTAATGGAAAACATTAATAATATTTTCTCACGTTATTAACACTCTTCAGTAACATAATGGTAGTGGCTTCCTCTTAATATTATTCCATGATATGAATAAGCTATTATTACTTTAACCATCTCCCTACTGTTGAGAATCTACTAATTCTGTATGATAATTTTATTTTGTTTTTTTGATTGTTTCCTTAGGGTAGATTCCCAGAAATAAAATTACTGGGCCAAATGAAATGAAATTTTAAAGAATGCTTCTTCCTAATTTTAAAGGATTCTAAACCCTGGGCAGAGCAAGGAGCATGTCTTTTCTGTTTTGTTTACTTTATCTCCTTAGAATGAAGAAGAGTGCTCGGTACTTAACAGTCACTATATGCTTATTGATTAAATGAATGAGCAAATAAAATAATACATGCTCCTATAAAAACATTTGGGAGAACATTATCAATGGCACGCTCAGGATTTATAACTATGTTCAAGGTGGAGTTAGGAATAAGGCCTCAAGGCTATATTTCCAAGACCTCCATTTAAAAAAGTGTAAAAAATCTACCATTCCAATATAGAAAACTAGATAAAGGTCTGGAACACTAGCTTATACTTANGAACATTATCAATGGCACGCTCAGGGTTTATAACTATGTTCAAGGTAGAGTTAGGAATAAGGCCTCAAGGCTATATTTCCAAGACCTCCATTTTAAAAAGTGTAAAAAATCTACCATTCCAATATAGAAAACTAGATAAAGGTCTGGAACACTAGCTTATACTTGCTTTTTCTGTGTTACTTATGCCACATAGAGTCACTCATATTCAATATACATTTTGGATCATAATAAAAACAGTTTCAACGGTTATTTTTTTGTGTGTTTTGTTTTGTTTAATTTTCCAAATCATGAAATAGTTTCCAAAATAAGAGTTTTAAAGGATGCATTATATTGCATAGCTATAATCATTTATTTAGTCATTCCTCTATTTTTAGATGTATATTGTTTCCATTTTTAATGATTACAGGTAACTGTGAAATTAATATCCTTGACAGACATCTGAGAGCATCCCTTGTTCTTTTCATAGAATAAACTCCTTAAAATTGAATAGTTGAGTCAAACTGTCTTGGTAAACTTCGCCAAATTTCCTTCCAGAAACAAAGTGTAGGCAGAGAAAAAGACTTCAGCTGCAGATTGTAGAACTGATTTGAATCTTTCCTGTAAACTTTCCATAGAGTGAAGGGAGAGAGACAGAGAGAGATAATGAGAGTCCCTTCAGAAGGAACACCCATTTAGTGAAGGCAATGGCTGCCTAGAATTTTTTAAGGTTGCAAAGACAAATATACTAAATAATAGTAGGTTTACTAATTAAACTCCATCAAATACCAAGGATTTTTCTTTTTAAAACTCTGTAATTTCTCCCACTCAAAACAAAATTTTAAAATTCCTTCATATTTTAAAAACTAAAAGGTATGTGTGTGGTGTTTCATGAAATTGGAAGTTGGAAGACACTGAGAGGGGCACGTTCACTCTTCAGGAGCCAGCAATGATGACCGGTTCCAGTTTTGTGGAGCAGCATCCAAGAAGAGAGGCGGGGGGAGCCAATCCTTAAGCCCCACAAGAGGGGCAACAGAAGCGAATGGGAACCTGACTTGGAACCTAGCTCACAGCAGCCAGAGGCTCAGAAAAGTGCTAGTCTGATAACACTGTTTCTTTACCTGGCAGGGGCTGTTATAATTTCAGGGAATGAAAGGTAAATGTTGCTTGCTTCTCAGACTGGGTCTAAATAGATATATTGTATTTGAGTGAAAGGAAACATCCAAATGTTGATGGTCTCTGGACAATATGAAATGTGTTCAGGACCAAAAAATAGTTCCTCATATAGGGGTAATGATTGAAGGTAAAAGGGGAAAGGAACTCTCTGAGAGATAAAAGAAGAACCAAGACATGCATAAACAACAAAACTCTGCTTGCTGATTCCCTGGTATCCATCCCACTCTGTCCCAGTCATACTCAGCTACAAGTCTAAAGAGCCTGCTTCCCAAGTCTCTGCTAGACCTGCAGTCTGTCCTTGAACCTCACCTTGTTGACAGACTTGGATCCCATTGTATATCTCAGGGCAGTCCTTCTCCATCACACCCAGAGGCAAGTCTTAGATCCCAAGATCTTTTCCACTAATTTAGATATATCTTACGGTCCATGACTAAGCACCCAGGTGTTGCTGAGAATGTTCATTCACTAGAAATTCATCCATGGTAACTGATGCTGTCTTTTCAAATCATGAATCTTGAATATAAGGGTTGATACAGACCTTCTTGAGTTTTTTACATCTTGGGTGAATCATTTTGGCTGCAGGACCTTTCCTGGAGAGGTCTACTGCCCACCTACTCTGGAGTTGCCCCAACTGCCCTTGCCACATCCTCTCCCAACTCATAGGAGCCCCCGGAGTCCTGAATGGTCAAAGCCCTTGTTTTGGTGGGGGTGGGGTGTTGGCTGTCAAAAACATATATGGGTTCAACTGGGGGAAAATAAAGAGTAATTTTCAGTGTTAAAAGCATGTCATATGACCACAAGACTTGACTTACTGTTGTTCCATTAGAAAATAGTAGAATAAAGATTGTAAGGGAGAAACATACACTATTAAACTGGACAAAGATCTCCAGTCCATCAAGGGATGGTGCCNTTGCTCTTTTTTCTATTTCATTGCAACAAATTCCCTCTGTTGGTTTATTCCCTCCATATCAATGCAGGAGGGGAAATAGGTATTGTTCTTGCTTGGCTGAGGACAGAACCTTAGTTTTGCTTGATTTGATGATCACCAGCTCTCGGGCCCAGGGGCTCATCTATCTTTTACTTCAAATTTCCCTATTTGAATCCCAATAAATCTTTATTGGGAGGATGAAGGACAATAGTCTGTCTTCTGTAGCTTCTTCAGGCTGGCACATGGTTCATAGACCCTACCTAGGTGGGGTCATGGAATTCTTGCCCTGTTCATTAAGGGGCTGCAGGGTGGGTTTTGTAGTCATTCCTACAGGATCTGTTCTGAGTAGTGGCTGTAACATCTGCCTCATTGTTATCTTGAATTGAATCTGTTGTAGTCTGGAGGAGACAAAACTTAACACGTGGTTTAAAAAAAGACAGAGGCCAATGATCAGTAAAAGAATTATTGCAACTAGTTAGGGGCCAGAGAAGGAGTAATAACCAAGTTACATTTGATAACAATTTTGATTATTGTTACAATAGAGTTGATATTTGGGTTATCCTGTACAAACAAGTGGAGACATTTGGGATCAGTAGTTGGAGGAGTGACAACCAGATATTAATAGACAAAATAGATCTTATTTCTTTTTAGGAAAATAGGCCTGATTCCTAATCTAGACTTAACACTTTGAGGAGATGTAGCCAGTTGTCTAGGTTTATCCAAGTAGGTTTTAACCTTTAATGCAGCTATTGGTCACTACATATGTGTTTTTTCTTTTTGCTAACATATGATCTAAAGCAACCTCATCACCTAAACATATAAGATTTACATGGGAAAATCTTTCAAAGGTAAGACTGTAGTCACCAGCTGCTAGCAGACATTGCTTTGAGAATGCCTGATGGCATTCCAAGTCTGACACAGCTCGGAAAACTCAGGTTCTTAACAATACAAGGGCTTGTCTGAAATCACACCATAGTGTTACCTATTTATTTCCTTAGATGTCTGAACAACACTCTATTTTGACGTTTAATAGTAGTTTTCCCCTTAATAGCCAAAGCAGCCATCCCTGTCGTTGATGTTAGTATTTCTCTAGGTATGAGAAGATGTAAGAACCAGAGCCCATAAAATCTTCTCTTAAAAGTATCTTTCTGAAAGCCTGTTCTATCAGTTTTTCCAGAGCACAGAGAGCCTCATTTTTGATCTCCACCCAGAAATCCTTTCAGGGGGTGTTCATGGTTGGTAGATGTAGTGACCATCATTTAATCTTTGTAGAGGTAGATGGTGAATGCCAGTTTCCAGTTGGAAGAGCCTCTTCTAGGTCATATATTTGACCATAGTTTGGGGGGTGTTTCATGACAATTTTGTCCCATGGAGCTAGGAATGCTCATTCCCAAATCTAGTGATTTCATTGACAGGGCGCTCAATGCTCTGTTACTGGTTTAGTCCATAAAACAGTATTCAAAATTCTCTGGGCTGCTTGTCCTTATTAGTTCCAGGAAAATATTCATTTTTGTTGCTTCTTCCCATATCTAGAGTTACACTGTTACAATCATTGATCTCATACAGAACTACATAGCTAATCAACTGCTTCAAGTCACCTATTTATCATTATTATCCTGCTTACACACTGGGTACTGTAAGAGACAATAATTTTATAAAATAGGCAGGATATAAGTAATGTAGCTAGTAACATTGGCAAAGTCATAGTGTAGCAGGGAGACAAAAGCATAAACAACTTGAAAACAAAGAACAAGTTATAACGATGACTAGAATGACTAACTATAATCCAGTTGTAGTAAACCATCGAGTCCATAGGAGAGCCAGTTGGATAAGCCAAATTCTGGCAGGAACAGGTAGAGAGAAAGATAAATTTTTCATCTTTCCTTACAAAGGCATACTTTATCAATTTGTTGTAAACCATAGCATAAGAGAAAAGGTTTTTCTGGAAAACAAAGATTCAAGCTAGTATATTTTCCAAAGTCATAAAGTTATAAGTCATATTCATCAGTTCTTTCAGTTGCATGTTGATCCTGTTGAGCTAGATGAAGTAATCAAGTTTTCTAACAGAATTTTGTCAGCGGTATTTTTGTCAGTTCAGTGGTATTTTCTAGAGACTATCAGAAACTTATACTTACTTAGAAAGTTCTTTTTATGAGTCTTCTTGAAAATCTCCATTTTGTAACAGCATCAGTATAAAATAATTGTCTATAAAGGACAAAACTTAAAATAGCACGGCTAGAGATTTGATGAGCAGGAGATTTGGATATTTCCATAACGTGTAGCAAAGAGTGAAAAAGCTGGCTTCAAACTCAACATTAAAAAAAAAAAAAAAATAAGATCATGGCATCCAGTCCCATCACTTCATGGCAAATAGAAAGGGAAAAAAGTGGAAATAGTGACAGATTTATTTTCTTGGTTTCCCAAATCACTGCAGATGGTTACTGCAGCCATGAAATTTTAAAAATGCTTGCTGCTTGGGAGGAAAGCTACCACAAATCTAGACAGTGTATTAAAAAGCAGAGACTTCACTTTGCTGACAAATGTCTGTATAGTCAAGGCTATGGTTTTTCCAGTAGTCATGTATGGATATGAGAGTTGGATTATAAAGAAGGCTGAGCACTGAGGAATTGATGCTTTCAAACTGCGGTGCTGGAGAAAACTCCTGAGAGTCCCTTAAACTTCAGGGAGATCAAACCAGTCACTGCTAAAGGAAATCAACCCTGAATATTCATTGGAAGCACTAATGTTGAAGCTAAAGCTTCAATACTTTGGTCACCTGATGGGAAGAGCCAACTCATTGGAAAAGATCCTGATGTTGGGAAAGACTGAAGGCAAAAGGAGAAGGGAGTGGCAGAGGATGAGATGAATAGATAGCATCACTGACTCAATGGTCATGATTTCAAGCAAACTCTGGGAGATAGTGGAGGACAAATGAGTCTAGTGTGCTTCAGTTCAGAGGGTGGCAAAGAGTTGAACATGACTTAGCAACTAAATAACAGCAACAAATAATATTTTATGTTAACAACTAGAATTAGGACTGATAACATATATATAAATTCTGAAATATGTATATTAATGACATTTATCCATACACTATAGCCTAAAGTTCACCCCCAATCATTTGGCAATGTTTATGAATTTAAAATACCAAATAAACTTAAATATTTCTCTCTGAGATGCCTCAGAGATGTTTCCTTGAAGCATCCCAGAGTTAGCTGGAGGTTAAAATAGCTTTAGTTAGATTATGATACTGCTGCTGCTGCTAGGTCACTACAGTCGTGTCTGACTCTGTGCGACCCCAGAGACGGCAGCCCACCAGGCTCCCTCATCCCTGGGATTCTCCAGGCAAGAACACTGGAGTGGATTGCCATTTCCTCCTCCAATGCATGAAAGTGAAAAGTGAAAGTGAAGTCGCTCAGTCGTGTCCAACTCTTCGAGACCCAATGGACTGCAGCCTACCAGGCTCCTCTGTCCATGGGATTTTTCAGGCAAGAGTACTGGAGTGGGGTGCCATTGCCTTCTCTGGATTTTGATACTTGGGACTATCAAAAGGGTTTTAAAACAAAACAGGGTCATAGGTCACTGAAACAATACTTTATTAACCAAAGCCACAAAATGTTTAAAAGAAAACAAATGTGAATCATTCAAGGGCACAGAAATTTACACAATATCTTATCAAAGAGGAGCACTTCTAACACAGAGAAATCAAATTCCAGTCTTGCATTAGCTTACTTAACAAAATCCATTAATTTAGTTAACTCCAATCTAAATTTAGTTAATCCTGACCACCCTGGGATTTCTTTGGAAGGAAAGATGCTAAAGCTGAAACTCCAGTACTTTGGCCACCTCATGCGAAGAGTTGACTCATTGGAAAAGACTCTGATACTGGGAGGGACTGGTGGCAGGAGGAGAAGGGGACGACAGAGGATGAGATGGCTGGATGGCATCACGGACTCAATGGATGTGAGTCTAAGTGAACTCCGGGAGTTGGTGATGGACAGGGAGGCCTGGCGTGCTGTGATTCATGGGGTCACAGAGTCGGACACTACTGAGCGACTGAACTGAACTGAACTGACCATGTATGAAACTTTTTCCTTCTCCTCATTTTCTGTATCAAGCCTGTCTCTCATTTTCCATCCAAATAAAATCAACCAGCTCATTCTTTTTTCTCACTAAAATATCCTTTCAGTCCTCATACCTTTTTTACTGAAAATAAACGCTTGCAGTAAACATTCTCAGTCTCTTACTGTACACTGAAATGTCTGTTATTCCATTAGCTTTAATTGTATTTTTAAATTAGAATCTTCAACTCTTAAGACCCTAATTTTTAATGAAAGCTAATAAGTAAGCAATTATGAACTCTCTTTTACATTTGCATTCTATAGATTGGTAAGCACAAATATCAGTGATAATTTCTTAAAACACTTGCTTTCTGATAGAGAAGAACAATTCAGGCTAACACCAAATATTTTCATTTATATTCCTAAATAGGTTAATTTCTCTGTTTAGTAATTGATATTTCAGTATCCTCTAGCTAGTTAATAAACTTTCATCACTTAAATTAACATAACTCTAGAACTTAAGTTTACAAAGTTCCTGGAAAGATCATCTTAAGCAGACATTTCTAAAATACAATTATTTAATGGTTTACCCCAAATCTCTTATCTCATTTACATTTGAAGTTTTATCAAAGCAAGCTATTTTTCTTGCAACAGATATAATAAGGTCTTATTTATTAAATCTAGGTACAGTAAAGTAGTATACCAAATTTTGATGACTTTAAAGATGACTATATCAATTGGATTCACAAACTTAAACATTAATACCAAGTATCAAGTTAATTTTGAGAGTTTCTGAGTTCACGTGAACCTGAAATTTCTTTAGGCAGGTTTCTTTACATTTAATTTGTGAGCATTTACTTTTTAATTGAATAGAGCCTTTTATAAATTCAGTTTCGATACTTTTCAAGGGTAGAGTTATTGCATTTGTATAATGTGTACACAGACATAAACAGGCAAGACTAGAGATCTCATGACTTCACTTAAAAAAAAAGTGTTATGAATTAGGTATTATAAACTTGAAGAGATTTCTAGTCTTCCCCATTCTATCGTTTTCCTCTATTTCTTGCATTGTTCACTTAGGAAGTCTTTCTTATCTTTCCTTGCTAGTCTTTGGAACTCTGTATTCAGAAGGGTATATCTTTCCCTTTTTCTTCTCTACTTTTCTTAGCTCAGTTGGTAAAGAATCCACCTGCAATGCAGAAGACCCCGGTTCAATTTCTGGGTCAGGAAGACCCCTGGAGAAGGGTCAGGCTACCCACTCCAATATTTTCGGGTTTCCCTTGTGACTCAGCTGGTGAAGAATCCACCTACAATGCGGGAGACCTGGGTTCGATCCCTGGGTTGGGAAGATCCTGAGGAGAAAGGAAAGGCTCTACGCACTCTAGTGTTCTGGCCTGGAGAGTTCCATGGACTGTGTAGTCCACGGGGTCACAAAGAGTCAGACACGACTGAGAGACTTTCACTTTTTCTTTTCTCTTCTTTTCTCAGCTATTTGTAAGGCCTCCTCAGACAACCGTTTTGCCTTTTTGCATTTCTTTTTCTTGGGGATGGTTTTAATCACCATCTCCTCTACAATATTACGAACATCTGTCCATAGCAGTTACTCTATCGGATCTAATCCCTTGAATCTGTCGTGTCTACTGTATAATTGTAAGGGATTTTACAGTTATACAGTAGAACTTTACAGACAGTTGGAGTTCATTAAAGTTGCTTTCTCAGATGACCAAGGCTTACTATCTGTAAGGATTGGCTCAGGGAGCATCCCAGAAGTTTGAATTTTAAACTGGTACTTTCTTTGCTTTTAGGTCTTATCTGTTTGAGCTAATTAGGCTTAATCTCAGGTCCCTGAGGCCTGTTATCACTCTGGTTTGTAGAGATTTGCAAGAGAAAGTCAGTTGCTTTTAGTTCCCCAAAGAACAGCTCTGTCACCCAAAAGATACTAAAAGATTTTATCAGTGACAAGATTTCTAACTAAACTGAAATTAATTTTGTAAGTTCTGTGTTCTACAATTTTAATTTGTCATGCCTTCAAAGGTTTGTATAAGGCATTCAGCAAAGACCTTCTTTGTTTACAAATTAAGCCTAGAGCACAATCACTATTTTAGTTTTACTAGTCTTTGCATGTTAGCTCCTAGTTTTTACTTACTTCATATGGTTCAGGTAACTGTTGATTTCCTTTAGGATGTTTGGTTAATATTTTCTGAGACACAGATTTATATGCCTTGTTTTATTCATATAATATTATTGCAGGACCTCCTGTGATAAAACAGCTCATGCAAATAGTTACCATGGTGCCTGGCCAGGGTGGGCAGTCAGTGTGTGCTTCCCCTAACAACTCCTCCCAAGAGACTTCATATTCAAGATACTTCTTGGGAATTGGGGCAGAGGTCTCTTTCTTCTGTAACTTCTTCCTGCTGTTTATGGGTGTAGTCCTGCCTAGCAGAGTAGAAGTCTCTCTTTACTTGATCTAAGTTGAGGTATTCTGTATCTGAAACCAGCTTCCACCCTTGTTGCTGCTGTAGTAACAGCAATTTAGCCTGAAACTGTTGGACCCTAACAGGGGCCAGACAGGAGACCTAACAGGATGGTCATCACTGGTCCCCAGAAATGGAAGGCAAAATTTGGGGTGAGGGCTGCAAGGTGTATGAGTTTCTTACGATTGGTTGGTGGTGAGGCAACAGGGTGGTGCTCCAAGGATCTCGCGCTTGGCCTGAAGTTACCATCCTCCACCTGGGTGGGGGGTCCTAGTCCTGCTGCTGCTGCTGCTGCTGCTGCTGCTGCTGCTGCTGCGTCGCTTCAGTCGTATCCGACTCTGTGCAACCCCATAGATGGCAGCCCACCAGGCTCCGCCATCCCTGGGATTGTCCAGGCAAGAACACTGGAGTGGGTTGCCATTTCCTTCTCCAATGCATGAAAATGATAAGTGAAGTGAAGTCACTGAGTCGTGTCCAACTCTTAGCGACTCCATGGACTGCAGCCTATCAGGCTCCTCCGTCCATGGGTTTTTCCATGCAAGAGTACTGGAGTGGGTTGCCATAGTCCTGCAGAAGAACTCAAATATTTTGTTATGTCTATTTCTTGAACAGAAGCCAAGACCCTGCCCAAAGGCTGTACCATCACTTGATTCCTCTTCTGTTTGTTTCTGTATTCCTTCCCTTTCCTGATTAGCAACTGTTTGAATTTTCCCTTTGGAACTCAGGGAAGGTCAAGGAGGCTGAATGAAGCTTATATCCTACAGACAAGAAACAGAAAGGATCTGTACTTCAAAGCCCCACAGAGTCCTGCTTAGCTTTAATTCAGGGAACTAGGCAACTATGGCTCCAGTAACTTCCTTTCAAAATGGGACATAGTGCTGCCTCAATTTGGAGAACAGACATTGAATCTAAAGTATTTCTGAGTTTCAAGTTCTAGATCTGAATCTTGCATGATCAAAATGTGAGTCTCTCGGTCTGCCATTTTGGTGTTAAGAGACCCAATGAGAAGTAGATAGAGGAGAGACAACTGGAATTTTAATAGACAAANGTTTCAAGTCCTAGATCTGAATCTTGCATGATCAAAATCTGAGTCTCTCGGTCTGCCATTTTGGTGTTAAGAGACCCAATGAGAAGTAGATAGAGGAGAGACAACTGGAATTTTAATAGACAAAATATATCTCATTTCTTTTCAGAAGAATAAGCCCGAAATCAAATCTGGACCTGGCATTTCAGGCCCAGGCAGTTGGTAGCTGGGTAACCAGCTGCCTAGTTTTATAAAAAGTAAGGTTGTAGTTACTAGCTTCCAGCACAGACATTGTTTTGAGAATCTCTGGTAGCATACAAGTTGGTATAACTCAGAAAGCTACAAGAACTAGTCTGAAATTGCATCTAGAGTGTCACCTAGTTACTTTCTTGGATGTCTGAACCATAGCTACTCTATTTTTACTTTTAATTGTAATATTCTTCTTAGTACCCAAAGCAGATGTCACATTTAACAATGTTAGTGTTTNACTAGTCTGAAATTGCATCTAGAGTGTCACCTAGTTATTTTCTTGGATGTCTGAACCATAGCTACTCTATTTTTACTTTTAATTGTAATATTCTTCTTAGTACCCAAAGCAGATGCCACAATTAACAATGTTAGTGTTTTTCTAGGTATGAAAAGATGCAAGAATTAGGACTTCTAAAATTTTTTTCCTCAAAATACCTATCTGAAGGCCTGTCCTGCCAGCTTTTCCCAGAGCACAGAGTGCCTTATTCCTAATTTCTGTCCTGAGCTCCTTGCAGGTGTGCTGAAGGTCAGCAGCTGCAGTGGCCATGAATTTATCTTGGTAGAGGTCAGTGGCAAGTGCCAATTTCCAGTCAGCAGAGCCCCTTCATGGTCATAAACTTGACCATGAATTTTCTGGGCAGGGGAGGAGTGTGGCATTTCATGACTATTTCATCCCATGGAGCCAAGAATGCTCATTCTCAGGTCTGGCAAAGATTTGGCTGATAGGCCACTCAATGTGCTATTACTGGATTAGGCAATNGTGGCCAAAGTATTGGAGTTTCAGCTTCAACATCAATCCTTCCAATGAACACTCAGGACTGATCTCTTTTAGGAAGGACTGGTTGGATCTCCCTGCAGTCCAAGGGACTCTCAAAAGTCTTCTCCAACACCACAGTTCAAAATCATCAATTCTTCGGTGCTCAGCTGTCTTTATGGAAAGCTTTATAGAACTATTTTTTAAAGCTCACTTAAATATACCAATTTTATATACTTCCATCTCAAATTTGTCAACTTTTTATCTGTAACATTAGTTTTCATTAGGATTTAATCAACAAGTTTTTGTCTTACAGGAGTTTTAGAAGCCTTTTTTAAATTTTATTTTTTGTTTCCTGTCCATATTATCTATTTGTATATAGAAGGTTCTGGGATTGAGAGTGGGCTTGAGCTGAGGAAATCAGGCCCTTTGGCCTAACTGTTGCCCCAAATAATTGCTGATCAAATACTTCAGTGTAAATTTTTTTACCTCCTCAAATATAGATTTAAAACTGGGATAAATAGAACAGACTTACTTGGCTTTTAATGCTGGGGAACAGTAGGGGATCCCTTTCTTCCCATTTAACCTTAGATTGTATTGTTGTTCAGTTGTGTCCCACTCTTCAANGGATTGAGAGTGGGCTTGAGCTGAGGAAATCAGGCCCTTTGGCCTAACTGTTGCCCCAGATAATTGCTGATCAAATACTTCAGTGTAAATTTTTTTACCTCCTCAAATATAAATTTAAAACTGGGATAAATAGAACAGACTTACTTGGCTTTTAATGCTGGGGAACAGTAGGGGATCCCTTTCTTCCTGTCTCTTATACACATCTAGATGTGTATAAGAGACANACTTCAGTGTAAATTTTTTTACCTCCTCAAATATAAATTTAAAACTGGGATAAATAGAACAGACTTACTTGGCTTTTAATGCTGGGGAACAGTAGGGGATCCCTTTCTTCCCATTTAACCTTAGATTGTATTGTTGTTCAGTTGTGTCCCACTCTTCGAGATCCCATGGACTGCAGTGTGCCAGGCTCCCCTGTCCTTCACCATCTCCCAAAGTATGTTCAAACTGAAGTCCATTAAGCCAATGATGCCATCCAACCATCTCATCCTCTGTCACCCCCTTCTCCTCCTGACCTCAATCTTTCCCAGCATCATGGTCTCTTCCAGTGAGTTGGCTCTTCCCATCAGGTGGCCAAAGGATTGGAACTTTAACATCAGCATCAGTCCTTCCAGTGAATATTCAGGCTTGATTTCCTTTAGGGTTGACTGGTTTGGTCACCTTGTAGTCCAAGGGACTCTCAAGAGTCTTCTCCAACACCACAATTTGAAAGCATCAATCAATTCTTTGATGCTCACCCTTCTTTATAGTCTAACTCTCACATCCATATGTGACCACTGGAAAAACCATAGCTCTGACTATATGGACCTTTGTCAGCAGAGTGATGTCTCTGTTGTTTAACATACTATCTAGGTTTGTCATAGCTTTCTTTCCAAGGAGTAAGCTTCAATCTTTCCCAGCATCAGGGTCTTTGCAAAGGAGTCAGTTCTTCACATCAGGTGGCCAAAGTATTGGCATTTCAGCTTCAACATCAGTCCTTCCAATGAACACTCAGAACTGATCCTCTTTAGGAAGGACTGCTTGGATCTCCTTGCAGTCCAACGGACTCTCAAGAGTCTTCTCCAACACCACAGTTCAAAAGCATCAATTCTTCAGGGCTCAGCTTTCTTTATAGTCCAACTCTCACATCCATACATGACTACTGGAAAAACCATAGCCTTGACTAGACAGACCTTTATTGGCAAAGTAATGTCTCTGCTTTTTAATATGCTATCTATGGTCATAACTTTCCTTCCAAGGAGTAAGTGTCTTTTAATAAGGTTTTTAACATTAATTTAACTTAATTGTGTACACAATGAAAGAGCCCCCTCAGTTTTTAGGATGTGATTTCCTTTAGTTAAGTAAATAGGTCGATCAGTCAGAATTTTCCTAGGGGACTCTGAGATGGAACCTTAGAGGGAGCACTTCCCATTCTAGCTCGAACGTTTAGCGCCGGATATCTGTGCACTCAAACCAATGTGAAAAAACTAAACCAAACAGCACCACTGGGAAGTCACTAAAAACAAAGCAAGTGGCAAAGAGATGCCCAGAAATCAAAAGTAAAGGGGCAGAATGTGCCTCAAAAGGATGGCAAGAGATACTCAGAAATGAAAAAGCTAAATGACAAGAATGCCCAAAGGTCACTCCCAAGTCCCAACCTGTGACATGTGTCCAAAGAGGTGCTGTGCACAAGGGATTTGCCAAAGTGGAATGCAGTGGTTTCCTAAACAGGAAACGTCAAGAGGTCTCCAAGTGCACCTTGGGAACTTGCCAGAATGGTGGCCAGTGTGTCACAATGTACCAAATGCCCTCTTTCTGAGCCTCCAAAAGAGTTAATGTGTTTTTGGAGTAGAAGTCCAGGTCAGAATGGACAAGGGAAGAGAAGGCATACTCAAGGCAAAAGAAACCTTGGCAGATTCTTGGACAGCCTTCCCTCATTTTCCACCACAGCCTCCAAGTTCTGCAGCCGAGCTGGCAGGTGGAGCACAGCCCTACTGCAGGTAGACCCTGGTGAGCTGACCTCAGGAAAATCAACCTGTTAATCAACCTAAGTTATACTAGTACCTGCAAAATTTATTGAGGTGAAGTGGAGAGCAAAAATAAGGCTTCTTAAATAATATTTTGTTTGTTTTAAACTAAGAGTTTGTAGGTTAGTTGTTATATATGTGTATACATGTGTGCATTTATAAATATATATATTGCATATATATTTTTATATATATATATATATTGCATATATATTTATCCACCTTCTAGGGCTTCCCAGGTGGCTTGTGGTAAAGAATCTGTCTGCCAATGCAGGAGAACCATGAGATGTAAGTTTGATCCCTGGGTCAGGATTATCCCCTAGAGAAGGAAATGGAAACCCACTCCAATATTCTTGCCTGGGAAACCCCATGGACAGAGGAGACTTATAGGCTACAATCCATGATGTCAAAAAGAGTTGGACACTACTTCGCGACTAAACAACAATCCATCTTCTAGGTTTTTTTCATAGGTTCTAATAAAGGTTGTTTATAATGAAAACTGTCTAAAAATTTACCAACTTAGAAGTTTCTCCAGTTTGAAAGATTCATCCTTCAGTGTTCATCCTTCAGTTAAGATGAGATATAGCTTAACAATGATTTAAACTAGTGTGACTCAAAGAGAGTCCTCATGACAGAAGGCAAAAATAGAGCCTTCACAATANGAAGTTTCTCCAATTTGAAAGATTCATCCTTCAGTGTTCATCCTTCAGTTAAGATGAGATATAGCTTAACAATGATTTAAACTAGTGTGACTCAAAGAGAGTCCTCATGACAGAAGGCAAAAATAGAGCCTTCACAATATTTAGAAAGTTTATTCCTAAAAACAGTCTAAGAAAGTGAAGGGCCTTCGTTGCACAGATGGACACAATGAAGGTTAAAATGACAAAAGCTCCCAAGAGTTGGCTCGACCAGACAAAAAGATTGTTGGGAATTCCACTCTATTTGGTTGGCTGCCAAATGTACACCATTTATGTACCTTCTGGATGGCAGAAACTGAGCTCTGAAAAGAAAGGAGGAAAAAGCCTATGAAGTTCAAGTAGAACATTTACACTTCAAAGATGGGGAGAAAACACCAGTTCCCCCTAGAAGGGCTTTTTTCCTTTAAGGTCAGAATTCCCAGTTTATCAAGCAGTATTTTTAGCATGCATGTGTGCAAAGTCACTTTACTCCTGTACAGCTCTTTGTGACCCTATGGACTGTAGACCACCAGGCTCCTCTGTCCATAGAATTCTCCAGGCCAGGATACTGGAGTGGGTAGACTTTCCCTTCTTCAGGGGCTCTTCCCAACCCAGGGATCAAACCCAGGTCTCCTGCATTGCAGGCGGATTCTTTACCAACTGAGCTATAAGGGAGGTCACAGACCTCAATAAGTCATTAAACAAACCATAATTCTCAACTTTTAGGTTGTGAATATTTTTCAGTCAATAGTTTTGGAATCAATGGCGAAACCATAGCAGACTTCTCTCCTTCACCTAAACTCTATGAGGACCCAGGCCCTTGGTACTAGCACAGGCCTCTTGTGTCTGTCTGCTTACTTGGAGAGTCTAGATGAATTTGTGTAAGCCTTTCCTGGGTCTTGGATCTTCTCCTATTGTTAGATGATTCAAAGTTTGGTTCAGTGGTGTTTAGCTCCTCTCTCTGAAGGAGTAAGTTTTCCTTTGAACAGTTTCAAGAAGAGGTATTGGGGTTATTCTCACTGGAAAGACATTGAAAAATTTTATTATGTATATACAGAATTTACATTTGCAAATACTTGCTTAATCAGGAATTAAAGGAAATCTTGTTCTAAAAATAGCCAAATTGGGTTTTCTCTTGACATATCAAAATTATTATTATTTTTTGCATGAACAGCTAAAAAACAAAAGGGCTTCCCAGGTGGCGCTAGTGGTAAACAAACAAAAATCCACCTGCCAATGCAGGAGATGCCTGAGACAGGGGTTTGATTCCTGGGTCAGGCTGATCCCCTGGAGGAGGGCATACTCTAGTATGTTTATATCGTCCATGGGGTCGACTGAGCGACTTTCACTTTCACTGAGGTCTGTAGTCCAGTATACATCCTCTCAGATAACTCTGCGGAACTGTTCCAAAGAGAAAAGGGTAGAGTCAGGATATACAGGAGTTTATACTTAAGAAGAAACACACATAGCTGAACATCAAAAGATTAATGATGATCACAAAAAGTAGACATCTCAAGTAAATTGTTTTAGTGCTTTTCTATATACGGGAAGATGCAAAAGTCTAAGTGCAATGAAATTATTTCTTTGATATGCATTTTAACTATCTAGGGCCAGTTTCTTGTTTTCCTCTATTCTGAATTTCCCACAAAATGCAACAATGGGAGTGGTTACAGGGGTTGATGACTTGATGGTGGGGCAACATTTATTGTTTACTGAAATGACAGAAAACATTGTTTTTATCCATACTAAGGTTGACTTTAAAAATAGTCACAATCTAGAAGTTAAGATTTATGTTTTATTTGGTGGGAATTTTTAGAACTTCAAGCCCAGGAAACAAAATTTCAAGTGACCCTGAGAGAACTGTTCTGAGGAGGCAAGGGAAGGAGTCAGGTTATATAGAAGCTTGCAACAAGGTGCAGTTAGTCGGAACATTAAAATATTGTCAAGAATTAAGGAAAATCAGATACCTCAAGTTAAGGAATTTAGTGCTTTTTTTGTGTATGGGAAGATATAAGAGTCTAGGCTTAGGGGAACAATTTTTTTTTTTTCATGTGCATCTCAGCTATCTGGGGCCAGCATCCTGCAATTTGATTCTTCATGTACTTAGTTCCTTGCCCACCATAGATAGTGGCAGCTGGGAGAAGACTGGGGCAGCAGCTTGGTGGCTGAAAGATAGCAGGCATTGTTCTTCCTGGGCTCAGAAATTCACACTTGGAGGGCCAGAATCCCTGATGACTGTGACATCTTTGTTTATTGTTATGGCAGTAAATACGCCATTTCACAATCCCTCTCCATGGTAAGAAATTCAAACAATATTTTGGAGACATTTCAAGACCTTTTTTTTTTTTTTTGGTCCCCTGGTGCTGGGAGTCTCATCCTACATCAGGCAAAAATTTTTGTTGATATGTGACTCCAGGTGTTAATTTCCAGATTAGGCCCATTGATAGATAATAAAAGATTCCCTGGATCTTCTATCTTCTAACCTATTATGATCCAGGAGGTATTTTCTTTGTTTCTTTTTCTCATACCTAGAATCACACTATTGGAATTATTAGTTGTATACAGAACTATATATCTGATCAATTTCTTTAAGTTGCCTAGTCACCATTACATTTATTGGAGGCCTGGTTACACATTAACAGCCAACAAACTTATTAAATAGATATAAGTAATGGAGTTAGTAACATTACATGACAAAATTATATTGTAGCAGAGAGACAAAGGCATAAACAACTTGGAAACAAAGAACAAATTAAAACAACTGTTATTATAGCTAGTTGTAATCTAGTTGCAGTAAACCATCAAGTCCACAGAAGAGCCAGTTGGAGAAGCCAAATTTTGGCAGGATCAGGTAGAGAGAAAAGGCAAATGTTTCATCTTTGTTATAAAGGCATACTTTATCAACTTGTTGGAGGTCACAGCATAAGAGAAAAAATTGTTAACTAGAAAACAGTTTCAAGTTTCTAGTATGTTTTCTAAAGTCAAAATTATAAATCATATTTATCAGTTCATTCAGTCCCATATAATTGATTCCAGTTGATCCACATGAAATAATCAGGTTTTTCATTACAGCTTGTCATTTGTTGCCCAGTTCAGTGGCCTCTGGGCTTCCCTTGTGGCTCAGCTGGTAAAGAATCGGCCTGCAATGTTGGAGACCTGGGTTCTATCTCTGGGTTGGGAAGATCCCCTGGAGAAGGGAAAGTCTACCCACTCTAGTATTCTGGCCTGAAGAATTCCAGGGACTGTATAGTCCGTGGGGTTGCAGAGAGTCAGACACAACTGAGCGACTTTCACTTTCACTCACTCAGTGGCCTTTACCAAAAGGTTATCAGAAACTTATATCTACTTAAAAGGACTTTTCTGGCTTACTTCACTCTATATAATAGGCTCTGGTTTCATCCACCTCATTAGAACTGATTCAAATATATTCTTTTTAATGGCTGAGTGATACTCCATTGTGTATATGCACCACAGCTTTCTTATCCATTCATCTGCTGATGGACATGGGATGACCCAGAGGAATGGTACGGGGAGGGAGGAGGCAGGGGAGTTCAGGATGGGGATCATGTGTATACCTGTGGTGGATTCATGTTGATGTATGACAAAACCAATACAATATTGTAAAGTGGTAATTAACCTCCAATTAAAATAAATTTATATCAAAAACTACACACATTTACTAAATAAAATAAAATAAAAGTACTTTTTATGAGTCTTCTTGAAAACTTTCATTTTTTTAAAGGCAATGTAAAATTATGATAATCTACAGAGGACAAAATATAAAATAGCATGGTTAAAGATTTGAGTACAATGCAATTAGAAAACTTGGATATTTCTGCAACATGTAACATTTTAGTATAATCACTAGAATTATGACTGATAACACTATAAAATTAAATCAGGACATATTGGATGTTAAGGATTCCATATGAAACTTGGGGATATCCGTATTAATGACATCAATCCATACATTACAACCTAAAGTCTACCTCTAATCATTTGCCAAAATTTCTGAATTAAAAATATCAATAAAACTTATCAACATTCCTCTCTGAGATGTCTCAGGGGTGTTTCTTCTTAGCATCTGTCCCAGAGTCAGCTGGAGGCTAAAAGAGCTTAGATTTTGATATTTTAAAAGTTTGTTAGAAATATCAAAAAAGGTTTGAAAACACAACAGAATCATAGATCACTGAAGCAATACTTGTTCAGCCAAAGTCACAAAACAATTAAAAGAAAACAAATATAGATCACTTAAGGCCACAGAAACACACAATTTGTTATCAAAAAGAAGTTTTGTTATCAAAAACTTCTAACAGAAAGAGAAATTAAATTTCAGTCTTGCAGTAGCTTATTTAATACAATCCATTTAATTAACTTCAATCTAAATTTAGTTAATCCCGACTATGCATGACATTTCTCACTCTTCAGGGTTTCTTTTCCACAATCTCTCATTACTTTCCATATCCAGCCCATCTCTCATTTTCCATCCAAATAAGATTAACCAGTTCATTTTTTCTTTTTCCTCAGTAAAATGTAATTCCACTTATCATACCTTCTTCTGGTCAAGATGACTTATAGGTGTATGTGAACTAGAAAAATTCAATATTAAGTTGATATATGATATTAATGTTTGTTTGTTGATCTAATGTGTTAGGTCCATGAATCAAGATAAATTGGATGTGGTCAAACAAGAGATGGCAAGAGTGAACACTGACATTTTAGGAATCAGTGAACTAAAATGAATGGGAATGGAGGAATTTAATTCAGATGATCATTATATATTATATCTACTACTCTGGGCAAAAATTCATTAGAAAAAATGAAGTAACCCTCATAGTTTTGCATTTCACAGAAGAGTCCGAAATGCAATACTTGGATGCAATCTCAAAAACAACAGAATGATCTCAATTTGTTTCCAAGGCAAACCATTCAGTATCACAGTAATCCAAGTCCATGTCCCAATCACTAATTGTGAAGATGACGTTAAGTGGTTCTATGAAGACCTACAAGACCTTCTAGAACTAACACCAAAAAAAGATGTCCTTTTCATCACAGGGCACTGGAACACAAAAGTAGGAAGTCAAGAGATTCCTGGAGTAACAGGCAAGTTTGGCCTTGGAGTACGAAATGAAGCAGGGCAAAGGCTAACAGAGTTTTGCCGAGAGAAAGCACTGGTCATAGCAATCACCCTCTTCCAACAACACAAGAGACTACTCTACACTTGGACATCCTCAGATGGTCAATATTGAAATCAGATTAATTATATTCTTTGCAGACAAAGATGGAGAAGTTCTACACAGTCAGCAAAACAAGACCTGGAACCGACTGTGGGTCAAATAATGAGCTCCTTATTGCTAGGTCATATGGTAGTTTTCGCTGTAGTCTTTTAAGGAATGTCCACACTGTCCTCCACAGTGGCTGTATCAATTTACATTACCTTCAGAAGTGCGAGTCAGTTTCCTTTTCTCCACATCCCTTCCATTATCTATTGTTTGCTTAGGTTTTTCCTGTGTGTATTTATTTTGGGTTTTGCTCTGGGCTTCCTGAACATAGGTGGAGGCTTCTTTTCCCATGTTAAGGAACTTTTCAACTGCAATCTCTTCAAATATTTTCTCACACCCTTTCTTTTTCTCTTCTTCTGGGATTCCTATAATTTGAATGTTGGTGCACTTAATATTGTCCAAGAGGTCTCTGAGACTGTCCTCACTTTTTTTCATTCTTTTTTTATTTTTCTGCTCCTCAGCAGTTATTTCTATCTTCCAGTTCACTTATCGGTTCTTCTGCCTTGGTTATTCTGCTGTTGATTTCTTCTAGAGTCTTTTTAATTTCAGTAATTGTGCTGTTCACTGTTTGTNTTTTCATTCTTTTTTCATTTTTCTGCTCCTCAGCAGTTATTTCTATCTTCCAGTTCACTTATCGGTTCTTCTGCCTTAGTTATTCTGCTGTTGATTTCTTCTAGAGTAATTTTTAATTTCAGTAATTGTGCTGTTCACTGTTTGTTTATTCTTCATTTCTTCTAGGTCTTTGTTAAATGTTTCTTGTATTTTCTCCATCTGTTTTTCATGTCTTGAAATTTCCTTGTTATTATTACTTTAAATTCTTTTTCAGATATATTGCCTATTTCCTCTTCATTTATTTGGTCTTATAGGTTTTTACATTGCTCTTTTGTCTGTAACATATTTGCTATCATTTCTTTCTTCTTTTTTTGATTTTTGTTTTTGTCAAGTGGGACTGTGTCCTGTCTTACTAGTTGTTTGACCCTAGGGTTCTAGCAGTGGAGTTTTCAGGCAGTTTGGTAGAGGTGGGTCTTAGTATTGAGCTTGGCCTTTTGCTATTTCCTGGTGGCTCAGAGGTTAAAGTGTCTGCCTGGAATGCAGGAGACCCAGGTTTGATCCCTGGGTCAGGAAGATCCCCTGGAGAAGGAAATGGCAACCCACTCCAGTACTCTTGCCTGGAGAATCCCGTGGAGGGAGGAGCCTGGTAGGCTACAGTCCATGGGGTCACAAAGAGTCGGACATGACTGAGTGACTTCACTTTCACTTTCACTTTGCTGTTATTAGTAGATCCAGAGCTGTTGGCCACTGACCTGAATTAGTCAGTGTGTGCTACACTGGGTGCCGCTACCACATTTCTGTAAAATGCTGTAATTTTTCTTAAAGATATGGCTAGACTGGGTCATGAAAACGTGACTTGGGGATGACTCTGATCTTTGTGAATCTGATTTTGTAAACTTTTAATTTCATGGCTATATTCCAAATCTGTAGGTATGACAAATGTCCTGCCACCATTTTCCTTTCTTAGGTCTGTAAGTTTTCTCAGAACTTTGATTAATGGAAAGTCTTTGTTTCTTGTCATATACTCAAGGAATATTAATAGTTTGGAGTTTTAATAAAACTAGTTTGTTGAAGTTGGAGGAGAAAAAACTCATAATTTATTAGATTTAAAAAGATAACACAAAATTAATAATTATTTAGATTTAACTGAGTTCTATATTTACTTTTATATTTCATAACACAACTTCCCCATTTGAATTCTTTACTTTGATTTGTGTCTTAGCTGGTCCAAGTACTTGGTACTTTCAATGATGTAACAGGAAGGCATATTGTTGGAATCTGCTTTCTGAAACCTTACAGGTCTGCTGCTGCTGCTAAGTTGCTTCAGTTGCGTCTGACTCTGTGCAACCCCATAGACAGCAGCCCACCAGGCTCCTCTGTCCCTGGGATTCTCCAGGCAAGAACATTGGAGTGGGTTGCCATTTCCTTCTCCAGTGCGTGGAAGTGAAAAGTGAAAGAATTAGTTAATAGCCAAACTGGACTAGAAATCATGTCGCCTATTCCTTGGCCTTTCCTACCAAATTAGCTGCTTTACTTATCCCTCAGGGAAAAAAAAAAGTGCCAATAAAAAGTCTTTTATCAGCTCTTTTAAAACTTGTATGAGAAACTATGTCTAAAGCACTTAGTACAACACTCTTAGAGGTGCTATCTCTCTTCCACAAATGTAGTAACAGATGCTCAGAGACTGACAACTTGCTGCAAGCCACAGAGTTGGTCAGAGGCAGAGCCTGGGCTTGGACATGGGATAATCTGAATTCAGAGCAGAGGCTCAAATCTCACTGAATAGCCAGCAAGCATCTCCCAGAGGACCGGTTCCTTTTTTTAGTTCTGCCATCCTCTAGCATGTTAATTTAAGGAATACTCAGCTTTCAGGGCTCAGCTGCCAAATTAGATTATGTTGCAAACAGTCAGCTGTCTCCCTGTGCTACAGCACATACTCAGCAGGCATTTCAACAAAAATTAATTGATGAAAAGATATAGATATGACAATTACCCAAAGCTGACAAAAACAACTTTTACCCCTGCTGATACAAACTAACAGATTCTAAGGTTAGAACTTTATTTGAAGCTTGGGATAGACACCCACCCTAAGAACAATTCTAATTATCTATTTAAATATGTATTTTATCCTGGATAATAGCTGTGTTGATGCTGCCCCTTACAGTAATCCTTTTTATTAAGTCAGACCCTAAAAATACACGATATGTCTGCTCTACCCAGGAAAAAGGCAGAGAATAAACGAAAGTTAGGAAACCTTGGAAATCTTTCCCTGTCCACTATCTTTAATCAAAATTATGCTGATTAGGTCATTAACTGGAATAATGGTTTCCCCTACAAATGCCTAGGTCTTCACCCACTTGAAGATCTCTGAGACATTAACCTGAAGCAAATTAGATCCCAAAACAGTGAGGAGTATTGAAGAACCAACTTGGGTCATAAAACCTCTTATTCTGTCTGTCCTCAACTATCTCTGCGATCTTAGATAAATTCGCATAGCTAGGCCTCCATTTTCTCACACATAAAACAAAGTTTAGACCTAACATATGTCTGTATGTCTGTCTAAGTTCTCTGAGAAACCAGTTTTGAACTACAGCTTATTTCCACGGAAACTTGGACTCAGAAAGCTCCTATTTCCCTGTCTCCAGGTAGAAACACCATAAATTGCTCCACTGTTGTGATTCTTTCTCAATAGTAAGACGATTTTCATTCAGGCTCCTTCCCACATCTTCCTGATGATGGCCAGTAACCAGAACTGAAAGAACAGAATAAAATATTTAAATTATTCACATCTTAAATTACATATCTCTTCTTGAATAACACACAATTGTATATTTTTCTGTCTCTCTGTTTGTTTTGGAAGGACAGTTCCCCTAGGAGGGCAGGCAGCGCACCCCTGTGCCTAGCCTCTGCCTTGGGGTTCTGACTGATGTCATTTGCCATGATTCTGGCACAGAGCTATTTGGGAGCTACCTGGTCTATTTTTCTTCCCTTTTATGGTACATCATACGTGAACATATGGGGAACCAGGTGAATGTAACCTTCCTCAGCTCTTACCCATACCTTCTCCAAGCCCACTAAGTCAAACACTTGTCTTTGCAGGTCCTTATGCTGTCTGACTCCTCTCTGTTGGAAGTGTAAAGGAGAGAAATGTGGGTACCTAATCAAGTAGCCAGGTAGCATTTACTGCCATAAATGGGCAGGTGGTACAAAGGAAAATGGAAGGAAAGATGATTTGTTCAGACTTGGTGGAGTGGGGATCTAATCTTCCTCCAAGTCTCAGCTACCCAGTCTTTCCAAGCTAGCATCCTTATTCACTCATTTTCCTCCTCAATACTTTCCCAAGCCCCATCCTGCCACTAGTGCAAAGTTGAATAAAATCTGGGGAGAAAATCCCTTCCAGCTTCTGTTCCAGTCACCAGTGATCCCAAGCAGTGGCTGATACACATTGGAGAGATGAGTTCTTTGGAGAGATGGATGGAGCACTCAGTACCCACTCCCATTCCCACAACAAGGAAAGGCATCAGCATCACCCTGTGGACATACAAAGGTTTTCTCATTTTCTTAATCAAATGAATAGAAATGCAATGTGTCCTTGCATTGTGTTATCTCCTTACTCCATTTAGAAGAAAACTAAATTTGAATGAACATAACAAAATTCTATATAAAAATACAAATTGAAGCAAGGGTTGGCAATATTTCTGACAAAGGTCAGTGTATTAGTTTCCTAAATTTTACCACAAGCTGAGTGGTTTAAAACAACAGATACTAGTTTCTCACAGTTTGGGAGAAGCTGAAAAAAGAAAAGAAGTGGAAAGTAAAGGAGAAAAGGAAGATATAGCCATCTGAAGGCAGAGTTCCAAAGAATAGCAAGGAGAGATAAGAAAGTCTTTTTAAATGAACAATGTAAAGATATAGAGGAAAACAATAGAATGAGAAAGACTAGAGATCTCTTCAAGAAATTTAAAGATATCAAGAGACTATTTCATGCAAAGATGGGCACAATAAAAGACAGAAATAAAAGCAGAAGATATTAAGAAGAGATGGCAAGAATACACAGAAGAACTGTACAAAAAAGATCTTTAAGACCCAGATAACCATGATGATGTGATCACTCACTAGAGCCAGACATCCTGGAGTGTAAAGTCAACTGGGCTTTAGAAAATATCACTATGAACAAAGCTAGTGGAGGTGATGGAATTCCAGTTGAGCTGTTTCAAATCCTAAAGAATGATGCTGCAAAAGTGCTGCACTCATTATGCCAGCAAATTTGGAAAACTCAGCAGTGGCCACAGGACTAGAAAAGGTCAATTTTCATTTCAATCTCAAAGAAAGACAATGACAAAGAATGTTCAAACAACTGCACAATTGCAGTCATTTCACAAGCTAGCAAAGTAAAGGTCAAAATCTTTCATGCTAGACTTCAACAGTATGTGAACCAAGAACTTCCAGATGTACAAGCTGGATTTAGAAAAGACAGAGGAACCAGAGATCAAATTACCAACTTCCATTGGATCATAGGAAAAACAAGAGAATTCCAGAAAAACATCTACTTCTGCTTTACTGACTATGTTAAAACTTTTGACTGTGTGGATCACAACACACTGTGAAAAATTTTTGAAGAGATGGGAATATCAGACCTCCTTACCTCCTGTGAAGCCTATATGCAGGTCAATAAACAACAGTTAGAACTGGACATGGAACAAGGGATTGGTTCCAAATTGGGAAAGGAATACATCAAGGCTGTATATTGTCATGCTGTTTATTTAACTTATATCCAGATTACATTATGAGAAATGCCAGGCTGGATGAAGCACAAGCTGAAATCAAGATTTCCAGGAGAAATATCAATAACCTCAGATATGTAGATGACACCATCCTAATGGCAGAAAGTGAAGAGGAATTAAAGAGCCACTCAATGAAGGTAAAAGGGGAGAGTGAAAAAGTTACCTTAAAACTCAACTTTCAAAAAAAACGAAGATCATGCCATCTGATCCCATCACATCATGGCAAATAGATGGGCAAACAGTGGAAACAGTGCCAGATTTTATTTCCCTGGGCTTCAAAATCATTGCAGACTGTGACTACAGCCATGAAATTTAAAAATGTTTACTCCTTGGAAGAAAAGCTATGGCAAACCTAGATAGTATATTAAAAAGGAGAGATATTACTTTGTCTACAAATGTCCATCTAGTCAAAGCCTGGCTTTTTCAGTAGTCATGTATGGCTCTGAGAGCTGGACAATAAAAAAGGCTGAATGCTGAAGAACTGATGCCTTCAAACTGTGGTGCTGGAGAAGACTCTTGGATAACAAGGAGATCAAACCAGTCACTCCTAAAACAAATCAGTCTTGAATATTCATTGGAAGGACTGATGCTGAAGCTGAAGCTCCAATACTTTGGCCACCAATGTGAAGAGCCAAGTCATTAGAAAAGACCCTGATGCTGGGAAAGATTGAAGGCAGGAGGAGAAGAGGATGACAGAGGACAAGATATTTGAATGGCATCACCGACTCGATGCATGTGAGTTTGAGTAAGCTCTGGGAGTTGGTGATGGACAGGGAAGCCTGGCGTGCTGCAGTCCTTGGGGTCACAAAGAGTGGGACACAACTGTGCGACTGAACAACAACAATACGGTTCTGGAAATCAGAAGCATAAAAGCACAGTGTTAGCAGGTGTGCATTTCCAGCACACCACAGGGCTGGGAGAGAAACCCTTAACTGCCTCTTCCAGCTTCCGACGGTTCCAGTAATTTCTTGATTTGTAGACATGTAATTTCACTTTCAGCCTCCATTGTCACATGGCCTTCTTCTCTCTGTCCATGTGCATCCTCACCCTTATCTCTTATTAGAAAATTTGTCACTGGATTTGAGGCCCACCTGGATAAATCTAGGATGCTCTCATCTTAAGATCTTTAATTCCATCTGCAAAGACTTTTTAGAAACTAGGTGACATTTGCAGTGACTGGATACCAGGGTGTGAACGTGTCTTTTGAGAGGCTACCATTCAACCCGTTACAGACAGATGGTAAGTATGTTAGGCTTTATGGGACATAAATGTCACAACTACTTTATGTCCCAGCTACTTGACTCTGCCATTGCAGCACAAAGGCAGACATAAACAGTCTATAAATAAATGTTTAGCTATAGTCCAGAAAAACTGAATTTATGAACACTGAGATTCAAATTCCATAGATTTTCACACTTTATGAAATATTTTTCTTTTTATTTATTTATCAGCCATTTAAAAATATGAAAACTATTTTTTGTCCATAGACTGTACAGAAACAGGAAGCAGGTCAGATTTGGCCCATAGTCTAATTTGTTGATCTTGGGTTGGAATTATAGAATATATTTCAAATCACCTTGATTTCTTTTTTGAAGGCTTCCATCAATCTTCAAATGAGACCAACTATCTTTTCTGTATCTTCATTATTCTATAAGTTTCCATGTCTTTTGACACACTTTGTGGTTGCTCTCCTTTTCAAAATCCTTCCTCTAGTCACATGGATATGATAAAACATAAAAGTGGCTTCACAAGAAATATGATAATGGAGGGTAACACGGTGACTTTTGAAGACAGGAAGGTGATGGTCCTGACCTCATTTATGTGTATCTGAGCTATGTGTCCCTAAGAACAGGATATGGTGACTACTATGGAGGGAATAGAACCTTCCTCAAATGAGTTGGCCAGATGTACCATTGTGGGTGGAAGATGAATGGAGTTAATGACATTAGAGAGAAACAGACAGAGAGAGGAGAAAAAGGGGAAAGAAGGGCATGTAAACAAAGGGAAAGGGAGATGGGAAAAGAAGGGAGAGATAGAAAGATAAAATGAGGTTGCGAGAGGCAGAAGCGGATAACCCTAATACCAAAACCTGACAAAGACGCCACAAAAAAGAAAACTACAGGCCAAGATCACTGAGGAACATAGATGCAAAAATCCTCAGCAAAATTCTAGCAATCAGAATCCAACAACACATTAAAAAGATCATACACACGGCCAAGTAAGTTTTATCCGAGGGATGCAAGGATTCTTCAATATCCACAAATCAATCAATGTAATTCACCACATTAACAAATAGAGGCAGAAGAGGGAGCTAAGTTCAAATGATGCTAAGGTAACTTGAAACTTATTAGACCATCACAGGAGAGAAGGCAATTAGAAACGTCTTAGCAATGAGAATTAAGACATTTTTGGAGCTGAAATCTCAAGAATGAAGAGAACATCCTTAAAGGCCAAGGGCAGAATGCACAAGGCCATTGGTCTGTTCCTGACTGTTTGGACATTTGTTTTCATTAGTTTTTAAATAGCAGACAAGGTGTAAAGCATCTTTCCAAAATTGACAAGTCAATTATATTTAGTAGCCCTTTCCTTTGATATGGAGAGGTAGGGTCCAGGAGGATTGTGCTTGGTATGAATTTCTGTGAGCAAAAGAATGGGGGAGAACATAGATTTCTGGGGAAGAGGGGTGCCTCTTTAGGCTACTGTGACTGAGCTGGGAGTGGACTAGACATGGCCTCTGAAGCCCACAGCACAGAGTGGGCCAGAAGAGGCAGTGGGGTCATAACAGGAGCCGAGCAGTGATTTGGAGACAGTTTCAGGGCATTCTCTGACAGCAAGGATGAAGGGTGGATGGACAAGGAGAGACTGATGCAGAGAACATAGGAAAATCAGAGAACATAAGACAATTAGGAGTGTTGGGGAGGAAGAAATTTTCTTCACTCTTCTAGTTTCTCCTGGCTGGTCTAAGAGTTAAATTGATATGAGACAGATTAACAAGAGAAAATCAAAGAAAAGTTTAATAACAGGTATACATGGAAGAGATCTAGGAGAACTGAGTAACTCCCCCAAATGGCCACAACTCTTACCTTAAATACCATCTTCAGCTAAAGATAAAAGAGGATATTGGGAGTAGGGGTTTGGAACTTCAAAGGGGAGAAAGGCCATTCATATGGAGATGTAAAAGACAGTGTTTGATAAATAAAAATGTTTGCTGGGCCAGGCAGAGATAATGGGACACAGGGAAGAATTTTAACAAATGGACTTTGCTAGGCTCCTCCCTGTCTACACACCTAGTTCGTTCTATTAATATACTTATCTATTAGCTCTCTTCCTAGAACAGGTCCTCTGTCTACATTTGGTTAGGCAGTTAGGGGGAAGGTCAAAATTTCTTACTGATTCTGTTGAGATGTGAATGTTTTCAGCTTGAAATAATCTGCATGTCAGAGATATTTGGGGTGGCAAGTTTTGCTTCCCTATAGTTCAGGTAGGAAACCTTAAGGGCCTGACTCACATGTGACGAAAGGGAGAAGATGGGAAACCCTTTTCAAAGAGGGAGCATGGCTGGGTGGCTAACAGGCTGGCATTTTCACTCAGCTATTCTGGCTTTGGTCCTGAATCCCCAGTGGTTTTTGTTCGACTGATTATCTCCATGGGGCCAAACTGCCAATTAGAAATCTCCCAGAGCAGCTGGCTTCAGCAGTGCGGCCCCTCTGTCATGACATGCTCAGTCTGGAAAGTCTAACTACTCCTTGGTGGGCCCCTCAGAAGTGGTGTTGTTTGGGGGTTTTCAGGAAAAATACATTCATAGTTCAGCAGCAATAGTGTGATCCTGACTGTTGGAATCCTAAGGAAAGCCAGGAGCCTGGGATGAAGGCAATATCAGGCTCAGCATTCCTATGGGCCAAGCACTGTTTTGAGCATTACACGGGGCACCCAAGAGAAACAGCATTCTGCACAGTCAGCTCCCAACCTCCACACTTCAGTTAACCTCCATCTTTCAGTTAACCAGCAAGTTTAGCCGTTATTGATATCGTCCAGCCAGGCTAGCCCTTTACCAAGGCTCATGATGTCCTTCTATAGCAAGGATCACCCTAGTTGTTTTCTCTGCACAACACCCTGAATAAAGCTGAATAGTGCTGTACACAGTCAGAAGCTTCAGTAGAAAGTTTAATGAGCCTGGATAGAATATTTACATGATACTGATGACCTATAATCAGTATGAGTAGGATAAATAATGTGCATGGAGTCACATAGGAGATGAAACTGTCTCTATTTTGCTCCCTGGGTTTTCCTGCCTGGATCTTCTGCCCTCATAAGTTAAAAAGATTAGGAGCCACATGAAAGGAAATGAAGGATGCATTAGGTGAATTTTGAGGATCTTGCCCCCGCTTCTTCCCCAGTTGTGTGCACCTACTGTAAGAATTAAGAGAATTGTTGTAATAGTCTTCGTTCTGATTCTAAAATAAATCCTAGGTTCATAGATCTAGAAGAGCACATCCAGCCAACATTCATATTGATAAATAGGGTCAGTGGTTCTCAGAAGGGAGTAACCTATCCTTGGGTGAGTAATCTCATTTCAGTGTCAGGACTGTCTTCCTTTTGGGCAATCTTTCAGAATGTCCCACTGAGGTATAGGTGATGTTAGAAGATTCCTGCCAACTTCTGCTTTCATGACACATGACAGTATCTCCTTAGAGTCAAAGGGACTGTGACCTTTGCATCATTCCCAGTCTGAATCCTACTGAACTTCTGCTTAAAACAACTCTTTCAAGAGGTTTTGGTCTCTTTTTTGAGGATGGCAGACTGTGCGTTATGTAGTCTGTTCTCCTAGGGAGGATGTCACTGTCCTCTTAGAAATGGATTATACCAATGAGAAAGAGTTCAGTGATGAGGAGAGCTGCCATCTAAAGTCATATTTAGTGGTATTTATCAATTATACTCTATTCTCAGAATCAGAAGGAGTCAGACTTGTGACTCTTCAACTCGGACTTTTGGCTGAACTGAGAGTCTTGATGGCCATTTCCAGGGTTTCCATAGTCCTCTGGGAGATATCAAGGGAAGATTTCATGCAAGGATGGGCATGATAAAGGACAGAAATGGTAAGACCTAACAGAAGCAGAACAGATTAAGGAGAGATGGCAAGAATGCACAGAAGAACTATACGAAAAATGTCTTAATGACACAGATACCCATAATGGTATGGTCACTCACCTAGAGCCGGACATTCTGGAGCATGAAGTCAAGTGGGCCTTAGGAAGCATTACTATAAACAAAGCTAGTGGAAGTGACAGAATTCCAGCTGAATTATTTAAAATCCTAAAATACAATATCATTTAAGTGCTACACTTAATATGTCAGCAAATTTGGAAAACTCAGCAGTAGGTTAGTTTTCATTCCAATCGTAAAGAAGGGCAATGCCAAAAAATATTCAAACTACTGTGCAATTTTGCTCATTTCACATACTAGCAAGATTATGCTAAAAATCCTTCAAGTAAGGCTTTAGCAGAATGTGAACTGAGAACTTCCAGATGTGCAAGCTGGGTTTATAAAAGGCAGAGGAACCAGAGATCAAATTGCCAACATTTGTTGGATCATGGAGAAAACAAAAGAATTTCAGAAAAACATCTACTTCAGCTTCATTGACTCTAATAAAGCCTTTGACTGTGGGATCACAATGAACTGTGGAAAATTCTTCAAGAGATGGGGATACCAGACCACCTTACCTGTCTCCTGAGAAACCTGTATGCGGGTCAAGAAGCAACCAGACATGGAACAACTGACTGGTTCTAAATTGTGACAGGAGTAAGACAAGGATATATACTGTCACCCTGCTTATTTAACTTATATGCAGAGTACCTTGTGCAAAATGCTGGGCTGGATGAATCACAAGCTGGAATCAAGATTGCTGGGAGAGAGATCAACAACTTCAGACATGCAGATGCCTAATGGCAGAAAACAAAGAGGAACTTAAGAGCCTCTGGTGCAAGTGAAAGAGGATAGTGTAAAAGTTGGCCTGAAACACAGCATTCAAAAAACTAAGATCATGGCATCTGGTCCCATCACTCCACCCATGGGAAGGAGAAATAGAAGGGCAAAAGAAGCAGAAGAGATTAGGAGATGGCAAGAATACACAGAAGAAATATACAAAAAAGGTCTTAATGACCCAGCCATAACCATGATGGTTCAGTTCTGTTCAGTAGCTCAGTCTTGTCCAACTCTTTGCTACCCTATGGACTGTAGCATGCCAGGATTCCCTGTCCATCACCAACTCCTGGAGGTTACTCAAATTCATGTCCATTGAGTCAGTGAGTGATGCCATCCAACCATCTCATCCTCTGCCTTCCCTTTCTCCTCCCACCTTCAATCTTTCCCAGCATCAAGGTCTTTTCCAATGAGTCAGTT
>SJYW01051920.1:120340-132340 GCA_006410735.1 Raphicerus campestris
GTGGGGGGGGGTGGGGGTGGGGTGTAGCCTGACTGATAAGATGTTGTCTCGGCAGGGATTGTCTCTTTGGGGAGTTGACTTCTCTTAAAGTAAAGAAAACCTGTCCTTTAACTTCTGTTTTCTCCCAAGCTCTTATGTAGTATCACCTCACCTGTTCTATAGCCTGATCTTCCATAAGCACTTGATCTTGAGTTCTCTGCCAATTTCCATTGTCTATTAATTGATCTAAAGAGATGGGGATCTGCCTGGCTTGGTCATGAGCCATCATAATCAAATGGGAACCCTCAGCTAGTCCCTCTACTAGTCCCAAGGTAAAAGGAGAATTTACTCCATAATTCTGAACAGCTTGCTTAAGTTCCTTTAGTATTTTGAAGGGAATCTGTTTGTGCATAGCCTCATATACCCCACTAGGATTATTAGGATCTGTCCCAGGAGCTATCCATCCATGTGTTGTTGTCACTGGAAATGCCATAATCATAGCTTCCAAGTCACCCTCCTGTCGAGTCCGACAAATGCCTTTCTGCAGGGGTGACAGAACTGCTGTCTGCTCTAAGGAAGGAAAAGCCTGAGCCTCTCCAGTGGTTAAGCCAGGAGAGGGAGGAAGAGGAGGCAAAGGAAATTCGTCTTCCCCAAACAAAGGCGCAGAAGGAACTGCAGCTTTAAGAGCCTTCTGAGTTTTCTGTTTTACCCCTTGGGCTCTGCATATTCAGGTCCTCCCTCTAATGGGGTTTTACACTGACCTTTACTCCCTTTTGAGCTTTCAGGGGTCTGAAGAGGTTCCAAAATGGATATCATCAGTGTCCAAATTGACCAGATAGATACAGGCAAGGGCACTTCCTTGCAAAGAAGTTTCTTTAATTCACTACCTACCTTCACCCGTGTTCCTAAACCTAAAGTACCAAGAGAAGGGAACCATGAGCAATATTTCTCAATGATTTGTAAAAGCTCCAATAGCTGACCCTCGCTTGTTTTTGTTCCCCCTGCTTTCAAAAGCTGCCTTCAGAGGAATATATGTGGCTGGTATTGTTCTGAGCTTTCTGAATTTCCCATGCTTAACCCCATTTCAATGCCTGAGAGAGTATTACTTACCACAAAGAGGGATTTTTAGAGGCCTCACCCAACTCTTGGAGAAGGAAATGGCAACCCACTCTAGTGTTCTTGCCTGGAGAATCCCAGGGACGGAGGAGCCTGGTGGGCTGCTGTCTACTGGGTCGCACAGAGTCGGACACGACTGAAGCGACTTAGCAGCAGCAGCAGCACCTCACTCTTCTCCACGACTGTGCGTGGATTCTTTAACTTTAGCTTTGCTCTCAGTGATCCTTCACTTTCGAGCCCCACGATGGGTGCCACTTGCTGCAGCCAGCACAGTAGGTAGGGATCAAAAGTGGCTGACACACAGTTTGGGGAAAAGAAACTAGAGACAGAATTAAAGCTTTAAAGATAGGATGGGGCTATGTTCAATGCAGGATACCGGATGCTTGGGGCTGGTGTACGGGGATGATCCGGGGAGGTGGGGTGGGGAGGGAGGTGGAAGGGGGCTTCGGCATGGGGAGATCGTGTACACCTGTGGCTGATTCATGTCAATGTATGGCAAAACCAATACAGTACTGTAAAATAGAATAAAGTATTAAAAAAAAAAATAAAGATAGGATGGGGGAGACTCAAGACCTCTTGAATCAAGAGCCCTGTTCTGTGGAGCCACATCACTTTTATTTAGTGTCTTGACAAGCAGGAAGTATCTGTTGTGCTATGATAAAGTCATCCTCCTGTGTCCCCAGTCACATCTCCCATTTTACTGATTGCTATAAACTATCTTTATTATTTTCTTGTACAAGGGCTATCACCTGCCTGGAGGTCACAGACCCACATACGCCTTGGGAAAATGTCTTAGTGTGTGCACAAGCAGCATTCTGAACTTGTGCTGATCCGGTGTCCCAAGGTCCACACTATATTTTTACTTAGCTTAGCAGGGTACACTGACCCCAACTAATCAACCCGGTGTACTTTTATTTGGGTCATGCTGTATTGCTATATTTTGCTTTTATTTTTTTCCCGTGGTGATTTTCTCATGGCTTAGCCAGAGCAACAGGTGGCTGAGTATTAACCCCTGCAGCAGAGTGCATCATGAGAAATGCTGAATCATAAACTGGAATCAAGATTGCCACTGGAAACATCAGTAACTCCAGATATGCAGATGATACCACCCTAATGACAGAAAGCAAAGAGGAGCTAAAGAGCCTCTTGATGAATGTGAAAGAGAAGAGTGAAAAAGTTGGCTTAAAACTCAACATTCCAAAAACTAAGAGAATGGCATCCAGTCCCATCACTCCATGGCAAATAGATGGGGAAATAGTGGAAACAGTGACAGAGTTTATTTTCTTGGGCTCCAAAATCACTGCAAACAGTGACTGCAGCCATGAAATTAAAAAACATTTACCCCTTGGAAGGAAAGCTATGTCAAACCTAGACAGTGACATCACTGTCACTGTCATCATTAAAAAGCAGAGACGTCACTTGCCCACAAAGATCCCTATAGTCAAAGCTTTGGTTTTTCCAGTAATGATGTACGGATTTGATAGTTAAATCATAAAGAAGACTAAGCACCAATGAATTGATGCTTTTGAACTGTGGTGTTGGAGAAGACTCTTAAAGAGTCCCTTGGACAGCAAGGAGATCAAACCAGTCAATCCTAAAGGAAATCAGTCCTGAATAGTCATTGGAAGGACTGATGCTGAATCTGAAACTCCAATACTTTGGTCACCTGATGCGAAGAGCTGACTCATTGGAAAAGACCCTGATGCTGGGAAAGATTGAAAGCAGGAGGAGAAGGGAATAACAGAGGATGAGATGGTTTGATGGCATCACTGACTCGATGGACTTGAGTGTGAGCAAGCTCCAAGAGACAGTGAAGGACAGGAAAGCCTGGTGTACTGCAGTCCATGGGGTCACAAAGAGTCAGATACAACTCAGCAACTGAACAGCAACACAAAAGTCAGAACTTGCCTTACTCAAATTAGAGTTTATGACTTGAAGAAGAAAGGGAGAATAGAGACATGAGTGAGTTAGCAGCTGGCTGTACTCCAGACAGTGATTAGCTGTTAATTATATCCCAGAGGATGGTGAATTAGATATCTGATATAACAGCCACTATTCTCAGAGAATCTGAGGGAAGCAATCTTTCCCAGACGAGAAGTGGGTGGTGGATTACCCATTAGATATCTAAGAGTAAACAATTATAAATGGATAAAACTTGACAACAAAGACATGTTGATATTACTTGAAATCAAGCCATTATTTATCCAGGTGTTTTAATAGGCTTCTTTATCCCCTTCCTGGACGCCATGCCATCTATCCTTCCCACATCATCACCAAGTCTCCCTTAAAGACAAAGCCTGAGAGATGTAGGGGTAATGGAGAGAGACTTGCTTGGATATGAAGAAGTAATTTTCTGCACATTACTTGATATTAGAAAATCATTTCTACATGGTGACCCCACCATGTTAAAGAAGTCATATAAATCTGTTGAATCAAACTGTCCTGCTTCATTTAAGTGAGGTACAAGCTCGATGACAGGGCTTCAGTGAAATTTGAGGAGCCACTTGTACTGTAAACCATCCAGTTCCATTTAAGACGTCAGATATGCAGATATGCAGTAACCTCAGATATGCAGATGACACCACCCTTCTGGCAGAAAGTGAAGAGGAACTAAAGAGCCTCTTGATAAAAGTGAGAGTGAAAAGCTGGCTTAAAACTCAACATTCACAAAATGAAGATCAAGGCCTCTGGTCCCATCACTTCATGGCAAATAGATGGGGAAACAATGGAAAGATTAACAGACTTCATTTTCTTTGGCTCCAAAATCACTGCAGATGGTGATGGCAGCCATGAAATTAATAGATGCTTGCTCCTTGGAAGAAAAGTTATGACAAACCTGGAGAGCATATTAAAAAGCAGAGATGTTACTTTGTTGACAAAGGTCTGTCTAATCAAAGCTATGGTTTTTCCAGAAGTCATGTATGGATGTGAGAGTTGGACCCTAAAGAAAACTGAGCACCAAAGAATTGATGCTTTTGAACTGTGGTGTTGCAGAAGACCCTTGAGAGTCCCTTGGACTGCAAATAGATTCAATCAGTCAATCCTAAAGGAAATCAACCCTGAATATTCATTGGAAGGACTGATGCTGAAGCTGAAGCTCCAATCCTTTGGCCACCTGATGGGAAGAACTACTCACTGGAAAAGACCCTGATGTTGGGAAAGACTGAGACAGGACGAAAAGGGAATGACAGAGGATGAGATGGTTGGATGGCATCACTGACTCGATGGACATGAGTTTGAGCAAGCTCAGGGATTTGATGATGGACAGGGAAACCCCGCATGCTGCAGCCCATGGGGCTGCAAAGAGTTAGATATGAATGAGTGACTGAACTAATCTTGTCTTTGTCAGTTGTCTAGTCACCCGGGAGACTTGCAATCAGGCAGAATAAATAGTCAAAAAAAGAAAAGAAAGAAAAAGTTGGGAGGCAAAGCCTCAAATTTGGCTGGGTAGCCATGAAACAAAAAAAGGCCATTGAGGATATTCANACAGTGACAGAGTTTATTTTCTTGGGCTCCAAAATCACTGCAAACAGTGACTGCAGCCATGAAATTAAAAAACATTTACCCCTTGGAAGGAAAGCTATGTCAAACCTAGACAGTGACATCACTGTCACTGTCATCATTAAAAAGCAGAGACGTCACTTGCCCACAAAGATCCCTATAGTCAAAGCTTTGGTTTTTCCAGTAATGATGTACGGATTTGATAGTTAAATCATAAAGAAGACTAAGCACCAATGAATTGATGCTTTTGAACTGTGGTGTTGGAGAAGACTCTTAAAGAGTCCCTTGGACAGCAAGGAGATCAAACCAGTCAATCCTAAAGGAAATCAGTCCTGAATAGTCATTGGAAGGACTGATGCTGAATCTGAAACTCCAATACTTTGGTCACCTGATGCGAAGAGCTGACTCATTGGAAAAGACCCTGATGCTGGGAAAGATTGAAAGCAGGAGGAGAAGGGAATAACAGAGGATGAGATGGTTTGATGGCATCACTGACTCGATGGACTTGAGTGTGAGCAAGCTCCAAGAGACAGTGAAGGACAGGAAAGCCTGGTGTACTGCAGTCCATGGGGTCACAAAGAGTCAGATACAACTCAGCAACTGAACAGCAACACAAAAGTCAGAACTTGCCTTACTCAAATTAGAGTTTATGACTTGAAGAAGAAAGGGAGAATAGAGACATGAGTGAGTTAGCAGCTGGCTGTACTCCAGACAGTGATTAGCTGTTAATTATATCCCAGAGGATGGTGAATTAGATATCTGATATAACAGCCACCATTCTCAGAGAATCTGAGGGAAGCAATCTTTCCCAGACGAGAAGTGGGTGGTGGATTACCCATTAGATATCTAAGAGTAAACAATTATAAATGGATAAAACTTGACAACAAAGACATGTTGATATTACTTGAAATCAAGCCATTATTTATCCAGGTGTTTTAATAGGCTTCTTTATCCCCTTCCTGGACGCCATGCCATCTATCCTTCCCACATCATCACCAAATCTCCCTTAAAGACAAAGCCTGAGAGATGTAGGGGTAATGGAGAGAGACTTGCTTGGATATGAAGAAGTAATTTTCTGCACATTACTTGATATTAGAAAATCATTTCTACATGGTGACCCCACCATGTTAAAGAAGTCATATAAATCTGTTGAATCAAACTGTCCTGCTTCATTTAAGTGAGGTACAAGCTCGATGACAGGGCTTCAGTGAAATTTCAGGAGCCACTTGTACTGTAAACCATCCAGTTCCATTTAAGACGTCAGATATGCAGATATGCAGTAACCTCAGATATGCAGATGACACCACCCTTCTGGCAGAAAGTGAAGAGGAACTAAAGAGCCTCTTGATAAAAGTGAGAGTGAAAAGCTGGCTTAAAACTCAACATTCACAAAATGAAGATCAAGGCCTCTGGTCCCATCACTTCATGGCAAATAGATGGGGAAACAATGGAAAGATTAACAGACTTCATTTTCTTTGGCTCCAAAATCACTGCAGATGGTGATGGCAGCCATGAAATTAATAGATGCTTGCTCCTTGGAAGAAAAGTTATGACAAACCTGGAGAGCATATTAAAAAGCAGAGATGTTACTTTGTTGACAAAGGTCTGTCTAATCAAAGCTATGGTTTTTCCAGAAGTCATGTATGGATGTGAGAGTTGGACCCTAAAGAAAACTGAGCACCAAAGAATTGATGCTTTTGAACTGTGGTGTTGCAGAAGACCCTTGAGAGTCCCTTGGACTGCAAATAGATTCAATCAGTCAATCCTAAAGGAAATCAACCCTGAATATTCATTGGAAGGACTAATGCTGAAGCTGAAGCTCCAATCCTTTGGCCACCTGATGGGAAGAACTACTCACTGGAAAAGACCCTGATGTTGGGAAAGACTGAGACAGGACGAAAAGGGAATGACAGAGGATGAGATGGTTGGATGGCATCACTGACTCGATGGACATGAGTTTGAGCAAGCTCAGGGATTTGATGATGGACAGGGAAACCCCGCATGCTGCAGTCCATGGGGCTGCAAAGAGTTAGATATGAATGAGTGACTGAACTAATCTTGTCTTTGTCAGTTGTCTAGTCACCCGGGAGACTTGCAATCAGGCAGAATAAATAGTCAAAAAAAGAAAAGAAAGAAAAAGTTGGGAGGCAAAGCCTCAAATTTGGCTGGGTAGCCATGAAACAAAAAAAGGCCATTGAGGATATTCAAAGAAATGTCTTTAATTTGTTCATGACATCTGCCTTAGAAATAGAAAAGGCCTTGAAAGGTCAAGAAACAGTGGGAGCCAGAATCCTTCCACCATTTCTTTCCACAAGGGCATTGTAAATCTGGGCATAAATCATAATCTTTTCTGTTTATAATTATTACTATCAGTAAAGTCCCATTTTAATGAATTCTTTCACCCTTCCAAATTTTTGGTCATAGAGGTTGGTACTAATGAGTCTATTGCTAGAAATCACTTCCCCAGTCTCCTAAATCTGGGCATAAGATGTAGATACCTACATGTCTCTGTAGTGAACATCTATTGCCAAGGCTGGAACCAGCTCTGCTTCTCACCATTGTTTCCCCGAACCCTGGGCAGAACATGTCTTGACCTGCCTCATGCAGAGGGTGGGCTCATTGCTGTGTGGATCTGCCTTCTTCCCCCTTCATCTAAAAATGTTCATATGGCCACATATAGTGGAGAAGGGCATGAGAAAAGAGTTCCTGAGTATCAAGCTGTGTTGGTACCAAAGACCGGCTTTAGTTCTCTCCCATTTTCATGAGCTCTTCCTTTGTATTTTTTATAATAAACTTAGACAATTTTTCAATCGTATGTAAAGTCTTACACAAAAGCAGCTTCAAGGCAGTCTTCTCCCATTCCCTAAGCCTGATTTTGTCTTCTAGCCCTTCCAGTACAAAAATTCTGGAGCCACCACTTGCTTTAAGCACAACTTGACTCCATATTGGACCTTGATTATTAATGCTACCTCTCTGGGCCCCAGTGTCCTCATGTGTCTAGTGAAGGGATTGGACTACACAACCTGTAATCCTTCTCATCCTAACCCTGTCTAGTCACTGCGGTCCTCTGTGTCTTCAGTATGCAAAGAACACAGATACACTCAACCTGATTCCTGGGTCAAGCTGCTTCTCAGTTCAGTCATTCCTTCAGTCACTCAGTTCAGTCGTGTCCAACTCTTTGTAACCCCATGGACTGCAGCACACCAGGCTTCCCTGTCCATCACCAACTCCTGGAGCTTGCTCAAACTCTCCATTGAGTCAGTGATGCCATCCAACCAACTCATCCTCTGTCCCCTTCTCCTCCTGCCTTCAGTCTTTCCCAGCACCAGGGTCTTTTTTAATGAGTACTTCACAACACATGGTCAAAGTATGGTAGCTTCAGCTTCAGCATCAGTCCTTCCAATGAATATTCAGGGTTGATTTCCTTTAGGATTAATTGGTTTGTTCTCTTTGCTGTCCAAAGGACTCTCAAGAGTTTTCTCCAATGCCACAGTTCTAAAGCATCAATTCTTCAGCACTTAGCCTTCTTTATGGCCCAACTTTCACATTCATACATGACTCCTGGAAAAACCATAGCTTTGACTAGATGGATCTTTGTCGATAAGGTCCATCTACTTCAAGGATAGTGAAATACCATTGACCTAACAATTTTTCCTTGAAGTCCAGGCTGAGGGGTCATTATAAATTAATGGTTAGGACATCCTTATCTGTTGAGATCTGCTCTGCTGTCATCCACACCAGATATCTGTGATCTTTCTAAAGCTCTGGATGTGACATAGCTCACCTTGATGAACTTCTTCCTGTCTTTCCTGGGCCTGAATATCTGTTTGGTAAGTATTCCCTAACAATGCATAAATGACAATCAAAAATCCTAAATTTTTATCTTATTTGGTCCTCACAATATTTACATGAAATGGAAAAATTAAACTGCTAGTTAGAAATTTGGCCATTTCTGATTGGAGTGAGGAAATTTTGGGAGACAGTGGCTAAGAGGTCCCATAAAATGTGACAAAGATGAAGGAAGGAACAAACCTCACAGTGGCTAAGAGAAGCAGCCCAACTCCACCTCCAGGGCCAAGACTCACAGCTAAACTAGTACTTGGACTTTACAGAACATCTACAAAAATTGTTCACCAATAAGGAAACCAAGATTCAAGGAGAGATTACTTTCCAGAAGCTCTCACTAATCAGTCGCAGAAAAAGAAAAGACTACAATTCAGTCTTCTGACTTTTTGTCAGAGAAGTAGTGTTACACTGCATTGATAAGTGCAAAATCTTCATTTCTTCTGCTGTGGGTTGTTGAATGAAGAAGTGAGTGCCAAGTCTCTTGGAGCTTGGATCTATCTGTCAAAGGAGCAACCACTGCCCTTTCGGCCCAGGGCAGAAAGAATAGCCAGAGAGATAGCTGTACAGAGGACTGCAGAAGCGTGAGGAGGCTGAGCTGTGCCCTGTCCAGTGATGTGTCTGGGCCCTCTCCCAAAGCCTGCCCTCCCTGCGCACTTTCTTCTTCCCTGCGGATGTGCTTTTCCTCTCTTGGGCAGTCCTGCACATGCACAGTCGATGTGTTTAGCCCTCAGACAATGCCCCCATTTGTTCCTGGTGTCACAATAGCTCTCTCGTGAGCCTCTAACAAAGAAATGAGATCTACAAAAAGGCAGTGAGGCAGGATGGTGGATAAAGGAGGAGGATTGGCTACGCGGGGAAGGAGGGAGAAGGTGAATCAGATTTCTCCTTCACAGGGGAACCTGATCTTTATTCCAGCAAACCCTATAGGAGGTCTGATGTGTGGTTGTCTACATTTTAGTGCCCTTTTACCAGTCTGTGACAGCATGTTTCAGCAACTGTCATGCTTGAATGTCTCAGTAGAATCCACATGTGGGGACTGGGGGATGAATAATACTACTCCAATTTTTTTTAACTATGAAATATGATTTAAGTTGCAAACTGAGTACTTCCAAACTTGACAGCAGCTATTAAACTGATGCCACTGCTTCATTGTCCTTTTGCTATCTGAGCATCCTTTGGGTGCCTAGTCCCGGATTCAGCCAGTCACATACGATTTACATAGTTTAAGTGTCTCATGCTCTAGGTACCCGGGGTTAAGCTAGACACTGAACCTCTGAGAAGAGAGCATGCTGCTTCTGGCCATGAGCCTTACAAAGATGCTAGGGAAAAATGAACCTGCATCATGGGCCTACTGTGCACCAGGCTGTGTCCTTCTTCATCACATGTTATCTCAGTCAACCATCATTACCAGTAAAGAGTATGTGGCATGAGAAACCACTTCAAGTGAGATTAGATAGCAGGAAAAACAAAAAGTGAGAGAGGGGGAGAGGGAAAGAGGTATGTTCTGTGCTGTGAGCCCCATGGGAGGAGGAAAGTCATTACTCTGACAACATGGGCTCTAGTGCCCAGGAATGCAGACCGAGGAAGCCCTGTATCTCCAGCAGAATGGGCCAGCCACAGGATGATCTACAAACACAAGCCTGGGTAGAGTTTACTTTCTGGGAAGCACGTTTTCCTCTCTTGAGCTCTTACTCTGTGTTTGACAGGCCTTGTCCCAGCATCCTTCATATGTCTCCTTAGAGGGTAACATTCTCCCTGCGCACTTTTCCCAGCAGAGATTCAAAGACCATGTCTTGCTTCATCCAACTTTCTATCCTTGTTTTCCCATCAACATCTGGAAGAGGCCAACATCTGCATGTTTAATAGATGGAGTCATTAAGTTAATTAGATGGTAGTCACTATGGGGCCATGTTTATCTGGCCAGGTGTCATGGGAACACAAAAGAAACAGTTCTTGTTTATTTCTGGTAAGCATTTAATAGCATGTTAGAAATTATTATAAACAAGCCATTACTTTTCAGGTCCCTAGAGCTTTGTATATTCTGAGGCATCCTCCTAGAAAGCATAGCGTTCTCCAGAGATGTACATAATGACTCATCTTTCAAGGTCAAATTCAAATACCAGCTCCATTAAGATATGATTTTCATGCCCAGACTGAAATGGCCTCGTCTGTTCTATGCTTCTTATGCATCGTAACTCTGCTGCAGCACACAGCACAATTGTATCTTCATTATCACGGAAGTGTGTGCCTCTCCCACAAGACTCCTTCAAAAATGAATATACTGAGCTCTGATCTGACACATAGAAGAGGTAAAATAATGCTTCTTGAATAAATGAGTAAGAAATAAATTAGGAAATGTATGCATACATAGGTTTGAGTGTGCAAAGAAAGAAAGATTTCACTCATTGTTGACAGTGAATGTGAGAGTCCTGGATAGTGCTATGATTAAAAGCAAAGCAAACACAGTGAAGAGAAGGAAGACGAAGCCTCTGAAGCCACACTGCCAAGTTCAAACCCACCCCATCACTTGATGGATGAGCCACTTAAATTCTCTGAGCCTTGATTTCTTCATATGAAAAAAGGGAGTCATAACAGCAAACTATCAAAGAGATAGTAAAAGATAAAATGAGTTAATAAACAGAAAACACATACATTAAATCATGTCAGTTCCCAAGCAGGTTAGTGTGTTAGCTAGATATTTGTGTTAGGAAATGGAAGTAAGAAAAAGGCTTTTCTCTTTATGTTTTCCTATATTAGTTGAATTTTCACTTCATATATTTAGACAAGAAAAAGAAAACCAAGACAGCAGAACTTCTGTTTCCAGCAAAATGGTAGACTACATATTCTGATATATGTTCTTGAAATTAACCAAAAAATTCTTCAGGAGATACCACCATCATTAAAAAAACTTCTCCTTTTTTAAAGTTAATTTTTATTGGAGTACAGAGGAGCCTGGCAGGCTAAAGTCCATGGGGTTGCAAAGAGTCAAACGAAATGTAGTTTGACTAAACAGCTACATGGTTGTTTTACAATAGTACGTTACATGTGCTTTCTGGGTTGAGATGCTATGCTTTCTGGGTTGTTTCCTTTTTTAAAAAAAAAAAAACCCTTCTTATATGCAATAATTATCTGCTAAGAAAGCGAGGACTACTCAGGTCAAATTTAAATGAAGACAAGATTTCTAAGTATTGGATAGAGCAGCAAAGCTACCTTTGGTCTCCAAGGCATTGACCTTGTTTGGCTTATGGGGATGGGGACAAGACAGGAAGCCTTGGACTTGCCCCAGGTGGACTGTCTAATAGGATACCTTATCTTAAAGTGGGAAGCAAAGGGAAACACTCTTAAGTGTTTAAAAGAGCGAAAATGTCTACCCTGTCAGGGAGTTCAAGGGAGTTTGCTCATCCCAACCTTGGTGCTCAATCAACAGTCCTTTATTGTGCCCATCCTTTCATGAAATGCTTCCTTGATATCTCCACCTTTCTTGAAGAGATCTCTAGACTTTCCCATTCTATTGTTCTCCTCTGTTTCTTTGAATTATTCACTTAGGAAGGCCTTCTT
>SJYW01051922.1:0-10263 GCA_006410735.1 Raphicerus campestris
GTGTAATTGTATCAGGAGAAATTCCTCCTGACTAAGGGAAAACCCACTTAAACCACAGGATCAGAGAGCTCCTTCCTGAGAGTCAGAGTTTGCCTTCCGACCCAGAGCTCCCTCCCAACATACAGAGAGCATCCATGCCAGGGCCAGGGGCTGGGCTGTGGTCTCTGGTCCAGAGACTCATTCGTCTGGTCGAGAAGCAGTTAATCTGTGGTGTGAGCAGCTGCAGGAGAGACTGGGCAGGATGCTGTGGCCCTGGGCATGGACCTTTAATGTTGTCATGGTGACCGAAGCTGCTATTCTGCAGACAGAAGGCCAGAGATCTTGAGCTGTCAAACTTTCTCCCCACAAGCAGGAGCTGTTGGTTAATCTGCATGACCCATGAACATTCCCCAAGGCTGTGACATTTATCATTCTCTTCTGCCCTAAATCACTCACTCACTCACTCACTTACTCATTGACTCATTCATTCATTAATTCAACAAATCTTTTGATTGCCTGCTGTATGCCAGACTCAATGCTAAGTACTGGGGACATGATAGTGAATAAAAGGCAGACGTGATCCCTGATGTCTTGGAGCTTATAACTAAGATGGCCTAACATCTCAGCTTTTGTAGCTCTGGAATAATTGTGAATAGCACCCCTTTTCCTTTCAAAAGTATCTCTGTTCAAAAGATAAATTACATGGTCATCCTGCTGATTGGTAATGGGAGAGGCCAACCTTATGCCAATAGTCACATAGATAGGTGTAAATAAAAACAGATAGAAATCGACTCTGAATGTTCACTGGAAGGACTGATGCTGGAGCTGAAATTCCAATGCTTTGTCCACCTGATGTGAAGAGCTGACTCATTGGAAAAGACCCTGATGCTGGGAAAGATTGAAGGCAGGAGAAGGGGATGACAGAGGATGAGTTGGCTGGATGACGTCACTGATTCAATGGACAAGAGTTTGAGCAAATTCCAAGGGACGGCGAAGGACCGGGAAGCCTGGTGTGCTGCAGTCCATTAGGTTGCAAAGAGTCGGACAGGATGGAGTGACTGAACAACAACAACCAGATGCAGGCTGCAGAAGCTCAGTAGCTGCAGCTGGGAGGTACGTGTGCAGGACTGAGTCAGCAGATGGGAGGCGGGAGCTGAAGGTTGGCCCCCATGGGGGAAGGAGGCCAGGATGTCTGGGAACTCGGGAGGAGGGGAGTGCTGTGGCCAGAGTTCTGTTGGCAACAGGAGACGGGCATTGGAGACAGGTAACGGCGAAAGCCCACAGGGCCTGATGTTGTATTTTATCGTGAGAGCCCTGACTGTTTCAGGCAGCAGGTGACGTGACCCAATCAATCAGTCCATTGCCATTTTGGCCCCTGACATAAAACCGGAGCATAGCGGCTGCAGCAATGAGCTGAATTTTAGTCGTCCAGTCATCCATTCACCAGCTAAACATTTACAGAGCGCCACTTGTGGCACTTTGCTAAGTGTTCTGCTCCAGATTTCTGAACCGTTTTATCCTCAGAGGTGACAAAACTTAGGTCCGAGAAGAAGCCTTCATGAACCCCCAGCCCCTGTCCATGGTGGTAGTACCCTGCTTGGCCTGGAAGCATCAGACACTCACATTTGCCTCTGTGCTAGACTATGGGTCTTCCCTGGTGGCTCAGACAATCTGTCTGCGGTGCAGGAGACCTGGGTTCAATCCCTGGGTCAGGAAGAAATCTTGCACAAGGGGCTGGCTACCCACTTCAGTATCTTTGCCTGGAGAATCCCGTGGACAGAGGAGCCTGGCGGGCTAAAGCCCCTGGGATCANTAATTGTGAATAGCACCCCTTTTCCTTTCAAAAGTATCTCTGTTCAAAAGATAAATTACATGGTCATCCTGCTGATTGGTAATGGGAGAGGCCAACCTTATGCCAATAGTCACATAGATAGGTGTAAATAAAAACAGATAGAAATCGACTCTGAATGTTCACTGGAAGGACTGATGCTGGAGCTGAAACTCCAATACTTTGTCCACCTGATGTGAAGAGCTGACTCATTGGAAAAGACCCTGATGCTGGGAAAGATTGAAGGCAGGAGAAGGGGATGACAGAGGATGAGTTGGCTGGATGACGTCACTGATTCAATGGACAAGAGTTTGAGCAAATTCCAAGGGACGGCGAAGGACCGGGAAGCCTGGTGTGCTGCAGTCCATTAGGTTGCAAAGAGTCGGACAGGATGGAGTGACTGAACAACAACAACCAGATGCAGGCTGCAGAAGCTCAGTAGCTGCAGCTGGGAGGTACGTGTGCAGGACTGAGTCAGCAGACGGGAGGCGGGAGCTGAAGGTTGGCCCCCATGGGGGAAGGAGGCCAGGATGTCTGGGAACTCGGGAGAAGGGGAGTGCTGTGGCCAGAGTTCTGTTGGCAACGGGAGACGGGCATTGGAGACAGGTAACGGCGAAAGCCCACAGGGCCTGATGTTGGATTTTATTGTGAGAGCCCTGACTGTTTCAGGCAGCAGGTGACGTGACCCAATCAATCAGTCCATTGCCATTTTGGCCCCTGACATAAAACCGGAGCATAGCGGCTGCAGCAATGAGCTGAATTTTAGTCGTCCAGTCATCCATTCACCAGCTAAACATTTACAGAGCGCCACTTGTGGCACTTTGCTAAGTGTTCTGCTCCAGATTTCTGAACCGTTTTATCCTCAGAGGTGACAAAACTTAGGTCCGAGAAGAAGCCTTCATGAACCCCCAGCCCCTGTCCATGGTGGTAGTACCCTGCTTGGCCTGGAAGCATCAGACACTCACATTTGCCTCTGTGCTAGACTATGGGTCTTCCCTGGTGGCTCAGACAATCTGTCTGCGGTGCAGGAGACCTGGGTTCAATCCCTGGGTCAGGAAGAAATCTTGCACAAGGGGCTGGCTACCCACTTCAGTATCTTTGCCTGGAGAATCCCGTGGACAGAGGAGCCTGGCGGGCTAAAGCCCCTGGGATCACGAAGAGTCGGACAGGACTGAGTGACCAATGCTTGTAGACTCCATTGGCTCTTCATCATTTTCCCACCGGTCTCTTTTCCGGGTTTGTGAGCTTTCTGAGGCTGGGGCTATGTCTTTTATCCATATATCCCTTATGCCTGGCACAGTTTCTGGTTCTGCGGCAGATACTTGCAGTTAAATGAGTGGTGCTTATATATCTCTTTTGGAGACCAAGAGCCCTTCGTTTAGGACCTTCCCAGAAGTGAATTTCTCTCTATGCACTCAGAGGCCTTTCCTTCTGGTCAGGTCGTCCAGAGTACATATCTGTGTTCTTTATGCATGAGCAGACTCCTTGGTGTTGAAAGCCCCAGAGTTTTACATACTTAGGAGCATGACGGTTTTAGGGAAAGAATGACTCCTGAGACAGGCACTCAGAGGCCTGTGGAAATCCTTGCTGTGAGCCGAGTTCACAGCAGGACCAGCCTTCTCCTTCCGTGACCTGGGCTCTCCCTTCTTCCAAGCGGCCGTTTGTTTTTTTTTAATTGGAGGGTAATTACTTTACGGCGTTGTGTTCGTTTCTGCTGTCCAGCAGCGTGAATCAGCTGTGTGCATCCGTGCTTCACCTCCCCGTAGAGCCTCCTTCCCACGCCATCCCACCCCTCCGGGTCGTGACCCAAGCAGCCTTTTGTGCGGGGGTCTGGACCAGAACCAAGGCAGCAGGTGACCTCTGGTGAGTGCAGGATGCAGCTCAAGTGAGCTGAAGCCACTCTCCCGGCCATTGCCCTGAAGTCAGAAGGCACTGCCCTTTCTCCAGCCGTGCAGCCATGCGGAAGATGGTTCACCGTTTGCAAGAAGGGCCTGCAGCCTCCGGCCTGTCTCTGCAGGCTCCCACTTCATTACTATTATTGTTTATATCCCTGGGGTTGTTGATTCCATCATGGTTTAGTGAAGAAGATCTAAAGCTTTTAAGCCAGAAATTAAAGAGCTAATGGCAATTGGCATGATGCTAGGAACTGAATTTGCAAATGCGAAGTCTGTGTTCTAAAAACATTCTCATAAAAATAAAACAAAACCCAGAAATGAATGCTGTAGTATCCACATTTACCTACAGGTGCGATGTGTTTGTTCCTTGTTTAAAGTGAAGCAAAAATCTCACTTAACAAGATTTTTAAAAAATTGTAGTTAAAAAAATTGTAGTGGTGTATAGTTAAGTTCCTCTGCCTTTTCTAAACCTAGCTTGTACACCTGGAGGTTCTTGGTTCACGTTCAGCTGAAGCCTGGCTGGAAGGATTCTGAGCACTACTTTGCTAGTATGTGAAATAAGTGCAATTGTACCGTAGTTTGAACACTTTTTGGCGTTGTTCTCCTTTGGGATTGGAATGAAAACTGACCTTTTCTAGTCCTGTGGCCACTGATGAGTTTTCCACATTTGCTGGCATATTGAGTGTGGCACTTTAACCGAATCATCTTTTAGTATTTGAATAGCTCAGCTGGAATTCCATCACCTCCACTTGCATTTCTGCAGTGATGCTTCCTAAGGCCCACTTGACTTCACACTCAACAGCTACTTCTGCTTCACTGACTAGGCTAAAGCCTTTGACTGTGTGGATCCCAACAAACCATGGGAAATTCTGAAAAAGATGGGAATGCCGGACCACTTTACTCGTCTCCCGAGAATCTAGTATGCAGGTCAAGAGGAACAGTTAGAACCTTACACAGAGCAACTGACAGGTTCAAATTTGGGAAAGGAGTACGACAAGACTGTATACTGTCACCTTGCTTGTTTAACTTCTATGCAGAGTAGATCATGTGAAATGCCGGGCTGGACGAACCATGAGCTGGAATCAAGATTGCCAGGAGAAATATCAGCAACCTCAGATATACAGAGAAGTGATACATAAGTGATACACCGTGTGTATCACTGTAAGTGTAAGTGATAAGTGATACGCACAGGGACACCACTCTAATGGCAGGAAGCGAAGAGGAATGAAAGAGCTTCTTGATGAGGGAGAAAGAGAATGGTGAAAAAGCTGGCTTAAAACTCAATATTCAGAAAACCAAAATCATGGCATCCAGTCCCATCACTTCATGGCAAATAGGTGGGGCAAGAGTGGAGGCAGGGACAGATTTTATTTTCTGGGGCTCCATAATCACTGTAGGCAGTGACTGCAGCCATGAAGTTTGAAGACACTTGCTTCTTGGAAGGAAAGCTCTGACAAACCTAGACAACATATTAAAAAGCAGAGACGTTACTCTGCTGACAAAGATCCGTACAGTCAAAGCTATGGTTTTCCCAGTAATGTGTGAAATGGATGTGAGAGCTGGACCCTAAGGACAATGAGCGCTGAAGAACTGATGCTTTTGAACTGTGATATTGGAGAAGACTCTTGTGAGTCCCTTGGACTGCAAGGAAATCCAACCAGTCCATCCTAAAGGAAACCAGTCCTGAATATTCATTGGAAGGACCGATGTTGAAGCTGAAACTCCAATACTTTGGCCACCTGATGCAAAGAGCTGACTCACTGGAAAAGACCCTGATGCTGGGAAAGACTGAAGGCAAAAGGAGAAAAGGGTGGCAGAGGATTAAATGTTAGATAGCATCACTGACTCAGAGGACATGATTTTGCAGGTACTGTGTTAGACTCTGACGATCAGAAAAATAAAATAAAAGATGATGCAAGATGCCTACTCCCTGTTCTTCAGAAGCTTCTAGCCCAGAATTCATTGTCTCACTAGCTCACTTATATGGTATTACTGTGGCCACATACTGCTCTAAAGTTTTGTTGTCCTTGAGTCTTTACAGTGATGGCACTCCAGTACTCTTGCCTGGAAAATCCCATGGATGGAGGAGCCTGGTAGGCGGCAGTCCATGGGGTCACACAGAGTCAGATATGACTGAGTGACTTCACTTTCACTGTTCACTTTCATGCATTGGAGAAGAAAATGGCAACCCACTCCATTATTCTTGCCTGGAGAATCCCAGGGACGAGGGAGCCTAATGGGTTGCTGTCTATGGAGTCGCACAGAGTTGGACACAACTGAAGCGATTTAGCAGCAGCAGCAGCAGCAGTCTTTACAGTGATCATTTGAGGTAGGGGTAAGCAACTTAGGAGCAGAGACGTTAGATAATTTGCCCAAGCTTAAGAGGCAGGTAGAACTGGGCTCTGGACACAGGCAGTCTGACTCCAAAACCCCTGCTTTTTCACCAGGATGGTCTGCCCCTGCTGGGGAAACTGAAGTGGCTTGAGGCTGGTCGTTAAGAGTCCAATGTAATTGGTGCTAGAAGGTAAGGAAGTGCTCAGGCCCCTATTCACAGAGCAGGAGTCTCCAACTCAACCTGGGGAAGTGCCAGAAGGACCTCATTCTCCTGTGATCATGCTCTCAAGGCACATGGCCTTGCATCTGCACATAAGGATACTGGGCTGAGTCAGCAGATTCCATTTAAGAACCACAGGACTCAGTGTATCATTTAAGTCTGAAGCTGAAGGTTGCTTGTCCATCTTCATGGAGAACATGCATTTTCCCTCCCTTCTTGGTAGAAATGAGCAGGAGAGATGCGAAGCTGGTGATGAGTGTTAGCCTTATCGAGGACGGTAGGGTTTACTTAGCCTTTTGTCTTGTGAAAAAGGAGGATCAGAGGTACAAATTCTCCATACTTCTCCATGCTGCCCTTTTTCAGGTAGAAGAAGGTGATGTCTCAGACATGCTTTAGGAAAGAGGTTTGCGAGGTGGGCAGAGAGTTGTCTGTGGGAAACAGGAGAAGGCCAGAGTCAAAGGCAGACTTGCACCCATGGCCAGCTCCGTTGCCTGCTAACTACTGCAAAGGGGGCACGTTTCTTTGTTTCTATCGCTTCATTTATAAACAATGGGAATGATAATAGGATTTGTTATTACAGGGGTTTTGTTTGGGTTGAATAAGCTAAGGAGGCATATTGTAGATCCTGGCTCCTATGAATGTTTTCATGAATGTTCTTGAGCTTTCTTCAGAGGCTCTGGTCCCTGTCTGCCCACACATCAAGCCACTCATCTAAGAGAGGTGCTGGTAAGTGCTGATTCACTTTCTAAGGGGCACAGGAAATGAAATATTAATTGGGGATTAATATTGAGCACTCAAGAGTAAGAAAGAGTCCAGGCAGAAAACTGTTGACTTAAAAAGTAGTCACAACCTAGAAGCTGAGAGTTATGCTTTATTTGGTGGGAATTTTTAGGACTTCAAGCCCAGGAGATGGCATTTCAAGTAACTCCGAGAGAACTGTTCCAAAGAGGTGAGAGAGGAGTCAGGTTACATAGAAGTTTGCAGCAAGGGGCAGGTAGTCTGAACACTGAAAGATTATGGCTAATTGAGGAAAACCAGGTATCTCATAAAGAAGACTGAGTGCTGAAGAATCAATGCTTTTGAACTGTGGTGGTGGAGAAGACTCTTGAGAGTCCCTTGGACTGCAAGGAGATCCAACCAGTCCATCCTAAAGGAAATGAACCCTGAATGTTCATTGGAAGGTTTGATGCTGAAGCTGAAACTCCAATACTTCGGCCACCTGATGCGAAGAGCTGACTCACTTGGAAAGACCCTGATGCTGGGCGAGACTGAAGGCGAGGGGAGAAGGGGATGACAGAGGATGAGATGGTTGGATGGCATCAGCGACTCAATGGACTTGAGTTTGAGTAAACTCCGGGAGTTGGTGATGGACAGGGAAGCCTGGTGTGCTGCAGTCCACAGGGTCTCAAAGAGTTGAATATGACTGAGTGACTGAACAAAAACAAGATATCTCAAGTTAGGGAGTTTAGCGCTTTTCTATGTGTGGGAAGATACAAGAGTCGGGGGGGGTACTGAAATCATTCCTTTCATGCGCATCTCTCCTCTCTGGGGCCAGCGTCCTGGGGTCTGATGGTTCACATCCTCAGTTCCTTGCTCACCTTAGGGAGTGGTGGCGGCTTGTGGCAGCTCAACGGCTACCTGGTAGCAAGCATGGTTCTCCCTGGGTTCAGAAAGTCACTTGTGGTGGGCTGGAATCGAGGATGACTGTGACATCCTTGTTTATTGATATGTCAGGAAGCACTCCATTCACAAAGCTACAATGAGCGCAAGAGAGCAGAAGCATCCCTTTCTCATGACATGATTAATCATCTGTTAAATCTCAAGCTCTCTCCAGTGCAGTGGTGATGGAAGGCGTAATCCTCTTGGATTTTGCTCACACAGCAATGAATCAGAATTCCAGGAGCTGATTTTCTAGCCCAGTGGAAAAAATATATATATATTTTCCCCCCAGAAATTGGGTGGACTCATCTTTGATAGGAATAATCTCAAATGCAGAGAGAGGGGAGCATGCTTCAGACATTCTCCTTAGGACCAGAGTGATTTTTCAACGTCACTTGGCAAATATTCTCAGTCTGGAGAGTCGGAGTCCAAACTGAGATGAAAGAGTGACAGCTAGTTCGTCTGAAAGTTTCTTGATCTTTTCAGAGCAGACACATGTATTTCTGCCCCCTTAGAGTACTGGATGCTTTCAGATCCCTCTTATTTCACCCTTGCATGTAGTCAAAGAAAGAAAACTAATTCTGTGTGGTAAGGCACAATTTGAAAGGTAGAAGGGCTCCTCCCCATATATCTTGGTCCCACATGACAGTGTTTGACTAGGTGAGTCATTAATATATTCCCAGGTGCTAAGGAACCAAGTTAGAGAGGTTCCCCCCCCGTAAAGAAATAGCTGGTAGTGGAAGCAAGGAAAGCTCGCTTGCTCAGACTGTAGCTCTGGATGGGCTGTTCAGCTCACATGGGGTTTCTCTCTCTTGTTCTTCAGATTCTCTCCTCCTTCTGTCCAGTCTGCAGGTGGCCCTCTCTGCACATTTATAACCAGACTGTAAATAAAGCGCTGATGAAAGCCTGCTGCCTGGATCCCCTGGAGACTCGAGGAAAGGCTAATATTTGCGCACAACTGGATACTCAGGGCGGCAGGGAAATAAACAGCACCCTCGTATCGCCCATGGTGCTGAAGGCGCTCGCGCTTTTTTATGTGCTGGCCTGGTTCCTGGGTTGGAAGATCCCCAGGAGGAGGCAAGGCTACCCACTCCAGCATTCTTGCCTGGAGAATCCCATGGACAGAGGAGCCTGGTGGGCTTCAGTTCGTGAGGTTGCACAGAGTTGGACACGACTGAGTGACAGAGCATGCGGCACATGCAGGTCTTGGGGAAGGTTTACTGATGGTAGACGCTGAGGATGACTGGCCTGCTTGGCCAGCACAGGTCCATCTGCTGCACTGGCCGTCTGCCCGGGTGGGAGGTGGGGACCGTGTCCCTCAGTCTCCCTCTCCCATGACCTCTTGTAGACCTTTGGGGTGTCTCCTCCTGGAGGGCAGGGGCAGCCTGCTCTCTAGAGGTAGGGAAATGGGCTAAGAGGGTCTGCGCGAGCTAAGAGGATCTGCGATAGGGAGAAAGGCCCGCAGAGGATGGAGGGAAGCTGCCTTCCTAGCATTTAGGGTGATGATCCTCCAGGTGCCAAGGCTGAGCATCTGCTTGCTGGCTTGGCCAGGCAGGAGATGTGTGATCATGGGCAAGATCCTCGTTGCTGTCTCGTGTGTCCCTGGGGGATGCCTGTGTCACAGGTCACCACGAGGGTTCACTGAGTTAATCTATGCACTGGCAAGTACTTAGGATTCCTGTTATTATTAATATCATTGGGTATGAGAGGACAGGGCAGGCTGTCTGAAGTCATATATCCATCAGAAAGTTCTGACAGCAGCCCTGGAAGGCAGGGCCGCTCCTTTAAAAACCTTTAATCAACGTATGTGACTATGCTGGGTCTTAGTTGCAGCATGCGGATCTTTCGTTGCAACGTGCAAACTCTTGGTTGCAGCACGTGGGTGCTAGTTCCCTGACCAGGAATTGAACCCAGGCCCTCCACCCCTCAGCCCTGGGAACACAGAGTCCTAGCCACTGGCCCACCAGGGAAGCCCTTCCTTCATTTTAAACACGAGAAAACCGAGGCTCGGGCAAGCCGAGTACCTTGCACGGGCTAGACATGTGCACTTGACCCGTAAACTTTCCCCGTTGCAAGAGGAATATGTGGAGTGCTTATTCTCTTTTTCTGCGCTGAGGACTTCTTGGAATCAAGAGGCGCCTCGCTGGGAGGGGGCTGCAGTGCTCCTCTCTGATACCCCCCTGCGCTGTTGTTTGAAGGACCTTTGTGCTGTGGTTCTGCCCTGGGATGTGAAGGAGCCTTCCATTCACTTCTGCTGCTGAAATATTGATATGTGAGATGCTTCTGAAGCAGGAGAAATAAAAAGCCACCGCGGTGAACAGATTAATTTCGGACTTCCCCTTCTCACC
>SJYW01051922.1:12679-95892 GCA_006410735.1 Raphicerus campestris
TCTTTTTCTGCGCTGAGGACTTCTTGGAATCAAGAGGCGCCTCGCTGGGAGGGGGCTGCAGTGCTCCTCTCTGATACCCCCCTGCGCTGTTGTTTGAAGGACCTTTGTGCTGTGGTTCTGCCCTGGGATGTGAAGGAGCCTTCCATTCACTTCTGCTGCTGAAATATTGATATGTGAAATGCTTCTGAAGCAGGAGAAATAAAAAGCCACCGCGGTGAACAGATTAATTTCGGACTTCCCCTTCTCACCCGGGGCCCCTCCGCTGCAGTTGTGCAAGGCGCTGGGAGGATGCTGTACCCTGCTGTGGGGCTTGGAGTCATTAGGGGCGCTTCTGAGCTGTGATGACTGTGGGTACCCACCGCCTTTCTCCGTCTCCCAGGGCTTGTGGCTTTCCTTCTCTCCACTAATGGCTGAAAGCGCGCCTGCTCTGAGGACATTTATGAAACCGCTTCCCCACCCTCCCATCTTGCCTCGACCCCTGGCTGCATATCTCCTTCCTAAATCCCTTTGCTGACTGTGCCCCCTGACATGAAGAATGCAGAAGGCCTGGAGCCGCCCTGTGCCCTGGGATGAGGTCCTTTCCTTTTGTCCCCGAGCTGTAAGCATCAGTAAGAAGACCGCGTGTCCTGCAGTCGGGCTGACTCATGAACCAAGCCGCTTTCCCTCTGCCAGTGTGGACACTAAAGCAAAGCGTCCCCGCATGGCGTTGGTGCAGATGCCTCCAACCGGTCGCCTTCCTCAGTCTCAGGCAAGCCGAGTGATTACCGCCCCACCTCTGTTTGTCTTCCTTCCGGTGCCACGTGAGGAAACAGAGAAACAGATGATCTCACGGGGTGCACAGATCACAGGAGAAAAGCCACAGACAGTTAGCGGTCCCCTGAGGGCCGTGGTTCATCCCGGAGCGGCACTAAAGCTCACGATGGGATCGCGAGCTGCCTGGAACTCTGCTTTCCGCAGCCCGGCCTGGCCCGTGGGGCGCCGGCGCGGGGAGCCTGGGGGAGCGCCTGTGGGGCTCCTCACGCCCCCTTGCTGCCCGCCAGCCTCAGGCCTGCCTCGAGAGGCTGCAGTCTCCCTGTCCCCCCTTTCTGGGGGTCCTGATGCCGGGGAGGCGGCGGGTGGAGGGGCAGGAAGGGAGGAGATCCCTGTACTCACTTGTTTTCCTGTTTCACTGAGATTAAACTGACATTTTAACGCTGTGGAAGTTGGAGGTAGACCATGTGATTATCTGATACACGAATTTATTGCAAAATGATTACCACCGTGGCATTAGCTGACACCTCCGTTGCACACTATATATATGTGTGTAATTCACTATATTACGTGTGTCACACACACTATATATGTGTGTGTAATGCACTATATTATGTGTGTCACACACTATATTATGTGTAATGCACTATATTATGTGTGTAATACACTATATATGTGTGTAATGCACTATATTGCATGTGTCATACACTGTATATATGTGTGTAATACACACTGTGTATGTAATAAACACTATAGTGTATATATATACACTACTGTATATATGAATATTCTGTAATAACTTCTATGCAAAAAGAATGGAGATACATATATATATATATATGATATTTATATTATATATTGCCTGTTGATGCAGGAAATCCAGGAGATCCAGGAGAGGTGGGTTTGATCCCTGTTGGAAAGCTGTCTCTTATACANATATGAATATTCTGTAATAACTTCTATGCAAAAAGAATGGAGATACATATATATATATATATGATATTTATATTATATATTGCCTGTTGATGCAGGAAATCCAGGAGATCCAGGAGAGGTGGGTTTGATCCCTGTTGGAAAGATCCCCTGGAGAAGGAAAGGGCAGCCCACTTCACTATTCTTGCCTGAAAAATCCCATGGACAGAGGAGCCTATTGGGCTTGAAGTGAAGTGAACTCGCTCAGTCATGTCTGACTCTTTGTGGCCCCATGGACTGTAGCCTACTACGTTCCTCCATCCATGGAGATTTTCCAGGCAAGAGTACTGGAGTGGGGTGCCATTTCCTTCTCCAGAGGATCTTCATGACCCAGGGATCGAACCCAGGTCTTCTGCACCATGCTGCTGCTGCTGCTGCTGCTAAGTCGCTTCAGTCGTGTCCAACTCTGTGCGACCCCATAGATGGCAGCCCGCCAGGCTCCCCCATCCCTGGGATTCTCCAGGCAAGAACACTGGAGTAGGGTGCCATTTCCTTCTCCACAGACGCTTTACCGTCTGAGCCACCAGGGAAGTCGAGAGTTGGGCATGGTTGAGCACTCACACCTGCGCGCAGTGCTATACATACATCCGATCCACCTTGCTGGGAACCAAGAATCTCCATTCTTTCAGGCTCGTTTCCCAAATAGGCTCTTACAGAATACTGAGCACCGTTCCTGTGCTGCCCACTAGGTCCTTGTTGATCATTTTGTGTGTACAGTAGTGTGTGTATGTTAATCCCAAGCTCCTAATTTATCACCTCTCCCCAGGCTTCCCCTTCGGTAACCTTGTTTGATTCCCAAATCTGTGAGTGTGTTTCGTAAATAAGTTGGAAACAGGCTCTTTAGGTCCGTACGTGTTCATGCTCAGCCGTGTCTGACTCTCTGAGACCCCATGGACTGCAGCCCACTAGGCTCCTCTGTCGACGGGATTCTCCAGGCCAGAATACTGGAGTGGGTTGCCACTTCCTACTCCAGGGGATCTTCCCGACCCAGGGATTGAACCTGCGTCTCTCACATCTCCCGACTGGCAGACGGATCCTTTACCAACTGCACCGTTTCCCCCTCTTTCACGTCAGCACACTAACCACTGTCCTCACTTCTTCATTCACCTGCTTTTTAAACACAGAACAAACGTTATATTTCTTGGTGTTGGGTCGCTTTCTCATGTTTGTCTGTCTTACAAAGAAATAAATCGCTTTCCTTTCACACTGCTGGGAATACCATGTGCCTAATTTATTACTATAGTTTGTTCACTCATTTCCTATTGACTGAAGCTCTCATTTATGAATCCCTTACTGGGTGGGTATTGGAGATTCTAACTTGCAGGCTATAAAGGAAATTCAGAAAGGAGTAGAATTAAATTTTAAAGTGATGCCTTCTAATTTATAGTGTGCTTTCCTTGAAATTCTCACATCCCATCTAGTATGATTGTCTCCTTGTNGATTCTAACTTGCAGGCTATAAAGGAAATTCAGAAAGGAGTAGAATTAAATTTTAAAGTGATGCCTTCTAATTTATAGTGTGCTTTCCTTGAAATTCTCACATCCCATCTAGTATGATTGTCTCCTTGTGATTTTAAGAAGACCTCTCTGAGCTTGGTTGTGGGTGAACTTGTGAACGCATGATGCTCCTTGAGTCTGAGATTGTGGCTTTAAATGATGCTGATGTGGGTTGTACCTCTAACTTATAACTGATCTTTCAAGCCAGACTGTGACTCAGTTTTGTCATTTCATTAGCAACATGCTTGGACATTTCTAATGAGCTGGCTTATCTTTGCTTTTGCAGCCTGAATGGAGAGAGTAAAAAACTTAAACGCAAATCCTTTTCATCTAATAGCCTTTACTTGAGTTCAAACAACTAAGATNATTCTTTACCAGCTGAGCCACCAGGAAAGCCAAAGAATACTGAAGTTGGTAGCCTATCCCTTCTCCAGGGGGTCTTTCCAACCCAGGAATCGAACTGGGGTCTCCTGCATTGCAGGCAGATTCTTTACCAACTGAGCTATCAGGGAAACCCCTCAGCACGCCAGGCCTCCCTGTCCACCACTAACTCCCGGAGTTTACTCAAACTCATGTCCATTGAGTCAGTGACGCCATCCAACCATCTCATCCTCTGTTGTCCCCTTCTCCTCCTGCCTTCAATCTTTCCCAGCATCAGGGTCTTTTCCAATGAGTCAGTTGTTCGCATCAGGTGGCCAAAGTATCCCCTATTCAAGGCTCATTTGAATATGACTTCTTGAGTGCCTGAGAACTTTGCTCTAATTTTAGTGTCCTAGCCTTCGAACAGAGAAGGCGATGGCACCCCATTCCAGTGCTCTTGCCTGGAAAATCCCATGGATGGAGGAGCCTGGGGGGCTGCAGTCCATGGGGTCGTGAAGAGTCGGACATGACTGAGCGGCGTCACTTTCACTTTTCACTTTCATGCACTGGAGAAGGAAATGGCAACCCACTCCAGTGTTCTTGCCTGGAGAATCCCAGGGACGGAGGAGCCGGGTGGGCTGCCGTCTATGGGGTTGCACAGAGTCGGACACGACTGAAGCGACTTCTTAGCAGCAGCAGCCTTTGAAACCCAGAAGAAGGAGCCCACTGTAATAAGATCCAGACTACTGCTTACACTTTGCTTTGGAAGCATACGGCTAACTAGTTTCCCTCACATTTTCCTTGAACCCCTCCAGAACCAGGCTTGGTGCTGTTAAGTGAGCCTGATGACCAGGAGAAGGTGGTGGTAGTGGACTGGAGCCTCCTCTTCCTGCTTTGCTCTCAGGCTCTTTAGATGATGGGGATGTCCCCTGAGCACAGTCCTGACCCAAGCGTTGGAGTGGATCCTCTCTAAAAGCTGGTGGAAGGGGTACAGCACTTGTTAAGGTTAATAAGATGCCAGCCCTGCAGATTCAAGGCCTGTGTGTCTCCCTGTGCCTGCAATGTGCTTCTTTCTGAGATATTCAAACTAAAAGATAATCGGCTTCCTTGACAGTAATCAGGCAATTGGGAGATAGTAAATTTATGGCCAGGGCCATCAATGTTTCCATAAATTACCAGAATATTTCCAGGTGTTACCATAATCCTCCAGGAATTGGAGCTGTATAGGCACCTTTATTCCTTTTAACAGGGCTGTGTTAATGTAAATCAGATTATTCTAGAGGGAAATGCTGACAGAATGATTTTGTCCAAGTTCCTGAAAACACCCAAAGAAAGTTCAGAGCCTTTTTATTTTTATTTTTTTTTCACAAATAAAAATCATGGTGAGTCAAAAAAAGCAAGATTAGAAGGCTTGCCTGAACAGTCATTTAAAAAATAGAAGCTATATAATTTAGATGATCTATGATAAGAGGGTTGAATGATTCTGACTTGGAAAACTGAACAGGAAAATAACCGGGCGACTCAGCACCCAGAGGCAGGAAGCAAGAGTGAGTCCTCCAGGCCCACAGGAGGCTGAGTGACGGACCGGCCGTCAGCATTATCGTTCCCGTGACGCGTTCCCCGCGTGCTAATAACCATGAGCCCAGTAGCTCACTTGCTGTGTGGGTTAGAGATAGACTCCCCTTCAGCTGCGCTGTGTGAGAGAATGTTAAGTTAGGTGACTAGCTAGACACTAGTTAGCGTAATATTGCAACACTCACTGGTGTACTACCGAGTAATTTAGAGTCTCGTCTCTGTATAATGTGTGTTAATGCTATACGCCTTTTTCTTCCAGCACCACTGTCTTCAGTCCTGTCAGAGAGAGTAAGCCAAATATTCACTAGTTACTTACCTAACTGCAGAACTCTCAAGAATGAGGATGTGGGTGTTTCTGAAGCACTGTTTGAAACAAGCGAATAGATGTGGCTATTGAGGATTGTTTTGTATTTACACATCCATTCCACCACCAAACCTTTAGTTTGCACCTGAATCCAAGAATCCTTGGATTCTTGGTTCAAGAAGTGGGTGGGTCAGGGTGGGCAGGACTCAGGTGACGTGGAGTTCCCAAGGAAGAGAAAGAGACCCAGGCAGAGCTCAGCATCCTGGTCCACGTGAGAAGGAGCATTCAGCCTCCCCTCCTCCATTCCTGACTGTTTTCAGGCTTCTCAGAGCAGGGCTATATGATCCAGGGTCCTTTCTGAATTCGTCCTAGACCACCCATCCTCCTTAATGTGGAACGCCCGTCACCCTAAGAAGGCAAATGCAGGAGACAGCCACAGTCCGGCCCGTGGAGGGGATGGCCACAGGATGAGGCTGGATAGGAGAAGCTCTTTCCAAATCTAAAAAAGTAGTGGTAAATCCTCCTCAGGTGCCCAGTGTCCCTAAATCAGACACGCCGAAGATGTCTGATGTTTCTGAAACGGGTGGTACCATTTTCCACCAGAAACGCAATTCTAGATAACCATACATCTCCTAAAATGTCATCTAATGAAATACATGTCATCTTATCAGATTCTGGAAACCTGGACCCTCTTGAAACTGTATACAGGGAGAGAAAGAAGAGTCGCAATGGAACGGTATTCTCAATTTTGTAGGGCCTTTAGAATGGAGCGCTCCTAAAATTCCTGAGGTTCAGGGTGGGGATGAAGCAGCCCTCTAGGAAGTCAGGTTCTTTGGTACCGTGCTCTGATTTCTCTGCCGCTTCACCACTCTCCCTCTCTCTTTTTAATATTTCTCACCAGGGTATGGGAATATTGCTCCAAGCACTGAAGGAGGCAAAATCTTTTGTATTTTATATGCCATCTTTGGAATCCCACTCTTTGGTTTCTTATTGGCTGGAATTGGAGACCAACTTGGAACCATCTTTGGGAAAAGCATTGCAAGAGTGGAGAAGGTCTTTCGAGTGAGTACTGCGTCTCTTTAAACCCTAACCTCTGTGATCCGATTGGCCTTAGCCTGACAGGATCCAGAAGCAATTACCAGGGGTTCATGCTGCCCCTCTCACTTTCAATGGGGTAGTTCAATGTTGTGCTCATATTTTTTTATTTCAACCCATGGTAGTCACACGTACGGTTCCTAATTCTCATCTCTTGTCAGGAATCACAACACAAGAGGGTTAAGTGTGGATTTTCCAACTCATACTCTGGAGGCATGTGGTGTACGCAGCTTCTTATTAAAGAAGGAAGGTGTGTTTTTAGCGTGCTGGCAATGAAGGGGTGCTCAGGCACTCAGCTGTGTCCGACTCTTTGCAACCGCATGGACTGCAGCCCGCCAGGCTCCTCTGTCCATGGGATTCTCCAGGCAAGAATACTGGAGTCGGTTGCCATTTCCTCCTCCAGGGGATCTTCCTGAACCAGGGGTCAAACCCGTGTCTCCTGCGCCTCTTGCGCTGGCAGGCAGATTCGTTGCCGCTGTGGCACCTGGGAAGCCTGGCCGTAAAGGAGAGAATTAGAAGCCCATCCGTTTTGTTGTTGGAGCTCCTTCTCTGTTTCATTTCCAAGCCCGGTGTCTTAGGCTGATCCTGGCTTCTACGACCTCTCCCAGACACCTGCAGTTTCCAGACGTTGCTTTGTGTTTTCCGTCTGTCTCCTCATGGCCCCTTCCTCTCTCTTCTCCCGCAGCTGAGTGCTCCCTCAGCAACAGTCTGCTCACATACTACTCATACTAAGGTGCTGATGATTGCCATTGCCTTAGTGAGTTTTTCTTTTTGAGAATACTCACCTGGAAACAAGGGACAGAAGTCTCAGTGCAAGGGATTTGTTTACTAGAGGTGGCATTCCTGGTATCAGTGACAGGCATGTGGAGCTATTGGACTGGGGTTTCCACTGCCCTTTAGCTCATACCTGATCATGTAATTTAACAGAACACTTGTTTTGTTTAGGAGTAAGATCATTTCTGCTCTCTTTCTCATCTTTTTACTTAATTCTCAAGTCTTTCAAACTTCCTTCAGGGAATTATTTCTTATGATAGCTTCATATTTAAAAATGACAGTTTGAACTTTTTATCAGAATCTGGAAATGATGGGCAGAAATAGGCCAGTGATCAGTTCTAAGGCTGCACTTGTTTTCCCCTCTGAGACAAGAAATCATGACATAAACTTCCCTTTAGAAGAGTGTAAGGGAGTGCGCCCCTTGAACAGGTTCATGAGTTCTTCCTGAGCTTCGTGGGGGAGCGAGGCACTGGAGCTGGCTGGGAGGCGCCCCTTGAGCAGGTTCATGAAATCTTCCTGAGCTGCGTGGGGGAGCGGGCACTGGAGCTGGCTGGGAGGTGTCCTCTGTGAACTCAGGGACTTTGGACGAGCTGCCTCAGTTTGCATGTGCGCTCGCTGACTCGCTTCGGTCGTGTCTGACTCTTTGCCACCCTGTGGACTGCAGCCCACCAGGCTCCTCTGTCCATGGGGGTTCTCTAGGCAAGAATACTGGAGTGAATTGCCATGCCCTCCTCCAGGGGATCTTCCAGACCCAGGGATCAAACTTATGTCTCCTGCACTGCAGGCAGATTCTTTACCACTGAGCCACCGTGGAAGCGCCTGCCTCAGTTTACTCATCTGCAAAATGGGGTGGAATTCGAATTTACTTTGTAAGGTCTTGGTGATGGTGAAATGGAATAATGTTTGGAAAAGAGCTTGGCACAGGGCTGGACACAGAGTTCAACGCCGCTGAGTGTCTGTCTCCCAAAGGGGGCACTTGTTGGCAAGCAGGCCACCCGTTAGAATTTCATGAGTGGCTCGGTGACATGGGGGTCTTCCTGGAATGTTCCATAGCCTTTGGCCTGAGTTGCTGGCTGGCCAGCCAGCCTTATTAGAGTGTGCACCTGGGCTCCGTGGTCACCATGGAAACCATCAGATGCTCTGGTCTTCCTATACCAGACATGGCAACCTTGTTTCCAAGGGCTGTTTTGAACTTCTCAGAGGTGGCTTGTTAGCCATGGCCTCATGGCTTCTGAGTTAGGGGAAAATGAATCTGGTGGCTTGAACACTCAGAAGAACAGAATTCAAGTGGAGAAATGTCTGATCTGGTGTTTTTATTTTTATATAGCTTTTCTAGATCTGAGTTTATTTGTGGAAAGGAAAGATCAGACTACAAGCTTTTGAAATTCCCCCTTAGCAAAAATAAAAATTTGGAAACTGTATTCTAAATGAAGGAAGAGGTTGCTATCATTTTGACGGCATCTGCTCCTGAATTTGGGGACTTAGTCCCCCTAATGAATTTCTTACTGCAAGTAGAGGGGACGGTTCTCCTTCCCCTTAAAGCTGCATCTCAAATGGATCATTACCAGGATTCTGGGACAGAGCCTTCAGAATCTCACGTTTCATTTATGCTGGTGGCCTGCTCACTTCCTTGCGGTGCCATCAAAGATCAGGAGTCTTCCAGGAAGGAGCTGGCGGTATATTACTGAATTGGCAGCACGCGATGTATGCCTCTGCAGAACACTGGAAGGTGCTGTGGGTGCGTGTCTGGGTTCCAGGAAGACTATGGGCACACTTCCTCAGTCTGCAAGCAAGTGATTCTGCTGCAGTTCGCTTGCTGGGTGCAGTTTTGGTAGAAAGTCTCAAAGCTCTTGGCTATTCATTTGAACTACATCTAAAAGGCCACTTACTCTCGAAAAGTGGACATTCTGGTTGCTCAGTTGTGTCTGACTTTGCAATCCCATGTACTGCAACCCGCCAGGCTCCTCGGTCCATGCGATTTCCCAGGCAGGACTACTGGAGTGGGTAGCCATTTGTTTCTCCAGGGGATCTTTCCTACCCGGGGACTGAACCTGGGTCTCCTGCACTGCACGTGGATTCTTTGCCATCTGAGCCACCAGGGAAGCCTATTTTGAGAACTAAAAATTGTATAAAGCAATGAAGCTTGGGGGTGTGAATTTTTGGTTCCCACGAGGGTGATCTATTCATTTTTCACTTCTTGGTGATGTAGCCTTTTCCTTCACCTGGTATGTGGAAACAGAGGATTTTTAGTGGAATAAAGGTAAGATATACAGTCTAGGTGCCTAGATTCTCAGGTGACATGGTTTGGATTCTTTTATCCCATTCCAGGTCTGAGCCTCATTTTAAAGAATTGTTGAGAGTTATTGTATTAATATTATGTAGAAATGCCAAAAATATTCTTAAATATCCGACTGTTGGGGGTTTTATGGGGTGAATAAGTGAAAACTCTTTTTTCCCCCTCTGGAATTATGAACTAATTGAGAAATAGACACAGAAGTCAGATGGAGATTAAAAGGCCAGCTTCTGTGCTAATAAGCTCATCCGAGAATGCAGTTTTAGCTTTGATGCCAGAAGGACTTACTAACCATTATCACCCTGATTTAGAAGGATTTCCATGCTCTGTTAGTTTTATATTGCCGTGTAACGGGTTAGTGGACGCTTAAGGCAGCGCTGGTTTATTACATCATTGTTGTGTAGGTAAGACATCAGGGCGGGCTTGGCAAAGGTTCTTGATCAGGATATCAAAGGCTAAAAAGTCAGTGTCGACCAGGACTGTGTTCTGGATCTGGGGAAGAGTCTGCCTACACACTCATTCAAGTCTTGGCAAAGCATACGTTCCCTGTGGTTGTAGGGCTGAGACTCCAGTTTCCTTGCTGGTCATAGGGTGGGAGCCATTCTCACCTCCGAGGTGGCGTACATCTCTTGGCACAGGTCCCCTCATCTTCGAAGACAGCATGGACTCCGTCTTCTGTCTCCGTGCCTCCGCTCTGTCCTGTCCTGTCAGCTGGAGAAAGCGCCGTGGATCAAGAGCTCATGTGATTAGATGTTGGTGCGTCTGTTGGTGCTCAGTTATGTCCTTCTCTTTGTAGCGCCTGGACTGTAGCCCGCCAGGCTTCCCTGTCCATGGAATTCTTCAGGCCAGAATGCTGGGGTGGGTCACTGTTTCCTTTTCCAGGAACTCTTCCCAACCCAGGGATCGAACCCCGGTTCTTCTGCACTGCAGGCAGATTCTTTACCGTCTGAGCCAGCAGAGAAGCCCACAGCTAGACGAGAGGTGGGATATCTCACCTTATCTCTGGAGGTCAACTGTGCCGTGTAAGGTGAGAGTCGTGGGAGTGATCACTCATCGTGGTCTGGGTTCTGGGGGTCAGGGTGCTGAGTCTTTGGCCATTTTAGAGACCCTGCCTCCCCACCCCATCTTGGTCTTTGGTGGCACAGGCCTCCTTGGTGAGGGCAGGCTGTGCTCGGCTCTCTACACCAGAGAGAGTGAGACAGAGTGCAGTTCCCTTGAAGAAAGCTTTCAAACAAGAGAGAAAGGGGGCCGAGCGGAGCCGAGGGAACCCGGTCCCTCCTGAAGAGCCCGCTGGGCGAGGGGGCCCGGTGCCCCCTGCCGAGCGGAGCCGAGGGAACCCGGTCCCTCCTGAAGAGCCCGCTGGGCGAGGGGGCCCGGTGCCCCCTGCCGAGCCTGCCCGCTGCGGGGACCCGGTCCCTCCTGAAGAGCCCGCTGGGCGAGGGGGCCCGGTGCCCCCTGCCGAGCCTGCCCGCTGCGGGGACCCGGTCCCTCCTGAAGAGCCCGCCCGGTGAGGGGCCTCAGTGCCCCCTTGTGAGCCCGCCGGGTGAGCCCCTGCCCAGCTGCGCTAGGCGTGAGGAAGCGCAGGAATGTTACTCTGGCTGGCGTTCTTCTATGTGGAATGCGAGGCCAGGAAAATGGGTCTTGCCCCTGTGCCGATTTACAGAGGGTTAAGAATTTGACACAGCTTACACAGGGAGAATCCTGGAGCGAGGCTGCTTCAGGCTTCAGGCATCCTTTCCCAGTAACACGCTAAGGATTCTGGTGCGAGTTCCAGAGTGTGGACTTTTTCCCCCGCATGGAATTCTCTGACACCACCTTGATGTCTCTCACTTCAACTCAAGTCTGGCACTGTCTGCCTGGAGTCGGCATCAGGTCCCACAGGCCTGCTCAGCGCATTAGATGGAGCAAGTCCTGCTTGTTTCTGCGCTTCTGATGAGTGGAAGCGTATGAATCAGAGGTTTCCCCCAACCCCTTCCTTCCTTGGGTTCAGATAGTTTGTTAAAGTGGCTCAGGGAACTCAGGGGGCCAGCTTACTCACTAGGCTACTGCCTTATCACCAGGAGTATTTAAGGGTGTGGATCAAAAGTGAGACACAGAGCTCCACAGCGCAAGGTCCCAAAGCAGCGGTGCTGCCCCGGGATCCGGGGCCTGGCCTGGTGGCGTGTGGAGTGGTCTGGTTCACCAAGCTGGAAGCCTTCTGTGTCTCCCTCATCTTGAATTTTTATGGTGGTTTCATCCCATGGGTGTGATTGATTGAGTCGTTGGCCATTGGTGATTGATTCCATTTCCAGCCCCTCTCCCAGCCCCACTGGAAACTAGGGGTCGGGGGTGCAGAGAGGGTGTGGCTGAAAGCTTNTGGGTGTGATTGATTGAGTCGTTGGCCATTGGTGATTGATTCCATTTCCAGCCCCTCTCCCAGCCCCACTGGAAACTAGGGGTCGGGGGTGCAGAGAGGGTGTGGCTGAAAGCTTGGCCCTCTGTTCCTGGTTGGTTTTTGGTTTCCATGGTACCCAAAGCCACTTCAGTAACGTAACCAAAGAAGCTTTATGGCTCTTGGGAAATGCCAGGGGTGTCAGGAGCCCTGTGCCAGGAAAGTGAAAGTGAAGCTGTTCAGTAGTGTCCAACGCTTTGTGACCCCATAGACTATGGCCTACCAGGCTCCTCCGTTCGTCCATGGGATTTTCCAGGCAAGAGTACTGGAGTGGGTTGCTGTTTCCTTCTCCAGGGGGATCTTCCCTACCCAGGGATCGAACCTGGGCCTCCTGCATTGTAGGCAGATGCTTTTACCGTCTGAGNGGAAAGATCCCCTGGAGAAGGAAATGGCAACCCACTCCAGTGTTCTTGCCTGGAGAATCCCATGGACGGAGGAGCCTGGCGGGCTGCAGTCCTTGGAGTTGTAAGAGTCGACCACGACTCAGCAGCTAAGCAACAACATATAGAGCAAAAGCAGTTCTTCCTCGGTTTCCAGCAGGAAGTCTGAGCAGTCGCAAGGAAGGATAACTACTTGGGACTGAGCAGGGCTGACCTTGGTTCCAAAGGAGCTTTTGGAAGTGGGCAGCCTCTGCCTTCCCAGAGTGGGCTGGCTCTTGCTGGGCTGGGCTGACTGTCACTTGATAGGACGCTGTAGGAAGCTTGGTCAGATTTTGGACTGGATCTCATTTTCTTGCTCTGAGTTGGACTTTGGCCTCTGGTAAAGAGCAGCTGCCTCTTCATCTGGCAGATCCACTGGCTTTCCGATAGTGCCTCTAAAACCAAGGGACACTTTTCTTCTTTGGCCTTTCCCTCCCAAGGAAACAGCAGAAATGTTTATTTGCCTTTGGAACCAAAGGAGCTTGGCTGTAGCTGACAAATAACGTTACCCTAGGCTTATCAATGCGGTGATCACTTGGGGACTTTCTCAGAGGTTAAAGCGTCTGCCTGCAATGCGGGAGACCTGGGTTTGATCCCTGGGTTGGGAAGATCCCCTGCAGAAGGAAATGGCAACCCACTCCAATGTTCTTGCCTGGAGAATCCCATGGACGGAGGAGCCTGGTGGGCTACAGTCCACGGGGTTGCAAAGAGTCAGACACGACTGAGTGGGACTTTAGAACCCGCCAAATGCTCAAGACAGGGTGATGACAGTCTCAGTCTGGCAATGATGTTCAATTCGTGGGCGAATTAGTCACTTTGGGTTGGAGAAAGGGGCTGGTGGTGAAAGCCAAGGGCTTCAGAGACCTCTGCCGTGTGCCTGGAATGAATCAAGGAAGGGTTTTGAAGAGCGCCTGTGGCAGGAAGGCTTGTTTCTCACCAGGTGTCTTTGAGCTAGTCCCCACAGCAGTGAGGTGAGCAAAATAATTATTATTTCAAGAAGATAAAAGCTCTTGTTTTGGGAACTGCATGTTATTCTCAGCTCTGTGGCTTCAACTATGATTTCCAGCTCTTCACATTACTGGTGAAGGTCACTGGGGTACTAGTCATGCGCACCAGCATCTTGCCTGAAGAGTCAGGGGAGCGAGGGAGGGCCAGATGGTGGGCTGAGAGTGCCTGACGGAGTGTGGATGTGTGTGTGTGTGTGTGAACGTGTGTCTGTCCGCCTCTGTGGCATGCCTGTACCAGCGCATACCGTGTGCGTAGTGCAGTCCTGAGAAACAGCCCGTAGGACTGATGTTGCACGGATGCCATGCTCGGCTGCGCTTAGTCGCTCAGGCATGTCCGACTCTCTGCGACCCCGTGGACTGCAGCCCGCCAGGCTCCTCCGTCCATGGGATTCTCCAGGCCAGAGTACTGGACTGAGTGGCCATTCCCTCCTCCAGGGGGTCTTCCCAACTTAGGGATCGAACCCAGGTCTCCCACATTGCAGGCAGATTCTTTACTGTCTGAGCCACCTGTTACATGGATTTTGATCAGAGAGAAGACCCTGGTTTTAATGTGAACAGGTTGCTTTCTTACTTTTCCTGAGGGGCTGGAAGGGGATGGGAGCTACGTGTTTTCTGAGATTTGTTTGTTTACTTATGGCTGCCCTAGGTCTTCGTCGCTGCCTTTCTCCAGCTCTGGCGGGCGGGGCTGCTCTCAGCTGCGGCGCCCGGGCTCCTCATTGCGGGGGCTTCTCCTGCTGCGGACGAGGGGCTCCTGAGCGTGTGTGGCCCACGGGCTTAGCTGCTCTGCGGCATGTGGGATCTTGCTGGACTTGGGATCAAACCAGTGTCTCCTGCATTACAGGTGGACTCTACCACTGAGCCCCCGGGAAACGCTGGTGACTGTTTTAAAATGCAGACAGCTGAAATCATTTAAGAGTATTGTCCCGAATGTTCACTTGGCACAAACTATATAAGTGACACCCACCAAGCAGACCACACAGCTTCTCTTAATGACAGCCGCGACGCAGTTTGTTTGTGATGAAGAAAGTGGAAGTCGCTCAGTTGGGTCCGACTCTTTGCAACCCCATGGACGGTACAGTCTATGGCATTCTCCAGGCCAGAATACTGGAGTGAGTAACCGTTCCCCTCTCCAGGGGATCTTCCCAATCCAGGGATTGAACCCAGGTCTCCCACACTGCAGGCAGATACTCTGCTGGGTGAGCTACCAGGGGAGCCCTTGTCCATGATGGTCGGATGGCCCTTCTCTTCTCTCTTCCTCTGATGCAGTCTTGCCCAGCCTCAGCGCTGAGGGCATTTGGGCTGGAGATTGTCCTGAGGCCTGTCCTGTGCACTGTGGGTTGTCCAGCAGCTTCCCTGGCCTCACCAGATGCCAGTATCATCAGTGTCTCCCGCATGAGGGCCCATAATGTATCCAGACATGAAATGTCTCCTCGAGGGCACAGCTGTCCCAGTTAAGAAGCCTGACTCTGCTGGATTTAAGGGATCAGTTGTGCCACAGGTCCCAAGGGGCACGTCCTGGTCCCCTGGCTGAGTCTTCCTCACAAGCTCTTCAGGGCCAGTGCTGTTGCCACTCAGAAGTCTCTTCTCTCAGATGGTCCTTAAAGAGGGGAGGGCTTCAGAAACTGGAAATGGGGTTGTTGTCTGTGTGCTGAGTCGTGTCTGACTCTTTGAGACCCCAGGTGCTGTAGCCCGCCAGGCTCCCCTGTCCATGGGGTTCTCTAGGCAAGAATCCTGGAGTGGGTTGCCATGCCCTCCTCCAGCAGATCTTCTTGACCCAGGGATTGAACCCAGGCCTCCTGCTTGGCAGGTGGGCTCTTTACCACTGGCACCACCTGGGAAGCCCAGGAATAAGATCTTTCTAGCCAATAAGGGAACATGCCTGGAGGCTTGATTCTGATGATATACCCAAAGATAGTTGGTTCCACTATTCTTCAGCAGCAGACCATCTCAGCTCTGTCTCTAGCTAGCCCGCCGGGGATTGATCTGATGTGTGATTTCNAGATCATTCTAGCCAATAAGGGAACATGCCTGGAGGCTTGATTCTGATGATATACCCAAAGATAGTTGGTTCCACTATTCTTCAGCAGCAGACCATCTCAGCTCTGTCTCTAGCTAGCCCGCCGGGGATTGATCTGATGTGTGATTTCTCCTCTGTCTTGTCAGTCTTTTATAACTGGCCAGTGCCCCTGCAGTGCCTCCTGTTGCCATCTGAGATGAATATTCTAATGGCCCTTAAGATGCATCTTCCCAGTTTCCTAAAACAGCAAGACTGTCAAACTGCCTAAAACATAACTGCTTAAAATACTGCCTGGGTAATGTTTACCTTTGAAACATTTTTAAGCTAGCTTTAACAGAGTCTCTTTTTGTCTTTCTGGCAAACTTTGATCACAGGAAGCTTCTGGGAATCTGACTGCTACTTTGGGATGGGCATTCACTTGCAAACTTCTGTATGCAGGGATCTTTGTAAGGAGACTAGTCATTTGTCCAGTGCGATTTGGTTGAGGCAGGCTGACTGTTGCGGACTCAGTATGGAAGTCTGGAAATAAGATGCGCATGTGTTTTGAGAATTCACTGCATGCTGGACACCGGGTTGTGGGCTTCACCTAGAGCATGCTATCAAGGCCTCAAAGCAAGCTCTACGGTTTCTCCAGTAGTCGTGTATGGATGTCAGAGTTGGACCATAAGGAACGCTGAGCGCTGAAGAATTGATGCTGTTGAACTTGTGGTGTTAGAGAAGACTCTTGAGAGTCCTTTGGACTGCAAGGATATCAAACTAACCAATTCTAAAGGAAATCAGTCCTGAATATTCATTGGAAGGACAGAGGCTGAAGCTCCAATACTTTGGCCACCTGATGCAAAGAACTGACTCACTGGAAAAGACCCTGATGCTGGGAAAGGTTGAAGGCAGGAGGAGAAGGGGACAACAGAGGATGAGATGGTTGAGTGGCATCACTGACGTGATGGACATGAGTTTGAGCATGCTCCAGGAGTTGGTGATGGACAGGGAAATCTGGTGTCCTGCAGTCCATGGGGTTGCAAAGAGTCAGACATGAGTGAGTGACTGAACTGAACTGAAGCTCTCAAGGGACCATTCTTACCTTCTTAACTGTGAGATTGGAAAGCTTGAACTGGTTCTGTGTGCTCTCCAGGATCACTCAGTCTGTAAGTGACAACAGAGCTTCCAAACCAAATCTCCCATCCCAGTGAGCACGCGTAGACTTGGCTTTCCCACCATCCTTCCTTCCCTCTTTCTCTTGTAAGGCAGGGATAGTGTCTGATGGTTCAGAAGAGTCTTTCATGAAAGCTTTAGTAAGACCTGGGGACAGACAAAGATGGCTAGTTGAGAAAAAAACTTAATATTGGCCCTGTCTTTATCTGCAATCAAAGGGTTTTGGTTTTCCAGCTTTATCTCATCTGTGGACACTTTGAATTGGCCTGTTGCCTCAGATTCTTCTCTCTGCACTGGCTCCAGCTCCCGAATCTGGCTCTTTATTGTCAGACATCTCTTTCTTGGTGTTCTTTTCTCCTGCAGATTAATCTAGGGCCGAAGCCCCCTTGCTCGTGTCTGCTGTGTGATTAATGTGAAGGTGAACTTGTAGAAGAGGGCCTTATACTGTCCTGGTGGCTGACTGGTCTGGGCCCGCCTCTGTGAGCGGAGTTGCCAGGCAGACTGTGTTCTCCACTTTTCCATTCATTTCTGTCCTGTGTGCAGCCCACTCGATGTTGACAGTAAGAGGAACACACAGCTCTGAGCCCAGCTTCTTGGCAGATGGTCTGTCTTCCTAAGGCAACTCTTGTTTTTCTGGATTTATCAGATTGCCTCAGTGGTTTTGAGAAGCTGGGGTTTGAGGGCATTAATGTCAAGATTTTAATTCCCACTGGGGATTTAACTCAGTCTTAAACTCACAGAAGGGCTTCCTTGATGGCTCAGTGGTAAAGAATCTGCCTGCAAGTGCACGAGACGCAGGAGACAGGGATTTGATCCCTGGTTTGGGAAAGTTCCCTGGAGAGGGAAATGGCAGCCCACTCCAGTCTTCTTGCCTGGAGAATCCCATGGACAAAGGAGCCTGGTGGGCTACAGTCCATGCAGTCGCTAAAGAGTCAGACACGACTTAGTGACTAAATAACATGGACAAACTCCAGGAGAGTGGTGGAAGACGCTCTTACTAAGCCACCCTCCAACTGAGGAAAGTCTCTGGAATGTTTGTATGGGTATTTCTTACCCTCTGGGTCATGCCCATGAAAGAGATGGCTGCCTCCTAGAATCCCAGGGAACTGGGGAAGCAAACATTATATTATTTGTTTCATTTCTTGGCCAAGTCACCCAGCATGTGGGATCCTAGTTCCCCAATCAAGCATCGAACCTGGGCCCCCCGCACTGGATGCATGGAGTCTTAACCTCTCTCTGGGCCACCAGGAAAGTCCCACAAAAACATTTTATATCTTTGCATTTTGAAAGTACTGACAGTCCAGTAGCGCCTTGGTGTGTATGGTGACTGGTTTTTAAAACTTCCAGGCACTTCTGAGTTATGCCTTTAATCTGAGCATTTTATTAGTGCTCACGCTTTTATTAGTGTCATAAAANTACTGTCCTGGTGGCTGACTGGTCTGGGCCCGCCTCTGTGAGCGGAGTTGCCAGGCAGACTGTGTTCTCCACTTTTCCATTCATTTCTGTCCTGTGTGCAGCCCACTCGATGTTGACAGTAAGAGGAACACACAGCTCTGAGCCCAGCTTCTTGGCAGATGGTCTGTCTTCCTAAGGCAACTCTTGTTTTTCTGGATTTATCAGATTGCCTCAGTGGTTTTGAGAAGCTGGGGTTTGAGGGCATTAATGTCAAGATTTTAATTCCCACTGGGGATTTAACTCAGTCTTAAACTCACAGAAGGGCTTCCTTGATGGCTCAGTGGTAAAGAATCTGCCTGCAAGTGCACGAGACGCAGGAGACAGGGATTTGATCCCTGGTTTGGGAAAGTTCCCTGGAGAGGGAAATGGCAGCCCACTCCAGTCTTCTTGCCTGGAGAATCCCATGGACAAAGGAGCCTGGTGGGCTACAGTCCATGCAGTCGCTAAAGAGTCAGACACGACTTAGTGACTAAATAACATGGACAAACTCCAGGAGAGTGGTGGAAGACGCTCTTACTAAGCCACCCTCCAACTGAGGAAAGTCTCTGGAATGTTTGTATGGGTATTTCTTACCCTCTGGGTCATGCCCATGAAAGAGATGGCTGCCTCCTAGAATCCCAGGGAACTGGGGAAGCAAACATTATATTATTTGTTTCATTTCTTGGCCAAGTCACCCAGCATGTGGGATCCTAGTTCCCCAATCAAGCATCGAACCTGGGCCCCCCGCACTGGATGCATGGAGTCTTAACCTCTCTCTGGGCCACCAGGAAAGTCCCACAAAAACATTTTATATCTTTGCATTTTGAAAGTACTGACAGTCCAGTAGCGCCTTGGTGTGTATGGTGACTGGTTTTTAAAACTTCCAGGCACTTCTGAGTTATGCCTTTAATCTGAGCATTTTATTAGTGCTCACGCTTTTATTAGTGTCATAAAAGCAGCCTAACGGGTGGATGGTTTTCCGTGTTCGCCCGTCATCACCAATTTTCACAGGATGGTTTGGGTCTTTGGAGAACACTCATATAATAGAATAATAATCCTTTACCCTTTCATAGAATTCTCTTTTTTAATATTACATTTATCAATATTAAAAAAAAACCACACATCTTTTTTTCTTTTACGCTTAGCCTCATGCTAGTTCTGTGAACCAAGCAAGTAACAAAACACTCTAGAATAGCCTCTGACAAGTTGCTGTTCAGTCACCAAGTCATGTCTGACTCTTTGCAACCCCGTGGACTGCAGCACGCCAGGCTTCTCTGTCCCTCACCGCCTCCTGGAGTTTGCCCAAGTCCATGTCCACTGAGTCGGTGATGCCATCCAACCATCTCATCCTCTGTTGCCCTCTTCTCCTTCTGCCTTCAATCTTTCACAGCATCAGGGTCTCTGACAAATTAGCCTCCTAAAAACTGAGGGCTGCCATGGTTGACCTGAGTCAGCCCCGTGCAGAGCGGGGTGTGTGGTCTGTGACTGGTGTGTCAGTAGTCATTGATAAATTCCAAGCCACTTCTGAACTTCTTGTTTTAGGAGAGGGAGAGTGTTTAGGATACGTCATTACTGAGAGGTGTGCTGGTGCTCTGAACTTCACCCCAAAGAGGCTGTTCCCTTGGGGGTGACAGCAGGCTAGCTGTGGTATGGCCACCCTGCTGAGCAGGCTCTGATAGCTTCAGTAGAAAGGGCTGCCTGAACTGATGGAGCCCAGGAAATGTACATTCTTGTTAGAGGAAGTACACTTTATTTCGGGGGAGAAAATACTTTGAATTTTATCGATATTTTCTGAGAAGAGCTGCGTTTATGCATTGTAGCACTTTGACTTAATGATTTTGTGCTGTATCTTGAAAGTTTACTGCTGCGTTTCGTCTCTTCTTAAGACAGAGCTGTGGTTCTCACCCTGTGGACGCGGTTCCCTGAATCTTTCTTTGCATCAAGCATTGTTGGTAGACAGAATAATGCTGTGCTCAGTTGCTCAGTCATGTCCAACTCTTTGAGACCCCATGGGCTGTAGCCCACCAGGCTCCTCTGTCCATGGAGACTCTCCAGGCAAGAATGGTGGAGTGGGTTGCCAGGCCCTTCTCCAGGGGATCTTCCCAAGCCAGGGATCAAACCCAGGTCTCCGGCATTGCAGGCGGATTCTTTACCAGCTGAGCCACCAGGAAAGCCCAGGAATACTGGAATGGGTAGCCTATCCCTTCTCCAGGGGATCTTCCTGACCCAAGGACTGAGGCCTGGTCTCCTGCTTAGCAGGCAGATTCTTTACCATCACCAGGAAGTCAGGAAATCTTCAGTAATCCACTTAAGTTCATTTAAAAATATGATTCCTGGATTCATAGTTCCTTTTCTTCTTTATATGTTTTCATATCAGTGGCACCTCAGTTCAGTTCAGTTCAGTCGCTCAGTCATGTCCGACTCTTTGTGACCCCATGAATCACAGCTCGCCAGGCCTCCCTGTCTATCACCAACTCCTGGAGTTCACCCAAACTCATATCCATCAAGTTGGTGATGCCATCCAGCCATCTCATCAGTGGCACCTAATGTCCTCTTAATGTGTGGGAATTGAGGATTTTTTTAAAATGTTGACAAGCGATTTCCATCATCAGAAAAGCTGACTATAAAAGTAGAGAGCAAGCCTGTCTTTTCAGATCAGCATATTTCTATAGAATTAGCAGTTTTGTTCTGGCCATAGTCACAGTTTCAGAGAAGGTCTTTTTCATTTAAGGTGACCCCAAGGGTATGTTGGGTTCTTTAGAGCCTCCTTCAACTTTTTCTTTATGCCTGTTTTGTTCTAGTGCAGTAAAAATATACATAACATAAAATTTGCCATTTTAACCATTTTTAAAAATTAACTAAAGAAAAGTCAATTGGCCACACCACACGACATTAGGGGGGTCTTAGTTCCCCGACCAGGGACTGCACCCGCGCCCGCTCCGGGGAAGCTGGCCTTAGCTGCTGGCCGCAGTGGGGTCCCGCGTTCCAGCCGCCTCTAATGGGCGCTGCAGTGGCGTTAAGGGCACTGGCGCGGTTGTGCAGTCATCAGCACCATCTGTCTCCACTGCACCTGCAACTCTGCCCACTGACCAGTAGCTCCTCCTTCTCCCCCGCCCCCAGCAGTCTCTACTGCGCTTTCTTTCTCTATGAACTTGGCTGCTCTAGAAACTCCCAAGGGACTGGCACAGCACTTGTCCTTTCTTGACCGGTTTATTTCACTTAACACCGTGTCTGTAAGGATTTGTGCATGTTGCAGCAGGTGTCAGCCTCACCTTCCTTTTTAAGGCTGAATGTGTTCCCCGGTAGAGATGGACCACGTTCTGCTTACCCAGCCATCCGTCTGTCAGTGGGCTCCTGGGTTGCCTGGTCTTTCAACAATTGGGAGCAATGCCACTTTGACCGTGGATGGGAAAGTGTCTGTTCGAGGCCGTTTTTAACTCCTTTGGGTGTACAGCCAGGGATGGGATGGCTGGCGCATATGGGGATTCTGTTTTATTTTGTGAGGAGCTGCGCTCTTCTCCCTTCCCACCAGCGATGCAGAAGTCTGCCAGCTGCTGCACATCTTCACCAGCCCTTGTTCTTTCCTTTTCCTTTTATAGGCCACAGAGGCTGAAGTGCTGGCTGTCCCCTTCAGTCGTGGGGGACAGAGTGGACAGGCTGGGCCCCGCCCACCTCCCTCCCACCTGCCTGCCACCCTCCCCTCCGGCCGAGTCTCCATCCCCGGGCGTGTCCCCACCCAGCGGCCCTGGCCCTGGCCCACCCGCCCGGGCCTCTGCGGGCTGCTGACTCCTGGTTTCTGCCCGGCCCTGCCGCTCTGAAAGCCTTGCCTTTGCCTCATAGGGATTTGGTCTCCAGCTGCCCACTCTGCCCGCTCCTTCGTACCTCTCCGCAGGTCAGCCGCCTAATCAGTAATCAAATAAGGCCTCCTGTGTTCTCCGCACGGCGGGGGTATATGCCAGTAAAGACAGACAGCCCCTTCTCCCAAGGAGGAAACAGACGCGATGAAGACCAGGGTCCTTCATGAGGCCAGGGCCGGGCAGATGGCCTCGGAAGTCACTCAGCCTCAGGGCATAAGCCTTGAGCTGTCACTCACCAGCCGTGTGACCCCGGGCGGTGCCTCAGGTTCCTTGTTTGAAAAATGGAGATTAAAAACAGGAGCAACTGCCTTGGGCACTTAGCTGACGTGAGCGCAACGCCTGGCATCCGCGAGCACCTAGGAGATGCTACTGACTGTTTAGCTTCCGGAGCTCAGGGTGGGCCTTGTGAATTCCGGCTTGTGTATTCGAAGACTTCAGTGATGCACCTGTCTTATGTAGCTAATGGATTATTCTCTTTAATTAAAACATAAAGGCTTTGAAGCTAAGGGATACCCTGCCTTTCTTTTACTTTTNGGTGACAGCAGGCTAGCTGTGGTATGGCCACCCTGCTGAGCAGGCTCTGATAGCTTCAGTAGAAAGGGCTGCCTGAACTGATGGAGCCCAGGAAATGTACATTCTTGTTAGAGGAAGTACACTTTATTTCGGGGGAGAAAATACTTTGAATTTTATCGATATTTTCTGAGAAGAGCTGCGTTTATGCATTGTAGCACTTTGACTTAATGATTTTGTGCTGTATCTTGAAAGTTTACTGCTGCGTTTCATCTCTTCTTAAGACAGAGCTGTGGTTCTCACCCTGTGGACGCGGTTCCCTGAATCTTTCTTTGCATCAAGCATTGTTGGTAGACAGAATAATGCTGTGCTCAGTTGCTCAGTCATGTCCAACTCTTTGAGACCCCATGGGCTGTAGCCCACCAGGCTCCTCTGTCCATGGAGACTCTCCAGGCAAGAATGGTGGAGTGGGTTGCCAGGCCCTTCTCCAGGGGATCTTCCCAAGCCAGGGATCAAAGCCAGGTCTCCGGCATTGCAGGCGGATTCTTTACCAGCTGAGCCACCAGGAAAGCCCAGGAATACTGGAATGGGTAGCCTATCCCTTCTCCAGGGGATCTTCCTGACCCAAGGACTGAGGCCTGGTCTCCTGCTTAGCAGGCAGATTCTTTACCATCACCAGGAAGTCAGGAAATCTTCAGTAATCCACTTAAGTTCATTTAAAAATATGATTCCTGGATTCATAGTTCCTTTTCTTCTTTATATGTTTTCATATCAGTGGCACCTCAGTTCAGTTCAGTTCAGTCGCTCAGTCATGTCCGACTCTTTGTGACCCCATGAATCACAGCTCGCCAGGCCTCCCTGTCTATCACCAACTCCTGGAGTTCACCCAAACTCATATCCATCAAGTTGGTGATGCCATCCAGCCATCTCATCAGTGGCACCTAATGTCCTCTTAATGTGTGGGAATTGAGGATTTTTTTAAAATGTTGACAAGCGATTTCCATCATCAGAAAAGCTGACTATAAAAGTAGAGAGCAAGCCTGTCTTTTCAGATCAGCATATTTCTATAGAATTAGCAGTTTTGTTCTGGCCATAGTCACAGTTTCAGAGAAGGTCTTTTTCATTTAAGGTGACCCCAAGGGTATGTTGGGTTCTTTAGAGCCTCCTTCAACTTTTTCTTTATGCCTGTTTTGTTCTAGTGCAGTAAAAATATACATAACATAAAATTTGCCATTTTAACCATTTTTAAAAATTAACTAAAGAAAAGTCAATTGGCCACACCACACGACATTAGGGGGGTCTTAGTTCCCCGACCAGGGACTGCGCCCGCGCCCGCTCCGGGGAAGCTGGCCTTAGCTGCTGGCCGCAGTGGGGTCCCGCGTTCCAGCCGCCTCTAATGGGCGCTGCAGTGGCGTTAAGGGCACTGGCGTGGTTGTGCAGTCATCAGCACCATCTGTCTCCACTGCACCTGCAACTCTGCCCACTGACCAGTAGCTCCTCCTTCTCCCCCGCCCCCAGCAGTCTCTACTGCGCTTTCTTTCTCTATGAACTTGGCTGCTCTAGAAACTCCCAAGGGACTGGCACAGCACTTGTCCTTTCTTGACCGGTTTATTTCACTTAACACCGTGTCTGTAAGGATTTGTGCATGTTGCGGCAGGTGTCAGCCTCACCTTCCTTTTTAAGGCTGAATGTGTTCCCCGGTAGAGATGGACCACATTCTGCTTACCCAGCCATCCGTCTGTCAGTGGGCTCCTGGGTTGCCTGGTCTTTCAACAATTGGGAGCAATGCCACTTTGACCGTGGATGGGAAAGTGTCTGTTCGAGGCCGTTTTTAACTCCTTTGGGTGTACAGCCAGGGATGGGATGGCTGGCGCATATGGGGATTCTGTTTTATTTTGTGAGGAGCTGCGCTCTTCTCCCTTCCCACCAGCGATGCAGAAGTCTGCCAGCTGCTGCACATCTTCACCAGCCCTTGTTCTTTCCTTTTCCTTTTATAGGCCACAGAGGCTGAAGTGCTGGCTGTCCCCTTCAGTCGTGGGGGACAGAGTGGACAGGCTGGGCCCCCCCCACCTCCCTCCCACCTGCCTGCCACCCTCCCCTCCGGCCGAGTCTCCATCCCCGGGCGTGTCCCCACCCAGCGCCCCTGGCCCTGGCCCACCCGCCCGGGCCTCTGCGGGCTGCTGACTCCTGGTTTCTGCCCGGCCCTGCCGCTCTGAAAGCCTTGCCTTTGCCTCATAGGGATTTGGTCTCCAGCTGCCCACTCTGCCCCTCCTTCGTACCTCTCCGCAGGTCAGCCGCCTAATCAGTAATCAAATAAGGCCTCCTGTGTTCTCCGCACGGCGGGGGTATATGCCAGTAAAGACAGACAGCCCCTTCTCCCAAGGAGGAAACAGACGCGATGAAGACCAGGGTCCATCATGAGGCCAGGGCCGGGCAGATGGCCTCGGAAGTCACTCAGCCTCAGGGCATAAGCCTTGCGCTGTCACTCGCCAGCCGCGTGACCCCGGGCGGTGCCTCAGGTTCCTTGTTTGAAAAATGGAGATTAAAAACAGGAGCGACTGCCTTGGGCACTTAGCTGACGTGAGCGCAACGCCTGGCATCCGCGAGCACCTAGGAGATGCTACTGACTGTTTAGCTTCCGGAGCTCAGGGTGGGCCTTGTGAATTCCGGCTTGTGTATTCGAAGACTTCAGTGATGCACCTGTCTTATGTAGCTAATGGATTATTCTCTTTAATTAAAACATAAAGGCTTTGAAGCTAAGGGATACCCTGCCTTTCTTTTACTTTTCTTATTTTTCTGCGAGATCTTTGCTTCCTACCCAGGGATTGCACCCAGGTGCCCTGCAGTGGAGTGCAGAGTTCTAACCGCTGGGCGGCCAGAGGCTTCTCCTCTGCCTTCCTTCTTCTGTCTGCCTCTGGCCCCTGCTGAACTAGGCGCTCTGCCTGTGTAGTCACTCAGTCGCGTCCGACTCTGCGAGCCCGTGGACTGTGGCCCGCCAGACTCCTCTGTCCATGGCATTCTCCAGGGAAGAAGGTAGCCATTTCTTTCTCCAGGGCATCTTCCTGATCCAGGGACTGAGCCCGGGTCTCCTGCATTGCAGGTGGATTTGGAGTGGGTTGCCATTCTTTCTCCAGGGCATCTTCCTGACCCGGGGATCGAACCCTCGTCTCTTGCATCTTCTGCACTGGCAGGCGGATTCTTCACCACTGAGCCGCCTGGGAAGTGCTTCTGAGGCTTCAGTAAGCGCATATAGATGGTGAACTGGAAAGAGAAACAAGCAGATTCCTTCCCACCCCCAACATGTGCGGGCTACTCAGTGGCCCCAGTGAGCCTGACTGGAGAGGGCGCTTACTAAGGCAGCCTTCGGCGCCACCCTTTGAGGGACGGACGTGCAGGTGGGTGGGGCTGGGAAAAGAAGCGGATGAGCAGTAACAGACAAAGGGACTCTGATGGACAGGAGGAGCTGGGCCTGGGACGGAGCTCGAGCATCAGTTATTACCTTCGGAGGAAAAGATGCACTGGGCATGAGTCGGCACAGGAAGAATCCAGAAGGTCTCAGCGAGCTCCTGCCGTTCGTCTGAGTGGGGCGGGAGGCTGTGGCTTTCATTAGCTGCAGCTGCTTAGGCAGATGTGTCCATGGTGGAACACCGTGGAACACAGAGAGATGCGGGTGGAAAGAAAGTGAAAGGAGGAGTGAATTTATGAATTTGTGTCAGCTACACGTCGGTTGCCCCTTCACTTGCATGTGCTTTTACTAGATCCAGGACACACAGGTGTGTACATATGTTTTATAAAGCAGCAAGGAGTTCCAAGACTTTCCTCCCCAAAGATACCTGGCTCCTCAAATGTCAGCTGGGGGCCCCCGGAAGATGGACTTTGCTGTGCTGCGGTTCACAGACTGCGTTCTTGCCACCAGGGCTCCACTTAGACTGAGCAATGTCCCTTGGGTTAGTTTTTTTCCAGTCCTTGGCAGAAGTGCATTTTACTGTAAACAACATCAACACCATTTCTACCTGAGCCTGGGGAATGGTTGAAGGGCTTGTGTTAGATTGTTATTATTCATATTTGGCTGTCTCCCCATCCACATTCCGCACCCACCTCGCTTCTGTCTCATGGTTAAATAGATACAGATGAACGTGATTGGCATCTCCTATCAGTTACCAGGGTCTTCCCTTGCAATTCGATCAATGCTTTGCACTTTAGTTTGAACACTTAGAAACAGGAATCTAGAGCTTGCAGTTAAGAAAAAAAGCAAAGGAATTTATGTGTGATTTTTAAGGACAGCACAGAAGCTTCTGTGTGATTTTTTTTTTTTTCAAAATGAATTTTATCAAGGACGGTAACAGAGTTGGCACCAAAACCAGCAAGGAAGCAAACATTAACGTTTGAAATGAAACCATGCCATCTCAGGGCCATACGGCGTGCTGGCAGTGTTAGAACCATTCTTTTGGCTTTCATCCTTTTCCTGACATCGCTGTCTGCTTCTTGCCTCTGTTATGCTTTAAAAACTAGTCTCAATCATCCTTAGCCCTTTGATTCTGTATGTCCGGTGGGTGTCTTTTTCTCCTACCTTCCCTTTGGAGGCCTGTCAACTTTTCCTCCAGGGAAGAAGGGGAAGAAGACCTGTCCAGATGGCCGGATAAACATGTGACACCTGCTTCTAGGAGCCTCTCCGGGAGGTAGTTGGAGGGTTAGATGAGACCGCTCTCTGCCTGAAAAAATGGGCATGTTGCTTTCTGTCTCTTTTCTAGTGTTTTTAAAAAGTGATCACGCCTTTAGCTTTAATAATATTTTGAGAAATATCTTGAATTCAGATTCTCTCCCATTATTAGGGAAACAGCAATAGGAAAAGAACTCAGCAGCCAGATGTGAGGGAGGTTCATCTTGGTCAAGTTGTTTTAAACAATGAGTGGAACAGGTGTGGGAGGTTAAGGTACGAAATTCTGGTTCCAGGCTAAGAGTCGTGGAGATGAAATGTACAGCGGGGGGAATACAGTCAGTAGTACTGGAATGTCTCCATGTGGTGACAGATGGTAACTAGATGTGGTGAGATGATCCCTTTGTAACATACAAAAATATCAAACCACTGTATTCTGCATCAGGAACTAATGTAAGTGCTGTAGGTCAGCTATGCTTCAAAAATTCATTAAAAAAATTTTTTTTTTTTTAAAAAAAGCTTTTCACAGTTAACATTCTTTCTTAGAGTAAGATCCTTGATGATAGTGTTTGGGGAGAAATCTCTGCTTCCATAGGGGAAATTCCAAAGGCCTGTGTGTTTGGCCCAAAGGGCAGCCCTCTTTCATCTCCAGATTTCTGCGTGTTTGTGCGTGCGCTCAGTCGCTCAGTGGTGTCAGACTCTCTGCAACCCCACAGACTATAGCCTGCAGGGCTCCTCTGTCCAAGGAATTTTCCAGGCAAGAATACTGGAGTGGGTTGCCATTTCCTACTCTAGGGATCTTCCCAACCCTAGGGGTTGAACCCCGTCTCCTGTGTCTCCAGCATTGGCAGATGGATTCTTTACCACTGAGCCACCTGGGAAGCCTCCTACACAGTTCAGTAAACCCGATACTGAATCAGACCTCTCCTTCAAAGTGCTAGGCAATATTCTTACTGCCTTTATTTCACCTTAAATCGCCCAACACCCCTTTTAGAACAACGATTTATTACTGTTCCTTTACTACATGCAAACGAATTTCATACGTAGTACAACTTAACCTACACACCATTTTCTAACTGCAAGATGAAGGAGAAATAAAAGCAAGGTAATTTATGAAAAAGGAATTGTGTTTCTGTAATGGGTGCTTGGTCATGAATCCCTGGGAGACACACGGATGTGGTTAGACCTTGCATCTGTTAATCCATGTCAGATGCAGGGGCCGGGCCAGGTGGGTCACATCAGTGACTAAGCTGCCACAGGGACTTTCTTGCCAGGGCTGTGGTTTTCTAAGATAGAGAGCAGTTGTTGGCAAGCTTCCAACCTTCTGGCTGAATTTTAGGTTGGAGTCATAGTCTTAGGAAATTCAGCCTGTATCAAAACTGTGCAAAAAGATCTGTGTGTCTGTGTTTGTTTACCTAGAAGGGAGTTATGTTCTCAGCTCATGAATTTTCCTCGGTGGTTATTCACGTTAAATTTGAGATAATCCTTTGACTTACGACCCTAACTCCTCACCCATTATGTGCCAGGAGGGCCCTATCCAGTGGTGACAACCACAAACATCTTCACAGATTTACCGGTCACCTGCTGCTGCTAAGTCGCTTCAGTCGTGTCCGACTCTGTGCGACCTTATAGACGGCAGCCCACCAGGCTCCCCCGTCCCTGGGATTCTCCAAGCAAGAACACTGGAGTGGGTTGCCATTGCCTTCTCCAATGCATGAAAGTGAAAAGTGAAAATGAAATCGCTCAGTCCTGTCGGCCTCTTAGCGACCCCATGGACTGTAGCCCACCAGGCTCCTCCATCCATGGGATTCTCCAGGCAAGAGTACTGGAGTGGGGTGCCATTGCCTTCTCCGAGTCACCTCCTAGGGTGTCATAAAGCAAATAGGGTTATAAAAAAAATTTTCAGGAAGCGCCTGTATAACTTTCAGGAATGTAAACAGTTGCTTTTGCCTTTTCTCCAGGTGCTAAGAAAGAGGGAGCGAGCATAGAAAAAGACACCGTGCAGGGCCCCCTGGCTGCAGGGTTAGGCGGCAACGAGCAGGAGGAGGCAGCTCGGGGAGAGGGGAATGTGCAAGGAAAGCGGACGCAGGGGGCAGGGCTCGGTAACGGAGCTGGCGGGGGTGGCCTGCGGGTTCGTCGGGGTAAACGGGCTCTGCCAGCCTGCAAGGGGAAGGAGAGCCCAGCGGATGCGACAGCCTGGAAAAAGACGCAGGAGCGTGGGGAGGTGCAGGGTTTGGGCACCGATACGTGATCAGCTCCTTGGAGGGTAAGATACAGGAAGACCTGGAGTGTAGGCCCGCTCAGGGGCGGCCCGTGTGTGCCAGGAGCCGGCTGCCCGCAGCTCTGCCCGGGAAGGCGCTTGCCGCGTCCGGGGAACAGGAGGCGGTGCGGGCGGGATGCCGTTGCTGCTCTGGAACAGGCCGCGTCCTCACAGGTTCCCCGCCGCCTCCGCCCGCGGTCCGGGTTCGGAAGGCCGTCTCGGAATGGCCCGTCTCTCTTCTTTGCCTTGGGCCGAAGCCACTGTCCCTGCTCTTCTGGTGTTCCCGCCAAGGCATGGCCCTCGCCGCTTCCCGCAGGAGAGGGAGACACAGCGCGGGCTTCCGCGGGCTCCGTGCTGTTTCTCCGTGCCGGCTAGGGCGCAGTCGCTTGGAGCTGGTGGTCCCTTCCTCTCTCTCCCTCTGCTCCTCCTCTCCCTGCCCCCTCGTGCTCTCCACCTCTCCTCCTTTCCTTTCACTGCAAAGATTACGAAAGAGGTAGACGGTCGCTGGAGAGACGGCACAGAAGGGTACCAAGGAGGGGAAAAAATCACGTGAAAATCTGTTGTCCAAGGAGACCATCGCGAGCAGGTGGATGAAGGTGCTTCCAAGTCCTGTCTCTGCGTTTCTGTGTCGCCTCAGCGCCGGGTGGCCCAGCAGGCCCCTCCCCAGCTCCCGTTTCTTCTGGTCCTTGCAGAGATCTTCACTCTTGTGTGCCGCTGTCGGGGCTTCCCAGGTGGCGCTAGTGGTAAAGAACCGGCCTGCCAGCGCAGGCAGAGGTAAGAGACATAGGATCAATCCCTGAGTTGGGAAGGTCCCCTGGATGGCAACCCTCCCCAGTCTTCTTGCCTGGTGAACTCCACGGACCGAGGAGCCTGGCGGGCTACAGTCGACACGGCCGCAGAGAATCAGACAGGACTGAAGCGACTGAACACATGCGTGCCCATGTCTGTCCCGGCCGCAGCCTGGCCCTCCCCGTCAGCTCCTCCGGATTGCGTCTTCCCTCGCACCCTGGGCCTCTCCTGGCAATGCTGCTGGGCCTCCTGCAGGTGGCAGGCCCCTCTGCCTTGGTTGGTACTTGCTCCTGCCCCACTGGCCTGGAGGCTGGCACCCCGCTTCCCATAGCCATCCATCCCAGGAGTGGATAGGGCCTCTTCTACACCACAGTTGAAACTTTTATTTTTAAGATGTAGGAACGTCAGAGGGCTATTACCTAAAGCAGTCAAGTCACATCTGACTGTATGTAGTTCTGCTTGATCTTAAGAGTCCAGGATTCCAGTGGGGAACCCATTCCAGGCCACATCCCTGACTGCTTCCAGGTGGCTGAAGCCAGCTTACCCTGACCTCCAGGAGTGGCAGTTTAGCTGAATCAAGAGACACCAAAAATGGCTACTTTAAACAAAAAATAAAAATAAAAACAAGTTTAAAGCTGTTGTATAGCTACTGAATTCCCGAGGTGGATGGAGACCTAGCTTTTGAAGGTATCCAAGTAAGAGCCATGTCCCGGTCATGCCACAGGACTAGAGCTGTGAGAAGCCACGGCTGTGTCTGCCGGGCAGAGAGCACTAAGCCCTGCTGCCCCCGATTCTGGGCCCCCGGTGCTGCCTCAACTGCCTTTGTGACCATCCCTGGAAACAGGATATACCACCACCGTTGGGGCCACCAGTCTCAGTGGAGTCCGCACGGTCCGCGCCTCTTTCTGTAACACCAGTGGCGTGCTGCCTGCCGCCTGCCCCACCCTCCTGCCCCTCACCCCCACAGAAGCACCTGTCTGGTCCTGTTCAGCTCCACCTTGATCTCGGCAAGGTTCTCGCTCCTCGTCTCTACCCCACCCAGTGTCTCGGTCCCCCAGTCTTCACTGAAGAGACTCGGGAGGATCCAGGACGCATGGGAGGTGGGCTGTGCACAGATGCTGAAGCAGGTGGTCCCACCCCAGGGGAGAGCTCTGCATCAGACCCCTGCCTCCCAGCCTCTGGTCCTCTGGGGGTCCTGCCTGGCAGAACCTAGGGAGACTCAGTCCCTCTCAGCTTCCTTCCTTTCCAGGCTGAGTGGGCATTCTACCCCCTCTCTGGCCCATCCCTAGCTAAGACTTATCCAGTCTCTGGGAGACGAAGAAGTGGTTACATGCTTCTGAGAATCTCCGCCCCTCGTTTAAGAATGGACTTTGGGATTCCAGAGAGAGAAAAGGCAGGTGTGGGGAGGACACAGGACACAGCCTTCAGATGAACACTTCAGGACCCGCTCTGCCACACCTGCTCACTGCTGCCTGGTTCAGGGTCTAGCTTCCGTCTCTCTGGCTGGATGAGCTGGGCTTGCATGCTTCTGGCCTTGCAGTAAGGAGACCAGGGAAGTGAGTCGCTGGCATTCTTCAGCTTCTGTGCTGGGAAGAGGACTCTGTCTTTCACTAGACCAAAGAAGGGGGCTCAGATGATGGGCAGACAAAAAAGAATGACCGGTACCCTCTAATGTGGTCATGTCCTAGGATCTGATTCCATCACGATGTAATCGTAGGGTGGTTAGTTGGCCTTCAACAGCATCATGAAGGTCTTGAACAGCACACTCCCAGCTGGGTGTCACCAGGGTGGGTCCAGTTCCATTTTCTAGTCTTTTTTCAACATGACGAGAACATCAGAAGGCTTGGATGTCCTCTTTTTTAACATTGTCTTTGGTGTGGGGGTGGGGGTCTCCATTTCTGGTTCTATCAGGAGAATTATTCACATAAGAGCACGCACATCTCTATTTAACTCTTGGCAGGATTGAAGTTATCTAAAACTGTATGTGAAGGAGAATACGTTTCTAAAGAAATTGTCATCTGCAGAGATGCAGCCCGTAACTAAGCGTGGACCACTATGTTTTACTTTTTCTTACGGAGCATGTAATGTTCACGCCTGCTATCATTTGCATAGTTAAACAGCCTCATTGTTTCATGAAAGATGAAGGACTTCACATGCTTTTGTCATTACGTTAAACTCTATTAAAGGGTTTGTATATGACTTAATTCTCTTAAAAGGGAAAGCTGTCCAAGTGAACTAACCACAGGGACATTTATTGTGTGTGCTCACTTAGTGATACAAACAGGATTCTGACTGGTCATGTCTAATCAAATCCACATTCTAATGGAATCCATTCTAATCAAGTTAAAGAACAGGGCTGCTTTCTAACAACTGTGGAAGAATGGTCGATGCATGAGTAGAGATGAATTATGGATTTATTTGNTGAGAACATCAGAAGGCCTGGATGTCCTTTTTTTTTAACATTGTCTTCGGTCAGGGGGGGGTCTCCATTTCTGGTTCTCTCAGGAGAATTATTCACATAAGAGCATGCACATCTCTATTTAACTCTTGGCAGGATTGAAGTTATCTAAAACTGTATGTGAAGGAGAATACATTTCTAAAGAAATTTTCATCTGCAGAGATGCAGCCCGTAACTAAGCGTGGACCACTATGTTTTACTTTTTCTTACGGAGCATGTAATGTTCACGCCTGCTATCATTTGCATAGTTAAACAGCCTCATTGTTTCATGAAAGATGAAGGACTTCACATGCTTTTGTCATTACATTAAATTCTATTAAAGGGTTTGTATATGACTTAATTCTCTTAAAAGGGAAAGCTGTCCAAGTGAACTAACCACAGGGACATTTATTGTGTGTGCTCACTTAGTGATACAAACAGGATTCTGACTGGTAATGTCTAATCAAATCCACATTCTAATGGAATCCATTCTAATCAAGTTAAAGAACAGGGCTGCTTTCTAACAACTGTGGAAGAATGGTCGATGCATGAGTAGAGATGAATTATGGATTTATTAGTCCACAGTGCAGGCACACTTGGGAGGTCCTTGAGGCATTTGTGTAAATTTTGATACAAAGAGGACACATCAAGGCGTCAGGATACCCACCTTGGATGATTGCCATGAGGCTATCAGTGAAACCTTCATTAGGAGCGGGAGCCAGCCAAAGTATGGCAAGTCTGCGTTCATTTGCACCCCCTTGGCCTCCTTCAGGGTCGCTTGGCTCCAGCACTGGTCTGCTGCCTTGAATCGCTTGCAGTAACCCCCTTTACTACCATGCTGGTTTTAGTCACTCAGCCGTGTCCGATTCTTTGCAACCCCATGGACTCCTCCCCATGGAGCCTGCCAGGCTCCTCTGTCCATGGGATTCCCCAGGCAAGAATACTGGAGTGGGTTGCCATTTCCTTTTCCAGGGGAACTTCCTGACCCAGGATCAAACCTGGGTCTCCTGCATTGCAGGCAGATTCTTTACTGACTTAAGTCACAAGGGAAGCCTCATTACTGCCACGGGTGAATCTTTTTCTTTAATTTTTATCAGGGTATAGAAGGAAATGGCAACCTACTCCAGTGTCCTTGCCTGGAGAATCCCATGGATAGAGGAGCCTGGCGGGCCACAGTCCATGGGGTCGCAAGAGTTGGACACAACTTAGTGGCCAAACCACCAGCCACAGTTGCTCTGCAGTGCCGTGTCAGCTTCCACTGCACAGCAAAGTGCAGCAGCCAGGCGTGTGCACCCGCCCGCTCTTTCTCGGGCTGCCTTCCCGCTTGGGTCGTCACGGATCGCTGGCTAGGGTTCCCTGTTTCTGCACCGCAGCCAGTGATCTCTTNGCTGTGTCAGCTTCTGCTGCACAGCAAAGTGCAGCAAGCCAGGCGTGTGCACCCGCCTGCTCTTTCTTGGGCTGCCTTCCTGCTTGGGTTGCCACGGATCGCTGGCTAGGATTCCCTGTGCCGCACCACAGCCAGTGATCTCTTATACATAGCTGTGCGTCAGTCCCACTCTCCCAATTCATCCCCCGCCCCCCCATATCTACAGATTTGTCCTGTATGTCTGTATCTCTCTTCCTGCCCTGGAAATAGGTTCATCTATACCATTATCCTAGCTTCCACATATATGTGTTAATAATATACAATATTTTTTTCTCTTGGGTAGATCTTTATAAAAAACTCTTCATTTTATATTGAAGTATAGCCGATTAACAATGTGATAGTTTCCAGTAGACAGCAGAGAGATGCAGCCATATATAGGCAAGTAACCATTCTCCCCCAATCTCCCCTCCCGTCTAGGTTGCCGTATAACATTGAGNCTTCATTTTATATTGAAGTATAGCCGATTAACAATGTGATAGTTTCCAGTAGACAGCAGAGAGATGCAGCCATATATAGGCAAGTAACCATTCTCCCCCAATCTCCCCTCCCGTCTAGGTTGCCGTATAACATTGAGCAGAGTTCCCTGTGCTATGCAGTGGGTTCTTACTGGTTATCCATTTTAAATAAAGCAGTGTGTACATGTCGATCCCAAGCTCCCTAACTATCCCTTCCCCTCATGCTTCCCTCTTGGGTGATCCTGGGCTGTGTATATGGGAGAATAGGACAGGTGTATGGCATCACCCGGTCTCCATACTCTCGTTTGGTGGGTTAGCTGTTCACTTCTCTCAAGCTGTGATGATCTGTTTAATGCTNAAGACTGTGAGCTGAGACTGTCTGAGGGCTCAAGGAGAACCAAGAGAAAATGAGGACTTGTTTCTTATTGAAAAAGGAGATCATCATATGAAACAACGTATCCAGGAAGGGAAACTCAGCAGTGACCACCCAAAGCTAGACAGAGATTATCTTAAAACCAGATGTGGGTGAACGTTCCTCCATAGCAGAGGGCAGCGTTCAACGTGGGACTGCCCACATCTACGGAAAGACTCGAACTTTTCCATCAGAAATGATCGGTAACAGTCACCAAGCATTTAGCGGGCACTGAGCTGAGCTTCCACATGCTTATTTAATCTTCCAGACACTCCAGTGAGGTGGACTCTCTTATCTCCATTTTTAGAGGAAGAAACTGAAGCCCAGAGAGGTTGAGAAACCTGCCCGAGATCACTCAGTCCCTTAGCAGTGGGGATGGAGTGTGTGTCAGGCAAGCTGCCCCGAGACTCCAACTTCATAAGCGCCATTTTACAGTAGCGGCGAATGGGTGCAGAGCTAGTGGGACGAGAAACCCGAAGCTCGCTGGATGACACGNGTGGGGATGGAGTGTGTGTCAGGCAAGCTGCCCCGAGACTCCAACTTCATAAGCGCCATTTTACAGTAGCGGCGAATGGGTGCAGAGCTAGTGGGACGAGAAACCCGAAGCTCGCTGGATGACACGTTTGTGGTTCCATCGTGGAAGCTGCAGTCGAAAATGCTCAGTCAGGGCAACTGTTTTCTGAAGTGTCTGCTGCTGCTGGTGCTGCTAAGTTGCTTCAGTCGTGTCCGACTCTGTAGAGGACAGCATAAAAGTGGGTCCCCAGAATGACAGATACTATCAAAACCTTACGCCCATACCTCTTCCTTTTATAGCGAAGTACGGGTACACACAATTTCATACGCCTACACACACACATGCAAGACACTTGATTTTGTAAGTCCCTAAAATACCCTGATGGTTTACGCCTCTGGGGATTTGCTGAGTATCACCCGAGGATGTCTGGAGGAAGTGGTCCAGGGACACGCTGGTCGGCGCGGGCAGTGAGCAGGGGTGGAATGCTAACTTGCAGGTAAACTCTCTGGCAGACGATGCCATCAGGACGCCGCGCTCTAGCCTCCGTTGATGCCATCAGGACGCCGCGCTCTAGCCTCCGTTGATGCCATCAGGACGCCGCGCTCGAGCCTCCGTTGATGCCATCAGGACGCCGCGCTCGAGCCTCCGTTGCGCGCCTCGCTTTGCTGCCAAACAAATGCTGCCCGGTGCCATCGCCTCCTTTGCCCACGTCCTGGAGCCTGGGAATGGCTCCAGCTTCCCGTGCGCTCGCCACTCTCCTCTGCCAGCCTCGGCCTCATTTGGATTGCACTTGCATTCACATCCTAATTTCTGACTTAACAAGTGTCTCGCAAACATTTAATTCACTTTAATTTCATTATGCATTTGAAGAGGATGACTTATTGAGAGGGAAAATGATGTTCTGTCGCCAGCAATTAGATTAACTTAATGATCTGTGATAAAAATCTCCTTTTGGGCTTTGGCTTTTGTCCGTGTTTACAAACAAAAGTAGGCTAATAACAATAATAACAAAGTTCCTGGATTCTCAGAGGGGTCTTAACTGCCCCCTCCAAGTTCTACAAGATCTAATATGGAAATGTATGAAATGGGTAAAACGTTCTTTGTGGTTCTTGGGTAATTTGTCTTGTCACAGTACTTTCATTTGTGGGAAAAAAATGTGTATTTTCATATGCAAAAATATCAACAAATTATCTTTTTTTTGATGGCTTTTCTGAGGAGATGGGAACTATATAACAGCATGCATCAATTTATCTTTTCCTTTTCCCACTCTGTATTCTGAGTACTTTCTTAGAAGTCAGAGAACTTGACTCCCTTTTATGCAGGATTGTATTTTTTTAGCTTTTCCTATGAATATTTAGGGACTAGCTTTCCTGATGGCTCAGGTGGTTAAAGAACCTGCCTGCAATGTGGGAGACCCACATTCGATCCCTGAGTCAAGACGATCTCCTGGAGGAGGGCATGGCAACCCACTCCAGGATTCTTCCCTGGAGAATCCCATGGACAGAGGAGCTTGGCGGGCTACAGCCCACAGGATCACAAAGAGTCAGACACGACTTGGCGACTAACACTTTCATTTCACTTATACTGATCTCAGTGTGGATTGAGATCTATACAGATAAATATTCTCCACTATAGCTCTTCTTCGTCACTTACCTGCCCACAGTTCCACCATATTGAACACACCTGGGACTCAGGGCCCTCGGCAGGTGGGACTGGTGCTTATGAGGCTTGATTGCAGAGGATGGCAGCCTCCCCCCACCCTTTCCCAGCTCTCTTGTCCCTTGGCGTTTCCCATAGAAGAGGTGGTTCTGAGGTTTGTCTCCGTAAGTCAGGAAGGAAGAGGAGAGTGGGAGGAAGAGAAAGAGGGTCATAACCAACCTTCCTGTCTTGGAGAAGACGGTCATTTCCTATCTGAGCTGCGTGGTCAGTCGTAGGAGAATCTCTCTTGGCCTGGAAGACCTGGCTGGGGTGTCTCTGCCGCGAGAAAAGGTTAGGATTTCCAGGACAGTGACAGGATCGCCCAGTGACGAGGTTTTATTCTCAGCCTTCCTTCCTCGAAGGGGAAACAGGGTGGCCTGTTCTTCATGGAGGTTAGTCCAGCTTCTTTCCTTAGAGGAGTGCTCTGGCGACTCTGAACTGGTGAACTGTTGCGTAACTTGAAAAGTGGTGTCCATCCCTGCGCGCTGGACGAGAGCTAATCACGGCTGCATTCTCTTCTTCTCTCAGCTCGGCCTGATCAGCAGCATCGCATGCAAGATCCTTTTGCGTCCATAAAATGCGGGTCTGAATGCCAAATGCGCTCTGTACTCTGGACCTGCTCTGCCCTCTAATTCACTGGAAGGCGATGACTAGGAAATATTAATAGAGCCCGTGGTAGAGATTTCCATATTGATTCCCTGAATGTGTGCTTTGCAGGGATTCAATCCAGGCAGTGTACAAAGGTCTGGGCACTGGTGTTAAACAGACGTTTATGAGACATTGAGTTTTTGGTCGAGTAATGGTGCCAGGGTCCCCTGATGACAGCCTCCAATGGCAAACTGGGAGCTCTGAGAAGACCTTAATGGACTGTTCAGTTCGGAGGCAATGCCAACGTTGTCTTAGGTGTCATTCAAGGGGACACCGGCGCCTCCAGTCTGCCTCTGGTGCCCCAAAGGTATGACTCCTTTGCCCCTATGTCAGGGTCATTCCCAGTCTAGGTGCCTCTTCACCTCTTAGCTGAATCCTTCAGAAGCTGACTTGCGGTGGAGCTTCTATTATTCGTTGTAGACACTGAGCCTGCCAATCAATGTGGACTCCTGCCCTGTCCCCTGATGCTTATACAGCCAGCAAACATGACGAGCACAGCACTGACGCAAACACACGCGTTTTAAAAGAAGAATGTGATATAAATGTACTGTCTCGGTGAGGGGGACGGGAAGGTGAAGAAGCACCCAGGCAGATGGTTGGAGTTCTGTCCCAACTGAGGGTTGGGTCAGGTCAGCTGTGTTTTTCTTTTCATCCTAACCTTCTGGTCTGTCTCAGGAGCCATTTTTTCCAGCATGTGCCCTTTGACTCGAGGGAAGCCGGGTGCAAATCCATCACCACCACTGTGGAAGGAACCCCCAAACCTGTGCCTCCTGCAGAGGGTCAGTGAAGCCACATGAGAAACAGCGGCAAAAATGGCCTTCTTGGGAAGCAGTCTCGTTTGCACCAGTGAGGGGGTTAGAAAGTTAGCATTTGGGCTGCAGTCAGGGAACCACGCAAAGGACATTCAAGGGGTCTCTTGCCCAAGGACCACCAAGACCAGCTGAAAACTTCGGTCTGCACATTTTTCTAGGAGAGGGGCCACAGCTTTCATCAGATGCTCCCCAAGCTGCCCACAAACAAAGAAAGGTCCAAAGCCACTGACATTTTTTCTCTCTCTCTACCTCTTGTCTTCCGAATCCAGGGTGACGGAGCTGACTGCCCTGTCTTTCTTTCTCCTTTGCTCTTCTTTAGAAAAAGCAAGTGAGTCAGACCAAGATCCGGGTCATCTCCACCATCCTGTTCATCTTGGCTGGCTGTGTCGTGTTTGTGACAATCCCCGCTGTCATCTTCAAATACATCGAGGGGTGGACGGCCCTGGAGTCCATTTACTTTGTGGTGGTCACTCTCACCACAGTGGGCTTTGGTGATTTTGTGGCAGGTAAGCACTCTGGAATATCCCAGTGACCGGGGCCCTGGTGGGGAAAACATTTACTGTGGTCAGTGCTTTTCCAAACCATGAGGAAAGATGGAGGAAGAAATGGAAAAGGCTCAGCATCACCACTGCTGGGCACAGGCTTGTTCCAAACCTATGGTTCCCTGTGGGGGAAACAGCAGCCGGCTGCTGCCTGGGAAAGAAGCCAGTCTCTCTCCTCCCCGACTCAGGAGGTAGGCTATCTTCATCATCATATAAATTATGACTTGCTGGGGTCCAGCCCTGGTGGATCCAGGGTAATTCAAAGTGGGGACAGTGTGGCGAGAGAGATATATAGATTTAGAGGAAGATAAGAAAAGAGTTTGCAGTTAAGAGAATAGAGGAGAGAAAGAGGCTGTATTCCTTGGTTTACATGGAAAGCCAATAAGGCCCTGAGACAAGGGACTTGAACCATCTACGTAGGGCCACAGGCACCCGCTTGAATAGTGGAGGGTGCCCCACCTTGGGCTCCCTCTCGCGTGGGTCTTAGAAGCCCGGGCGAATAAGCAGACACGGCTAGCCTCTATGCCCCAGACAGGAATTAGCCAGAAAATAGAGTAAGAAAGAAAAGAAGACACGGGGGAACCAGTCTTTCCAGGAACTGGCCCATCCTTTATTGTCCAGAAAAGCTTTTTATACTTTTGGTTGTACACAGAGATCAATGGATAATACAAAATTATACAGTGTCAGCAGCCCTGACTCTTATCGAGACCAGGCTTTCCTCCTGCAGACCTAGCTGTATCCACAAGTCTTAGGTGATTTACATCATCTTCTGGCCAGGAGGCTTGTTAGCATTTTATGGCCCTTTTCTGATAAGGGTCTGTCAACCAGAAAACTTACTTGTGTTAAAAGTGTTGTTCTTTCCAAAGTCTGTTGCCACTCTCAGAAAGCACCAAATAAAGTTACATTCTTACATAACAAGGACACAACTATTTATAACCAAGAAAGAGGAGTACAGTGATTTATAACAAAGAGAAAGTTCATTAACTCAAAAGTCTAGTGTTGCTAACATCAAAACTACTATATTCTGTTTTCTATATCCAATTACATTGATTAATATCCTTCAGGTGCCTAAAAGATAAAGAATATGGAGTCCTGGCAGCAGTCATTGACTCAACAGTGAAACCCATCACCAATATAATTTTTAGCTTTTTAGAAAAGGCTCTATATCTTTAAGATGCTTTAAGCCTCGTGCCTCTTGCAGTTGGGGGCTGTAAATAATCCACATGTGTAGTTGTAAAAATCCGGACAGACTGGTCAGGTAAGTTGGAAAGCTATCAGAGGGGTTTAAGCCGAGACATTCTTTTTACGCCCAGGAATCTTATTAACTGGAGCTCTAAGTTAATTCCTTTTTAGAGGAAGGTGGTGGGGGACAGCCCCTCTTAATGTCAGAAGCATAAGCAAAAAGCATAATGCAGTACGGCAGGCAGACTCTGGTTTTGGGGGTAGATGCTCGAGAAATTCCAGCGAGGCTCCCTTAAGGCCAGACTTGACTTTGCCTGTCGGACCCCTTAACCTCATGACCTTTGCCACTGGCAGGACTCCTTGTGCTGGCTCCCAGCATTGACTGAAATGAATTTCTCATTGGATTTTGGGCTTCTGAATTGTATTAAGGCTCCTTGCACCAGCTGATAAAGGCTATATTAGCAAGTGGCAAAAATGAAGCTCTGGAGAGGTGAGCATTGAGTTTAGTCTGCAGGGACCTCCAGATGAAGCTTCCTGATGGTGAGGGCAGAGTCACCATCCCTGGAAAAGTTGCTCCAGGCATGTCTGGATGCAGGACTAAAGACCCAGGTGACCACCTGGAGTTGGAAACTGCCCCAAGGGAATTTAATATTATAATGGATCCTGCATGAATCTAGATAGACACAACAGCCTTCATTGTAAAAATAAATGCCAATGAACCATGCTTAAGGAAGAAAAAGAAATCACCATCAAATTCTTCTAGGGACAGGGAGCTTAAAAACTGAAATGAAACCTGATGTTTTGCGTGTACCGCTCTCCCAGGGTGGTGGGAAGGCAGGGGTAGGAGGAGGCCACCGATCTCTCTTCGGATGGATTAATTCTAGGTGGTCAGGCAAATGCTCAGTTTCCACTCGCAGAAGTGAACATGACCCAGTAACTCTGTNAAAAAAAATAGCCCACAGATGAATGGAAATATACTTGTTCTCCAAAATATGATTGTGCAAATAAACAAGCATGGTAGGGCATCGTGCTTAATGGGAACTGGGTGTGTGGCTTCGCCCTCTGAGGTCTGAAACAGGTAAACACTGTCAGATTTGCTAGTATGTACATCCTCTCTCAAAGGAGCACTCTGAAAACTGGCTCCCCTGTCTCCTGTGTATGAAGCTTATTTTGCTTTTTGGAATAATTGCACATAATTTTGACAACTAAAAGAACTCTACAGGAGGTGGGGTTTGAGTTCCTCAAAAATTCCTACACTTGGCGCCAGCCAGCGGGATGTGGGAAATAGTTGTGCATAATGTCATTTGCATATGGAGAAAGAAAGACCACATCATGTAATCCACAAAGTGAGAAAACAAGATTTGGACAGATACATCCAAGTATTCTATCACTTCTGCCCAAATATTGTATCAAGCCATCTCTTCCCAAATAACAGTTTTGTTAGCCTAAGAACACATTAACTCAGTTAGATCTGGGCTCTCACAAAGCTTTACGGTAACTGCTCTGCTTACTGGTAAATAAGCAACGGGATTTTTGCCTAGCAACCCTGCGGTGGAAACACAGCTTGACTCTCTAAGTGGCAGGGGAGTTGGGAGGGGCAAGGAGCACAAGGGCAGCGCCTTTGAGGGACTCTCTGCAGCTGGTCCCTGACACCGCAAACATTATCTGCAATTCCTATCAGTTTCAGGATGATGAAAAAAGCTGGAGGGGCGGTGGGAGAAGCTGACTGAAAGGAAGACAGAAAAGCTTCCAAGACTGTGAGCTGAGACTGTCTGAGGGCTCAAGGAGAACCAAGAGAAAATGAGGACTTGTTTCTTATTGAAAAAGGAGATCATCATATGAAACAACGTATCCAGGAAGGGAAACTCAGCAGTGACCACCCAAAGCTAGACAGAGATTATCTTAAAACCAGATGTGGGTGAACGTTCCTCCATAGCAGAGGGCAGCGTTCAACGTGGGACTGCCCACATCTACGGAAAGACTCGAACTTTTCCATCAGAAATGATCGGTAACAGTCACCAAGCATTTAGCGGGCACTGAGCTGAGCTTCCACATGCTTATTTAATCTTCCAGACACTCCAGTGAGGTGGACTCTCTTATCTCCATTTTTAGAGGAAGAAACTGAAGCCCAGAGAGGTTGAGAAACCTGCCCGAGATCACTCAGTCCCTTAGCAGTGGGGATGGAGTGTGTGTCAGGCAAGCTGCCCCGAGACTCCAACTTCATAAGCGCCATTTTACAGTAGCGGCGAATGGGTGCAGAGCTAGTGGGACGAGAAACCCGAAGCTCGCTGGATGACACGTTTGTGGTTCCATCGTGGAAGCTGCAGTCGAAAATGCTCAGTCAGGGCAACTGTTTTCTGAAGTGTCTGCTGCTGCTGGTGCTGCTAAGTTGCTTCAGTCGTGTCCGACTCTGTAGAGGACAGCATAAAAGTGGGTCCCCAGAATGACAGATACTATCAAAACCTTACGCCCATACCTCTTCCTTTTATAGCGAAGTACGGGTACACACAATTTCATACGCCTACACACACACATGCAAGACACTTGATTTTGTAAGTCCCTAAAATACCCTGATGGTTTACGCCTCTGGGGATTTGCTGAGTATCACCCGAGGATGTCTGGAGGAAGTGGTCCAGGGACACGCTGGTCGGCGCGGGCAGTGAGCAGGGGTGGAATGCTAACTTGCAGGTAAACTCTCTGGCAGACGATGCCATCAGGACGCCGCGCTCTAGCCTCCGTTGATGCCATCAGGACGCCGCGCTCTAGCCTCCGTTGATGCCATCAGGACGCCGCGCTCGAGCCTCCGTTGATGCCATCAGGACGCCGCGCTCGAGCCTCCGTTGCGCGCCTCGCTTTGCTGCCAAACAAATGCTGCCCGGTGCCATCGCCTCCTTTGCCCACGTCCTGGAGCCTGGGAATGGCTCCAGCTTCCCGCGCGCTCGCCACTCTCCTCTGCCAGCCTCGGCCTCATTTGGATTGCACTTGCATTCACATCCTAATTTCTGACTTAACAAGTGTCTCGCAAACATTTAATTCACTTTAATTTCATTATGCATTTGAAGAGGATGACTTATTGAGAGGGAAAATGATGTTCTGTCGCCAGCAATTAGATTAACTTAATGATCTGTGATAAAAATCTCCTTTTGGGCTTTGGCTTTTGTCCGTGTTTACAAACAAAAGTAGGCTAATAACAATAATAACAAAGTTCCTGGATTCTCAGAGGGGTCTTAACTGCCCCCTCCAAGTTCTACAAGATCTAATATGGAAATGTATGAAATGGGTAAAACGTTCTTTGTGGTTCTTGGGTAATTTGTCTTGTCACAGTACTTTCATTTGTGGGAAAAAAATGTGTATTTTCATATGCAAAAATATCAACAAATTATCTTTTTTTTGATGGCTTTTCTGAGGAGATGGGAACTATATAACAGCATGCATCAATTTATCTTTTCCTTTTCCCACTCTGTATTCTGAGTACTTTCTTAGAAGTCAGAGAACTTGACTCCCTTTTATGCAGGATTGTATTTTTTTAGCTTTTCCTATGAATATTTAGGGACTAGCTTTCCTGATGGCTCAGGTGGTTAAAGAACCTGCCTGCAATGTGGGAGACCCACATTCGATCCCTGAGTCAAGACGATCTCCTGGAGGAGGGCATGGCAACCCACTCCAGGATTCTTCCCTGGAGAATCCCATGGACAGAGGAGCTTGGCGGGCTACAGCCCACAGGATCACAAAGAGTCAGACACGACTTGGCGACTAACACTTTCATTTCACTTATACTGATCTCAGTGTGGATTGAGATCTATACAGATAAATATTCTCCACTATAGCTCTTCTTCGTCACTTACCTGCCCACAGTTCCACCATATTGAACACACCTGGGACTCAGGGCCCTCGGCAGGTGGGACTGGTGCTTGTGAGGCTTGATTACAGAGGATGGCAGCCTCCCCCAACCCTTTCCCAGCTCTCTTGTCCCTTGGCGTTTCCCATAGAAAAGGTGGTTCTGAGGTTTGTCTCGTAAGTCAGGAAGGAAGAGGAGAGTGGGAGGAAGAGAAAGAGGGTCATAACCAACCTTCCTGTCTTGGAGAAGACGGTCATTTCCTATCTGAGCTGCGTGGTCAGTCGTAGGAGAATCTCTCTTGGCCTGGAAAACCTGGCTGGGGTGTCCCTGCCGCGAGAAAAGGTTAGGATTTCCAGGACGGTGACAGGATCGCCCAGTGACGAGGTTTTATTCTCAGCCTTCCTTCCTCGAAGGGGAAACAGGGTGGCCTGTTCTTCACGGAGGTTAGTCCAGCTTCTTTCCTTAGAGGAGCGCTCTGGCGACTCTGAACTGGTGAACTGTTGCATAACTTGAAAAGTGGTGTCCATCCCTGCGCGCTGGACGAGAGCTAATCACGGCTGCATTCTCTTCTTCTCTCAGCTCGGCCTGATCAGCAGCATCGCATGCAAGATCCTTTTGCGTCCATAAAATGCGGGTCTGAATGCCAAATGCACTCTGTACTCTGGACCTGCTCTGCCCTCTAATTCACTGGAAGGCGATGACTAGGAAATATTAATAGAGCCCGTGGTAGAGATTTCCATATCGATTCCCTGAATGTGTGCTTTGCAGGGATTCAATCCAGGCAGTGTACAAAGGTCTGGGCACTGGTGTTAGACAGACGTTTATGAGACATTGAGTTTTTGGTCGAGTAATGGTGCCAGGGTCCCCTGATGACAGCCTCCAATGGCAAACTGGGAGCTCTGAGAAGACCTTAACGGACTGTTCAGTTCGGAGGCAATGCCAACGTTGTCTTAGGTGTCATTCAAGCGGACACCGGCGCCTCCAGTCTGCCTCTGGTGCCCCAAAGGTGACTCCTTTGCCCCTATGTCAGGGTCATTCCCAGTCTAGGTGCCTCTTCACCTCTTAGCTGAATCCTTCAGAAGCTGACTTGCGGTGGAGCTTCTATTATTCGTTGTAGACACTGAGCCTGCCAATCAATGTGGACTCCTGCCCTGTCCCCTGATGCTTATACAGCCAGCAAACATGACGAGCACAGCACTGACGCAAACACACGCGTTTTAAAAGAAGAATGTGATATAAATGTACTGTCTCGGTGAGGGGGACGGGAAGGTGAAGAAGCACCCAGGCAGATGGTTGGAGTTCTGTCCCAACTGAGGGTTGGGTCAGGTCAGCTGTGTTTTTCTTTTCATCCTAACCTTCTGGTCTGTCTCAGGAGCCATTTTTTCCAGCATGTGCCCTTTGACTCGAGGGAAGCCGGGTGCAAATCCATCACCACCACTGTGGAAGGAACCCCCAAACCTGTGCCTCCTGCAGAGGGTCAGTGAAGCCACATGAGAAACAGCGGCAAAAATGGCCTTCTTGGGAAGCAGTCTCGTTTGCACCAGTGAGGGGGTTAGAAAGTTAGCATTTGGGCTGCAGTCAGGGAACCACTCAAAGGACATTCAAGGGGTCTCTTGCCCAAGGACCACCAAGACCAGCTGAAAACTTCGGTCTGCACATTTTTCTAGGAGAGGGGCCACAGCTTTCATCAGATGCTCCCCAAGCTGCCCACAAACAAAGAAAGGTCCAAAGCCACTGACATTTTTTCTNAAAAAAAATAGCCCACAGATGAATGGAAATATACTTGTTCTCCAAAATATGATTGTGCAAATAAACAAGCATGGTAGGGCATCGTGCTTAATGGGAACTGGGTGTGTGGCTTCGCCCTCTGAGGTCTGAAACAGGTAAACACTGTCAGATTTGCTAGTATGTACATCCTCTCTCAAAGGAGCACTCTGAAAACTGGCTCCCCTGTCTCCTGTGTATGAAGCTTATTTTGCTTTTTGGAATAATTGCACATAATTTTGACAACTAAAAGAACTCTACAGGAGGTGGGGTTTGAGTTCCTCAAAAATTCCTACACTTGGCGCCAGCCAGCGGGATGTGGGAAATAGTTGTGCATAATGTCATTTGCATATGGAGAAAGAAAGACCACATCATGTAATCCACAAAGTGAGAAAACAAGATTTGGACAGATACATCCAAGTATTCTATCACTTCTGCCCAAATATTGTATCAAGCCATCTCTTCCCAAATAACAGTTTTGTTAGCCTAAGAACACATTAACTCAGTTAGATCTGGGCTCTCACAAAGCTTTACGGTAACTGCTCTGCTTACTGGTAAATAAGCAACGGGATTTTTGCCTAGCAACCCTGCGGTGGAAACACAGCTTGACTCTCTAAGTGGCAGGGGAGTTGGGAGGGGCAAGGAGCACAAGGGCAGCGCCTTTGAGGGACTCTCTGCAGCTGGTCCCTGACACCGCAAACATTATCTGCAATTCCTATCAGTTTCAGGATGATGAAAAAAGCTGGAGGGGCGGTGGGAGAAGCTGACTGAAAGGAAGACAGAAAAGCTTCCAAGACTGTGAGCTGAGACTGTCTGAGGGCTCAAGGAGAACCAAGAGAAAATGAGGACTTGTTTCTTATTGAAAAAGGAGATCATCATATGAAACAACGTATCCAGGAAGGGAAACTCAGCAGTGACCACCCAAAGCTAGACAGAGATTATCTTAAAACCAGATGTGGGTGAACGTTCCTCCATAGCAGAGGGCAGCGTTCAACGTGGGACTGCCCACATCTACGGAAAGACTCGAACTTTTCCATCAGAAATGATCGGTAACAGTCACCAAGCATTTAGCGGGCACTGAGCTGAGCTTCCACATGCTTATTTAATCTTCCAGACACTCCAGTGAGGTGGACTCTCTTATCTCCATTTTTAGAGGAAGAAACTGAAGCCCAGAGAGGTTGAGAAACCTGCCCGAGATCACTCAGTCCCTTAGCAGTGGGGATGGAGTGTGTGTCAGGCAAGCTGCCCCGAGACTCCAACTTCATAAGCGCCATTTTACAGTAGCGGCGAATGGGTGCAGAGCTAGTGGGACGAGAAACCCGAAGCTCGCTGGATGACACGTTTGTGGTTCCATCGTGGAAGCTGCAGTCGAAAATGCTCAGTCAGGGCAACTGTTTTCTGAAGTGTCTGCTGCTGCTGGTGCTGCTAAGTTGCTTCAGTCGTGTCCGACTCTGTAGAGGACAGCATAAAAGTGGGTCCCCAGAATGACAGATACTATCAAAACCTTACGCCCATACCTCTTCCTTTTATAGCGAAGTACGGGTACACACAATTTCATACGCCTACACACACACATGCAAGACACTTGATTTTGTAAGTCCCTAAAATACCCTGATGGTTTACGCCTCTGGGGATTTGCTGAGTATCACCCGAGGATGTCTGGAGGAAGTGGTCCAGGGACACGCTGGTCGGCGCGGGCAGTGAGCAGGGGTGGAATGCTAACTTGCAGGTAAACTCTCTGGCAGACGATGCCATCAGGACGCCGCGCTCTAGCCTCCGTTGATGCCATCAGGACGCCGCGCTCTAGCCTCCGTTGATGCCATCAGGACGCCGCGCTCGAGCCTCCGTTGATGCCATCAGGACGCCGCGCTCGAGCCTCCGTTGCGCGCCTCGCTTTGCTGCCAAACAAATGCTGCCCGGTGCCATCGCCTCCTTTGCCCACGTCCTGGAGCCTGGGAATGGCTCCAGCTTCCCGCGCGCTCGCCACTCTCCTCTGCCAGCCTCGGCCTCATTTGGATTGCACTTGCATTCACATCCTAATTTCTGACTTAACAAGTGTCTCGCAAACATTTAATTCACTTTAATTTCATTATGCATTTGAAGAGGATGACTTATTGAGAGGGAAAATGATGTTCTGTCGCCAGCAATTAGATTAACTTAATGATCTGTGATAAAAATCTCCTTTTGGGCTTTGGCTTTTGTCCGTGTTTACAAACAAAAGTAGGCTAATAACAATAATAACAAAGTTCCTGGATTCTCAGAGGGGTCTTAACTGCCCCCTCCAAGTTCTACAAGATCTAATATGGAAATGTATGAAATGGGTAAAACGTTCTTTGTGGTTCTTGGGTAATTTGTCTTGTCACAGTACTTTCATTTGTGGGAAAAAAATGTGTATTTTCATATGCAAAAATATCAACAAATTATCTTTTTTTTGATGGCTTTTCTGAGGAGATGGGAACTATATAACAGCATGCATCAATTTATCTTTTCCTTTTCCCACTCTGTATTCTGAGTACTTTCTTAGAAGTCAGAGAACTTGACTCCCTTTTATGCAGGATTGTATTTTTTTAGCTTTTCCTATGAATATTTAGGGACTAGCTTTCCTGATGGCTCAGGTGGTTAAAGAACCTGCCTGCAATGTGGGAGACCCACATTCGATCCCTGAGTCAAGACGATCTCCTGGAGGAGGGCATGGCAACCCACTCCAGGATTCTTCCCTGGAGAATCCCATGGACAGAGGAGCTTGGCGGGCTACAGCCCACAGGATCACAAAGAGTCAGACACGACTTGGCGACTAACACTTTCATTTCACTTATACTGATCTCAGTGTGGATTGAGATCTATACAGATAAATATTCTCCACTATAGCTCTTCTTCGTCACTTACCTGCCCACAGTTCCACCATATTGAACACACCTGGGACTCAGGGCCCTCGGCAGGTGGGACTGGTGCTTGTGAGGCTTGATTACAGAGGATGGCAGCCTCCCCCAACCCTTTCCCAGCTCTCTTGTCCCTTGGCGTTTCCCATAGAAAAGGTGGTTCTGAGGTTTGTCTCGTAAGTCAGGAAGGAAGAGGAGAGTGGGAGGAAGAGAAAGAGGGTCATAACCAACCTTCCTGTCTTGGAGAAGACGGTCATTTCCTATCTGAGCTGCGTGGTCAGTCGTAGGAGAATCTCTCTTGGCCTGGAAAACCTGGCTGGGGTGTCCCTGCCGCGAGAAAAGGTTAGGATTTCCAGGACGGTGACAGGATCGCCCAGTGATGAGGTTTTATTCTCAGCCTTCCTTCCTCGAAGGGGAAACAGGGTGGCCTGTTCTTCACGGAGGTTAGTCCAGCTTCTTTCCTTAGAGGAGCGCTCTGGCGACTCTGAACTGGTGAACTGTTGCATAACTTGAAAAGTGGTGTCCATCCCTGCGCGCTGGACGAGAGCTAATCACGGCTGCATTCTCTTCTTCTCTCAGCTCGGCCTGATCAGCAGCATCGCATGCAAGATCCTTTTGCGTCCATAAAATGCGGGTCTGAATGCCAAATGCACTCTGTACTCTGGACCTGCTCTGCCCTCTAATTCACTGGAAGGCGATGACTAGGAAATATTAATAGAGCCCGTGGTAGAGATTTCCATATCGATTCCCTGAATGTGTGCTTTGCAGGGATTCAATCCAGGCAGTGTACAAAGGTCTGGGCACTGGTGTTAGACAGACGTTTATGAGACATTGAGTTTTTGGTCGAGTAATGGTGCCAGGGTCCCCTGATGACAGCCTCCAATGGCAAACTGGGAGCTCTGAGAAGACCTTAACGGACTGTTCAGTTCGGAGGCAATGCCAACGTTGTCTTAGGTGTCATTCAAGCGGACACCGGCGCCTCCAGTCTGCCTCTGGTGCCCCAAAGGTGACTCCTTTGCCCCTATGTCAGGGTCATTCCCAGTCTAGGTGCCTCTTCACCTCTTAGCTGAATCCTTCAGAAGCTGACTTGCGGTGGAGCTTCTATTATTCGTTGTAGACACTGAGCCTGCCAATCAATGTGGACTCCTGCCCTGTCCCCTGATGCTTATACAGCCAGCAAACATGACGAGCACAGCACTGACGCAAACACACGCGTTTTAAAAGAAGAATGTGATATAAATGTACTGTCTCGGTGAGGGGGACGGGAAGGTGAAGAAGCACCCAGGCAGATGGTTGGAGTTCTGTCCCAACTGAGGGTTGGGTCAGGTCAGCTGTGTTTTTCTTTTCATCCTAACCTTCTGGTCTGTCTCAGGAGCCATTTTTTCCAGCATGTGCCCTTTGACTCGAGGGAAGCCGGGTGCAAATCCATCACCACCACTGTGGAAGGAACCCCCAAACCTGTGCCTCCTGCAGAGGGTCAGTGAAGCCACATGAGAAACAGCGGCAAAAATGGCCTTCTTGGGAAGCAGTCTCGTTTGCACCAGTGAGGGGGTTAGAAAGTCAGCATTTGGGCTGCAGTCAGGGAACCACGCAAAGGACATTCAAGGGGTCTCTTGCCCAAGGACCACCAAGACCAGCTGAAAACTTCGGTCTGCACATTTTTCTAGGAGAGGGGCCACAGCTTTCATCAGATGCTCCCCAAGCTGCCCACAAACAAAGAAAGGTCCAAAGCCACTGACATTTTTTCTCTCTCTCTACCTCTTGTCTTCCGAATCCAGGGTGACGGAGCTGACTGCCCTGTCTTTCTTTCTCCTTTGCTCTTCTTTAGAAAAAGCAAGTGAGTCAGACCAAGATCCGGGTCATCTCCACCATCCTGTTCATCTTGGCTGGCTGTGTCGTGTTTGTGACAATCCCCGCTGTCATCTTCAAATACATCGAGGGGTGGACGGCCCTGGAGTCCATTTACTTTGTGGTGGTCACTCTCACCACAGTGGGCTTTGGTGATTTTGTGGCAGGTAAGCACTCTGGAATATCCCAGTGACCGGGGCCCTGGTGGGGAAAACATTTACTGTGGTCAGTGCTTTTCCAAACCATGAGGAAAGATGGAGGAAGAAATGGAAAAGGCTCAGCATCACCACTGCTGGGCAGAGGCTTGTTCCAAACCTATGGTTCCCTGTGGGGGAAACAGCAGCCGGCTGCTGCCTGGGAAAGAAGCCAGTCTCTCTCCTCCCCGACTCAGGAGGTAGGCTATCTTCATCATCATATAAATTATGACTTGCTGGGGTCCAGCCCTGGTGGATCCAGGGTAATTCAAAGTGGGGACAGTGTGGCGAGAGAGATATATAGATTTAGAGGAAGATAAGAAAAGAGTTTGCAGTTAAGAGAATAGAGGAGAGAAAGAGGCTGTATTCCTTGGTTTACATGGAAAGCCAATAAGGCCCTGAGACAAGGGACTTGAACCATCTACATAGGCCACAGGTGCCCGCTTGAATAGTGGAGGGTGCCTCGCCTTGGGCTCCCTCTCGCGTGGGTCTTAGAAGCCCGGGCGAATAAGCAGACACGGCTAGCCTCTATGCCCCAGACAGGAATTAGCCAGAAAATAGAGTAAGAAAGAAAAGAAGACACGGGGGAACCAGTCTTTCCAGGAACTGGCCCATCCTTTATTGTCCAGAAAAGCTTTTTATACTTTTGGTTGTACACAGAGATCAATGGATAATACAAAATTATACAGTGTCAGCAGCCCTGACTCTTATCGAGACCAGGCTTTCCTCCTGCAGACCTAGCTGTATCCACAAGTCTTAGGTGATTTACATCATCTTCTGGCCAGGAGGCTTGTTAGCATTTTATGGCCCTTTTCTGATAAGGGTCTGTCAACCAGAAAACTTACTTGTGTTAAAAGTGTTGTTCTTTCCAAAGTCTGTTGCCACTCTCAGAAAGCACCAAATAAAGTTACATTCTTACATAACAAGGACACAACTATTTATAACCAAGAAAGAGGAGTACAGTGATTTATAACAAAGAGAAAGTTCATTAACTCAAAAGTCTAGTGTTGCTAACATCAAAACTACTATATTCTGTTTTCTATATCCAATTACATTGATTAATATCCTTCAGGTGCCTAAAAGATAAAGAATATGGAGTCCTGGCAGCAGTCATTGACTCAACAGNCTGCCTGGAGAATTCCATGGGCTACAGTCCCTAGGGTCACAGAGAGTCAAGAGGTGACTGAATCGACTTAGCATGTACACACACATGCAACCTACTCTCCAGAGGAGAGGCTTGGGAGGGCATCCAGGGGTTGGGCTCCACTTCATGTATACAAGCTGAGATTTGGGAAGAGGAGGCCAATTGTTTTGGAGTTGTTTGAAAGCTACCTTTTAAAAATGGGGTCCAATAACACGGGAGTTCACATGGATAAGGCAAACTTGCTACAAATTCTAGACACACATCAGAACAGCCCTTCCCTGCCCGCACTTCCCACCGCGCCACAAACCTGGAGAAAACGCTTTCATTTTGCGCGAGGATAGACCACGGGCCCGGGCTTTGGCGGGCAGTGTCCGTCGTTTCTCTTGGTAACTGGGTGCTGAATGTTTACTCCACAGTGGGTCTGGGAGTTTTTACTGGTGAGAACCAAGGGACAATTTGGAGAGACTTCAGCTCGATGCCCAGTTCGAACCCAGTGGTGACCCTAGGACTCTTCTGTTTTGGGGCAAGCCCTCATGTGTGTGTATGCAGGGCTGTTCCTGACCTGCAGCAAAGGTGACTGGGCCTGTCTGTGCTTCCCTGACCCGGCCTGTGACCTTGGGCCCCTCAGACCCTGTGCCTACATTTCTGTTACCTCATCAGCACATCAAGGGAGTGGAACCCGGAGAGTCAATCTCGAAGGTCCCTTTTAGTTCTGCAGTGCTCTGACCAAATGCTCAGCGGTCCACGAGTTAAGTACGCTAAGAACTTCACTAGCTGGATTTGTAAATACTGATGGATGGGCCCTGCTTCCTTTAGGCAAGATGAGTGCTTAGTCTCTTGCCCCTTGGGATTTGTTTCCTGGGTGATGGAGACCAGATATATTTGAGAGCCTGGTGTCCAAATGAGGGTCCTGTCCTGTGTGGCTCATTGTCACCTTACCTCACACTATCACCTGCGTTGGAGGCGGGGGTGGGGGGGGCGCGGTGGCTCATCCCATATGGGCATTTTTTCCCATGGTGTTTACACTAAAGAATTTTAAGCTATTACTATCTGTAGTCAATTGCAGTAAAGGTTTCATCTGATTACTTTATGAATTCTTACACTATAAACAGGTTATTTCTTACTCAGATCCCTACACACACAGACTCACGGACAGACAGAACACATACAGAGGCGATGGCTGCTTTGGGGATGGTTCCATGCTCAAAGTCCTAGCTGGGCTGCTGCTGCTGCTGCTGCTGAGTCGCTTCAGTCATGCCCGGCTCTGTGCGACCCCATAGACGGCAGCCCACCAGGCTCCCGCGTCCCTGGGATTCTCCAGGCAAGAACACTGGAGTGGGCTGCCATTTCCTTCTCCAATGCAAGAAAGTGAAAAGTGAAAGGGAAGTCGCTCAGTCGTGTCCAACTCTTAGCGACCCCATGGACTGCAGCCCCCCAGGCTCCTCCATCCATGGGATTTTCCAGGCAAGAGTACTGGAGTGGGCTGCCACTGCCTTCTCCCCTAGTTGGGCTAGGTGTTAGCAAACCACCCCTTCTGATGGTGCTTCTTGGCTGAGTTGATGCTGCTTGTGTATTTGGACGCTTAGCTTCGGGGGTTAGTGNGGGGGTGGGGGGGGCGCGGTGGCTCATCCCATATGGGCATTTTTTCCCATGGTGTTTACACTAAAGAATTTTAAACTATTACTATCTGTAGTCAATTGCAGTAAAGGTTTCATCTGATTACTTTATGAATTCTTACACTATAAACAGGTTATTTCTTACTCAGATCCCTACACACACAGATTCACGGACAGACAGAACACATACAGAGGCGATGGCTGCTTTGGGGATGGTTCCATGCTCAAAGTCCTAGCTGGGCTGCTGCTGCTGCTGCTGCTGAGTCGCTTCAGTCATGCCCGGCTCTGTGCGACCCCATAGACGGCAGCCCACCAGGCTCCCGCGTCCCTGGGATTCTCCAGGCAAGAACACTGGAGTGGGCTGCCATTTCCTTCTCCAATGCAAGAAAGTGAAAAGTGAAAGGGAAGTCGCTCAGTCGTGTCCAACTCTTAGCGACCCCATGGACTGCAGCCCCCCAGGCTCCTCCATCCATGGGATTTTCCAGGCAAGAGTACTGGAGTGGGCTGCCACTGCCTTCTCCCCTAGTTGGGCTAGGTGTTAGCAAACCACCCCTTCTGATGGTGCTTCTTGGCTGAGTTGATGCTGCTTGTGTATTTGGACGCTTAGCTTCGGGGGTTAGTGAGAATGTGGCCGGAATTTGGGTAGGGCAGGTTTTTGCCCACTGTTATTGGGTAAGAATGTAGACCATTCCAATGCGTACGACGGTGTCCAAACCATGAAAGCAAACAGACATGCAGAGACTCTCTTAAAAAAAATTTTTTTAAAAGCCAGTACCGCATCTCATGTCTGTGCCTCCTACATTCCCCCTTAGGTTTTAAGGGGACGCCGGTGATCCGTCCTCGCGGTTCCCATGCAGTTGTGTGCAAAGGCCGTAACCGCAGGAGCAGAGGGAGCTCTCAGCGGCAGAGTAAGCGGTAGCTAGTAAATGGCCTTAAAAACAAAAATGGCAACTCTCGGAAACAAAGGTGATTTTTTGATTTGGCTTTGTGGATGCTGTGAATGCTGCGTATGGAAACTCTGGAGTAGCATGCTAACTCCAGTGCTGTAAATAAAGTCCCATTCTCCGTCGTTGGGCGAGGAACCCACTGCTTCGTGCTTACTTCACCGCCCCGCCCCAGCCCCTGCCTGCAGTCCACCTCCCACCCAAACCCATTGGTCCCCGAGTCACGTGACGTCAGTGCCGTGGCGAGGAGGAGAAATAAGGGGTGTCTCTGATCTTACCGAAAGCGATTTATTTCACAGGTGCCTAGGAGTTCTGGAAACTTTCTCTTCTCTGTTCTTAAGTGAAAAATCTCAAATAGTTCCGTATGCATTACAAACCCCCCTTCCCCCCCAAAAGGCGACAAAACTCCTTGCGAGCACTTCCACCCCATCTGCACGGCAGTCCCGTGCTGTCTGGGACAACGGCGAAGCATTCCCTCTGCTATCAGGGTGCTGAGCTTGAAGTGAAACACGCAGCTGCAGTGCCTAGAAGCGTTATGCAGAAAGCCACCATCATGCCAGCCTCCTCCGACTTCTCACCCACCCCAGCGTCATAGGCAGGGGACCCCGTGACAATGATAAACCCACGTGTGGAGGTGTTCCACCTATTTCTCTCTCTGTAGGATTTCATGGTGCTTTAAAAAAAAAAAAGGCATTTTACAGAAAAAAAGCAGGGTGGGGGGAGGAGGGAATTTCGTAATGTTCTTATTCGGAAAAGTACAAAAGCAACTTTGCTTGTAACATTTCAATAAGCTGTGCTGCTACTGTCTTTGGTGATGTAAGTTTTTTTTTTTTTTCAACAATGGAGAAAATTGCAACAAAGACCTTCTGGAAGATCTAATACAAAGTCTCTCCTGTTTTCCTTTATTTGTGGGGCCAAACATGGTTTACCAGGCTGGGTTGGGAGGTATGCTAAGGACCACAGGTCATCTGGAGATAGGCTTTTGGCCTGGCTGGCATTCATCAGCAAGGAGCCGATGCAAGCTTAACTGTCTGGCAGGTGGGGGAGCCCACAGCATCCCAAGAGGAGGAAACTTGAGCCAGTATGGTTACTGCGTATTTGCTTTCACTTTATTTTTATCTGATCCTGACTGCACGTTGCTGAAGATTGGACAGCATGTCACCATTTCTAGGTAAGACACTGAGTTTGGGCATTGTGCCATGTCTGCCCATATGAAATGGACAACTGCTTGGGTATCCAGATTTCAAGCTGTATTTGGTTTTGCGTTCACTAACCATGGGCTTGTCAAAATGGGTAGAGATAAAATGGCCACCAGTTTTGAGCACCAGCTTAGTAGTAGCAGTAGTCTAGTTGATAAGTCGTGTCCTCCTCTTGCGACCACACAGATCGTAGGCTCCTTGTCCACGGGATTCTCCAGGCAAGAACACTGGAGTGGGTTGCTATTTCCTTCTCTAGGGGATCTTCCCCACCCTGGAATCAAACCCAGGTCTCCTGCATTGCAGGCAGACTGTTTACTGACTGAGCTATGAGGGAGGGTACCTGGTTACGTATGATGTACTCTGCTAGGCAGTTTGCAAACATACCACTGGGTCTTCTAAAGTTGGGTTTCTTCATTTTGTCCATGAAGACTTGTGGAGGCTCAGAGATGATGAGAAACTTGCAACCCAAGTCAATCAGCTCCAAGCCCGAGTCTCTCACCAGATCACACAGCTGCATGGAACGTGTGCTTTGAGCACTCGTCTAGTAAAGGTGATATGGTTCTTTCTGATTTGTCTGCACTCTCGCCCACCCTGTTTGTGAGAGAGGCGTGCTGTGAGGTCAAGGGTGAGTTTCTGGCTGCAGGGCTGAGCAAGGCCAAGTGACTTCCATTCTTAGCCGAAGCCAAGAATGCGCCCAGGCTAACCCAGTGCGACTCCTGGTTGTGGGCTGGCCAGGGACAGATCTGGTTCCTATTTTTATTGGTTTCACTTGCATGCATGGCATTAAGAGTGCATGGCACATGGCAGGAATTCAAAGTGACTTTTCCAAAATGCAAATTGGTCCGTGGATCCCCTTGGCCTTTGGGATAAAAACCCCAAAGCCCTAGTCTTGGTCAGGCCCCATGTGGATTTCTGCCTCATCGCACACCAACCTTGGCCACCACCACTTTGGATTTCTTGCCAGCTCTGCCGGTGGTCCATGATTTCTTCTGCTATCTCCAGGTCTCTGCACGTCTGTCCCTTTTGGGAGGCCTCCCCACCTTAGGAGCTACCTCCCCCATCCCACGACCACCTGGCCCCCTCATGTCTTTCAGTACTGAGCTGAAGAGCGGCCTCTGTGGGGAACTTTCCTTCCCTCCCTTGTCCCTCCCCTGACTGTGAGTTAGCTGCNTAGTAGCAGTAGTCTAGTTGATAAGTCGTGTCCTCCTCTTGCGACCACACAGATCGTAGGCTCCTTGTCCACGGGATTCTCCAGGCAAGAACACTGGAGTGGGTTGCTATTTCCTTCTCTAGGGGATCTTCCCCACCCTGGAATCAAACCCAGGTCTCCTGCATTGCAGGCAGACTGTTTACTGACTGAGCTATGAGGGAGGGTACCTGGTTACGTATGATGTACTCTGCTAGGCAGTTTGCAAACATACCACTGGGTCTTCTAAAGTTGGGTTTCTTCATTTTGTCCATGAAGACTTGTGGAGGCTCAGAGATGATGAGAAACTTGCAACCCAAGTCAATCAGCTCCAAGCCCGAGTCTCTCACCAGATCACACAGCTGCATGGAACGTGTGCTTTGAGCACTCGTCTAGTAAAGGTGATATGGTTCTTTCTGATTTGTCTGCACTCTCGCCCACCCTGTTTGTGAGAGAGGCATGCTGTGAGGTCAAGGGTGAGTTTCTGGCTGCAGGGCTGAGCAAGGCCAAGTGACTTCCATTCTTAGCCGAAGCCAAGAATGCGCCCAGGCTAACCCAGTGCGACTCCTGGTTGTGGGCTGGCCAGGGACAGATCTGGTTCCTATTTTTATTGGTTTCACTTGCATGCATGGCATTAAGAGTGCATGGCACATGGCAGGAATTCAAAGTGACTTTTCCAAAATGCAAATTGGTCCGTGGATCCCCTTGGCCTTTGGGATAAAAACCCCAAAGCCCTAGTCTTGGTCAGGCCCCATGTGGATTTCTGCCTCATCGCACACCAACCTTGGCCACCACCACTTTGGATTTCTTGCCAGCTCTGCCGGTGGTCCATGATTTCTTCTGCTATCTCCAGGTCTCTGCACGTCTGTCCCTTTTGGGAGGCCTCCCCACCTTAGGAGCTACCTCCCCCATCCCACGACCACCTGGCCCCCTCATGTCTTTCAGTACTGAGCTGAAGAGCGGCCTCTGTGGGGAACTTTCCTTCCCTCCCTTGTCCCTCCCCTGACTGTGAGTTAGCTGCTTCTACACAGCGGGCTTCCCTCAACTCAAGCACCTGCTATACGGCTATACGGCTTAGTGGCTGGTTGCCTTGTCTGTTGATGCAGGAGATAAGCTCCTCGGTGCAACAACTCAGCCTCTCATTTCTCTTCTCAGGACTGAGCACTGTGCCTGATAGACAACATAAGATACATTAATGGTGGGATGATTTTAGTGCCCTTCTTGACAGCACATTTGTATCCTTCAAGGGAGATTTAATTTTTTGTGAGTTCAAAGTCATTTGGAACCCAAGACTATCCAATTCCTGAGTATCCTTTTGGTCAAACTCAAGTTTGCCTTGTACTAATAATAAAGAATTTGATCTGTGTTTGGTATTTACGGAGAGCTCTGAAATTTTGATCACAGTGATAGTTAAAGTAACTAGACTCTAAAGAGGACAACTGTAATGGAAAGCTCTCATTTAGAAGTACAGATAAGGGAATATTTATTTTAAAACCATTCTTAATATTGCTGATAGTTTAAATGTATATGACCTTAGGAAATATTATATTTTGTGGGGATGTCAAACATGACAAATGGGTCACACTCCTTACACCTATGTCCAAGGCAGATACTGTCATCAGTCACAGGATACCTTCCTTCTTGATCCAGGTACATTCTTGGAATTCACTGTAAGACTGTACTCAAGACCAACAGTTCTTGAAGTATTCTCCAATGACCTTCTTACATCCCTGAGATTCTCTCATGGTATCCACAAGATTAGAACTATTTTCCAGAATAATACTAAGACATCATTTGCCCACGTTCCCTCATGAGGGCATAGCACTTAGAATTGAGTAGCCCTTAGTCACTTAGAGAGGGGTTTCCCAGGTAGAGCTAGGGGTGAAGAACCCGCCTGCCAATGGAGGAGACATGAGAGATGTTCAGTCCCTGAATGGGGAAGATCCCCTGGAGGAGGGCATGGCAATCCACTCTGGTGCTCTTGTCTGGAGAATTCCAGACAGAGGAGCCCGGCAGGCTATAGTTCATAGCGTCACAAACAGACGGACACAGCTGAATCGACTTAGCACGCATGCACACAAGCAGTCACTTAGAGAACACAGGCAGGGTAACAAGAAACCTTCATTGAAGACTAAGAATTTTCCAAAATGCTAGCAAATGAGCTTGCATTTCTTAGTGAACCCCAAGGTAGCTAGCTATGATTTTATTGAAAAGGGCTTTCTGCCTGGCCTCACAGGAATGGATCATGGCAACAGCCGTACAGCAGTATTCCTGTGGGCTGAGCTTGCTGCCCTGTGGGCTCCAGCTCCTCAAATTCCTTCCAGTTAGCCCTGTGAATCCCAGAAGTCTCATGGGTACTCAATTTCTTGGCCACTGTGCTGTGGGGATCACTTCCCTATTAAACAGAAAGCTCCTTACCTCTCCGGGGCTGGATGACACGGCCGTCTGCTGATCCCCTGGTAGCAGCAGACTCTCCGTTTGGGTAACTCTCTCTCTTCCCCATACTGGGAGCCCCTCAATGGAGATCTCCTTACCTTCTTGTTTTCATGGGCCTGCCACAGAGCCTGGAACATGGTAAAAGATCCAAAGATGTTTGTTGAATAAATATCAAATCCAAGAACGTGGAGTTGAGTAAGGGCCTCTACAGAGATTAGGGGCAAAGGAAGAGACCCCAAATCTGGGGTGAGCTGGAGGGGAAGTTAGAAGGATTCAGTGTGTAAGGGGAGCCAGGGCAAAGGGCGGCGGGCCAGGCAAACGGAAGATGTCTAGAGACAGTACTGACCCCAGTGGCAACTTCTACCTCGTCACTTCTGTGAATTTACATCAAGGGCAGGAACCAGAGTGAGGCACACACCCTCAGTGCAAAACTACTCAGTTAAAATGCTAGTGCATACATGGCGGTGTGAATTTGAGACAGCACACAGGTCAACAGACATCCGTTGTATCTTTATGGGTGACTTGTTTCAAGGAATACATTTAAAAATATATTGCAAGACTCTAAAACTAAAAAAAAAAAAATTAAAAAATGTCTCACACAACCCATTTGAAAGAGTTATGTTTATTAAATGCATTTAAAGGTCGTTTAAAGATTCATCACTTGGAATCATTCAGGATAAGAAAAGATTTTTTTTTTCCCCTCAGTTGGAAAGTGGTAATTTTAAAATGCTTTCTTTCCAATATTGTAATCTGTTATCTACAAGCTGCCTCTATCAGCAATTCTTTGGAATCTGCAGATACCTGAGGCAGAGAACAAGCACAAGGCCTCAGTGAGACAGAAATTTGTTTTAAAATAAAGAAACTTGGAGGACTCCAGCATTATGCAATCAAAAGCGTGTGTTGCAAATGTATGAGACAAACACACATGATGCTAGCATAAGCTATGGCTCTCAGTTTCAACATTTTATGTAGAACAGTAATCTCTGCCTTAAAGAACATTCTGTGGTTGCCTGATTCCACAGAAAGAAGAAAAGTAATGGGCTGTTTCTTTCCACGAGTGAATGCAAATTTGAAACAATTTTCCCACTGAATTGGTGGGGGTGGGGGTGGCGAAGAATAGCTAATGGTGGCTCAGACAATAAAGCCATTTGCCTGCAATGAGGAAGACCTGGGTTTGATCCCTGGGTTGGGCAGGTCTCCTGGAAAAAGAAATGTCAAGCCACTCCATCACTCTTGCCTAGAAAATTCCATGGACAGAGGAGCCTGCTAGGCTACATAGTCCACTGGGTTGCAAAGTCGGCCACGACCGAGCGATTTCACTTTTTCAGTGGTGACAGTAACTGGTTAAGACTGTGCAATCCATCAATCTGTTCCATCCATCCATCCATTTAATAAATATTTATGGAGCCCGCCTCTGTGTGAGGTGCTGGGAGAGCTGCAGGGTGTGGCGGAGCCTTGGTCCCTGTCCTCAGCGATCTCAGGCTGCAGTTAGTAGCCCTGTGCCCACTGTGCTGTGGGGTGGCTAAATCCTGCCATCTGGTTGGAGGGAGAACCATAATAGGACTGTGTGTGATTCTGTTCAAAAGTATAGAAATTACCCCCAAAGTGCTAGGAATTCAGACAGTGTGAGGATTGGCACACACGGTGACAGTCAAAACAGGCTTCCTGTAAGAGGTGGCATCTTTAAGAAGGCTTAGGAAACCGGTTAGGAAACCAGAGAACAGGAATGACTCCCAAGCATATGAATCCGTTTCTCCTGAGGACACCACAAATAAGTCTTCACTTGGGGCTGCTTTAATACATTTTCTGAAATAAACCACAAACAAAGCCAAACTGAAAGACGAACAGAAGGTAAGCTCTACAGGTCACCAGCAATTGCAACAGCAGTTGTAACTCCTTTTGAAAGCAAGTGTGACTCAGGAACACACAGTACATAAAGTGGCTTCTCGGCCTTGTCCCTTGTTTCCCCCTCCCTCTGTCTCATCTCCAGGGGCTCCCAGGTTCTAGCCTCCTTTTCTCAAGCCGAGGAATACAATGGCCACAGGATTCCTAGCTTCTTTGTTTCAAAAGTCACACCCACCGGAGGACTTTCCTTCAGCGCAGGCTCGGGAATGAGGTTTCCCCGAGTCAAAAGACACTTTCTTAGGTTGGGGACTGAACAGTCTGGAGTCGCACAGAGGGGATGAGACAGGCTTCAGCAGAGGTGCCCTGGGGCAGCCCTGCCGGAAGGGAAGGGCCGGGGCTGTGATGCGCAGGTGTTGGGGTGGGGGCGGTGCCCAGGATCCCAGCCCAGACCAGCAACCCAAGGAGAGATTTTCCACATTCCTGGTAGGATGGATCTTAAAACTGAAATGGGACTGATTTTTAGAGAAAATAAAAGGTGTCTTTCTTTCTTACACACGTAAACATTTTTTCCCCTTGTTCTAAATGAAACTTATTAGTTTGAACCTTCATCATCATCTCTCTTTTTGACTTGTGTTCTTTGAAAAAGATTTTATTGATGGTCTTTATAAGGCAATATGAAGACTCCAGATCGGGCGGCCAAGGAGACCCTATGTGGGTACCCAGCTGGGGTATGGCAGGCGGCTCTCTGCCTTCCCACCCCTCTGCTCCCAAGATGAGGGTGGCGGCGGCTCCCAGCCACCTCTGGGTTCCGCCGCGCTCCTGGGAGCGGGCGGCGGCTGTCTGGCCGGCTCTACCCGCCGGGCCCTGCACACCCTGTCTGCGCGGCGTGGGCTGCGCGGCGCTGCCGCCGCGGGCCGGGGACACGTGCCCGCCGCGGGTGGCCGGGCCGTCCACAGGCTTCTCGGTGGCGCTGGCCCCGTCCTCAGAGTCCTCCCAGGCAGGGCGCCCTTGCAGCCGCTGGCGCCGCTCTCCACGGCGGCGCGCAGCTCGGCAAGGCCTGCCAGGAGGGCGCGCGGGCCCTCGGGCTGGGCGCGCAGGCCCCGTCTGGCCTTCTGCTCGGCCCAGCGCTCTGCGCCGCCCTCGGCCTCTTCGGAACCGCGGACACGGCTCGCAGCCGCCGGCCCCCACCGGCCCTTCTCACCGAGAACACCCGTCTCCTCGCGGCCAGGAGGGTGACCTCGGTCCCGCTTGGTGTGTGACGCAGGCCTCAGCCCCGCGGCACCCATCTTTGAGACGCCCTCGGCCGGGCTCTGAGGGCGCCGCGCCTGCCACAGGCCGCCCCTTCCTGCGCGCCGCGCCGCCATCTTGCCGCAAGGGCTGCTGGGCGCGAAGGGCCTCCGCGCCGCCATCTTGCCGCAAGGGCTGCTGGGCGCGAAGCGCCTCGTCTCGCTTCTCAGGCGGGGACGGAGGGTTTGTGCGAGACCCGGCTGCTGGAAACGCGTCGTGCCTGCGTGTGGACGTGTGCCAGCGCCTGGGGCTGGCCCGTCTCTTTGGAGAAGGGGGCGAAGCCGGTGGCGCCCTCTGAGGAGAGGTGGGGAATGCCCTCAGCTGAGCTCGGGTTTTCCGCTCCCTGCCTGCCCGGGTGGGAGGCCGGTGCGGCTGAGCAGAGCTTGTCTCCTCCCTCAGGGCAAGAGGAGGCCGGGGGCACAGGGACAGGATTGAGGGTCCTCCTGTGAGGAGAGCGGGAGCCAGACAGCTCCGTGGCCAAACCAGGTCACGGAACTCGACTCCAGGCCTCCCCAGGCCCACGCACGACCTCCGCACCCGGACAGTCTAGACAGTGGCCCTGGGCTGTCTGTGTCTCCGTCACTTAGCACGGTGGCATCTGGGATCCAGGGCCAATTCTCCAGCCACCTTGAGGGGTGACTTAGCCCAGAAAATAGGCGTGTGTGTATGTCAAGGAGAGGAAGGGGCCACGCCCCCCCACTCCCTCCCGCCCCTCCTTCCCAGAGGGCGCTCCTAGAAGAAAGAACTTTATTGCCCCAAACTGACTGCCTGTTATGACTGAAGCTGCATGATTCTGCAGTATAAACATTCTTCCCTCTTCTTAAATTTTCCTCTTTCCTCTCCTCAGTCTGGCCCCTGTGCACCACCCCCCTCCTCCACTGCCCCATTTCGAGCAAGAGGAGGATTCGACAGAGACGGAAGCAGAAAGAACCTCGTGTTTCCCCCGACTTTTTAATATTCTCAAAATTCTGAATCCTTGGAGGGGATGACCAATAGAATAATGAACACCGTTAAAGATGAAAAGGTATGAGGATACAGTAAAAAATATCTTCTGAAAACAAAGAGAATAATTNTCTTTGGAATCTGCAGATACCTGAGGCAGAGAACAAGCACAAGGCCTCAGTGAGACAGAAATTTGTTTTAAAATAAAGAAACTTGGAGGACTCCAGCATTATGCAATCAAAAGCGTGTGTTGCAAATGTATGAGACAAACACACATGATGCTAGCATAAGCTATGGCTCTCAGTTTCAACATTTTATGTAGAACAGTAATCTCTGCCTTAAAGAACATTCTGTGGTTGCCTGATTCCACAGAAAGAAGAAAAGTAATGGGCTGTTTCTTTCCACGAGTGAATGCAAATTTGAAACAATTTTCCCACTGAATTGGTGGGGGTGGGGGTGGCGAAGAATAGCTAATGATGGCTCAGACAATAAAGCCATTTGCCTGCAATGAGGAAGACCTGGGTTTGATCCCTGGGTTGGGCAGGTCTCCTGGAAAAAGAAATGTCAAGCCACTCCATCACTCTTGCCTAGAAAATTCCATGGACAGAGGAGCCTGCTAGGCTACATAGTCCACTGGGTTGCAAAGTCGGCCACGACCGAGCGATTTCACTTTTTCAGTGGTGACAGTAACTGGTTAAGACTGTGCAATCCATCAATCTGTTCCATCCATCCATCCATTTAATAAATATTTATGGAGCCCGCCTCTGTGTGAGGTGCTGGGAGAGCTGCAGGGTGTGGCGGAGCCTTGGTCCCTGTCCTCAGCGATCTCAGGCTGCAGTTAGTAGCCCTGTGCCCACTGTGCTGTGGGGTGGCTAAATCCTGCCATCTGGTTGGAGGGAGAACCATAATAGGACTGTGTGTGATTCTGTTCAAAAGTACAGAAATTACCCCCAAAGTGCTAGGAATTCAGACAGTGTGAGGATTGGCACACACGGTGACAGTCAAAACAGGCTTCCTGTAAGAGGTGGCATCTTTAAGAAGGCTTAGGAAACCGGTTAGGAAACCAGAGAACAGGAATGACTCCCAAGCATATGAATCCGTTTCTCCTGAGGACACCACAAATAAGTCTTCACTTGGGGCTGCTTTAATACATTTTCTGAAATAAACCACAAACAAAGCCAAACTGAAAGACGAACAGAAGGTAAGCTCTACAGGTCACCAGCAATTGCAACAGCAGTTGTAACTCCTTTTGAAAGCAAGTGTGACTCAGGAACACACAGTACATAAAGTGGCTTCTCGGCCTTGTCCCTTGTTTCCCCCTCCCTCTGTCTCATCTCCAGGGGCTCCCAGGTTCTAGCCTCCTTTTCTCAAGCCGAGGAATACAATGGCCACAGGATTCCTAGCTTCTTTGTTTCAAAAGTCACACCCACCGGAGGACTTTCCTTCAGCGCAGGCTCGGGAATGAGGTTTCCCCGAGTCAAAAGACACTTTCTTAGGTTGGGGACTGAACAGTCTGGAGTCGCACAGAGGGGATGAGACAGGCTTCAGCAGAGGTGCCCTGGGGCAGCCCTGCCGGAAGGGAAGGGCCGGGGCTGTGATGCGCAGGTGTTGGGGTGGGGGCGGTGCCCAGGATCCCAGCCCAGACCAGCAACCCAAGGAGAGATTTTCCACATTCCTGGTAGGATGGATCTTAAAACTGAAATGGGACTGATTTTTAGAGAAAATAAAAGGTGTCTTTCTTTCTTACACACGTAAACATTTTTTCCCCTTGTTCTAAATGAAACTTATTAGTTTGAACCTTCATCATCATCTCTCTTTTTGACTTGTGTTCTTTGAAAAAGATTTTATTGATGGTCTTTATAAGGCAATATGAAGACTCCAGATCGGGCGGCCAAGGAGACCCTATGTGGGTACCCAGCTGGGGTATGGCAGGCGGCTCTCTGCCTTCCCACCCCTCTGCTCCCAAGATGAGGGTGGCGGCGGCTCCCAGCCACCTCTGGGTTCCGCCGCGCTCCTGGGAGCGGGCGGCGGCTGTCTGGCCGGCTCTACCCGCCGGGCCCTGCACACCCTGTCTGCGCGGCGTGGGCTGCGCGGCGCTGCCGCCGCGGGCCGGGGACACGTGCCCGCCGCGGGTGGCCGGGCCGTCCACAGGCTTCTCGGTGGCGCTGGCCCCGTCCTCAGAGTCCTCCCAGGCAGGGCGCCCTTGCAGCCGCTGGCGCCGCTCTCCACGGCGGCCCGCAGCTCGGCAAGGCCTGCCAGGAGGGCGCGCGGGCCCTCGGGCTGGGCGCGCAGGCCCCGTCTGGCCTTCTGCTCGGCCCAGCGCTCTGCGCCGCCCTCGGCCTCTTCGGAACCGCGGACACGGCTCGCAGCCGCCGGCCCCCACCGGCCCTTCTCACCGAGAACACCCGTCTCCTCGCGGCCAGGAGGGTGACCTCGGTCCCGCTTGGTGTGTGACGCAGGCCTCAGCCCCGCGGCACCCATCTTTGAGACGCCCTCGGCCGGGCTCTGAGGGCGCCGCGCCTGCCACAGGCCGCCCCTTCCTGCGCGCCGCGCCGCCATCTTGCCGCAAGGGCTGCTGGGCGCGAAGGGCCTCCGCGCCGCCATCTTGCCGCAAGGGCTGCTGGGCGCGAAGCGCCTCGTCTCGCGTCTCAGGCGGGGACGGAGGGTTTGTGCGAGACCCGGCTGCTGGAAACGCGTCGTGCCTGCGTGTGGACGTGTGCCAGCGCCTGGGGCTGGCCCGTCTCTTTGGAGAAGGGGGCGAAGCCGGTGGCGCCCTCTGAGGAGAGGTGGGGAATGCCCTCAGCTGAGCTCGGGTTTTCCGCTCCCTGCCTGCCCGGGTGGGAGGCCGGTGCGGCTGAGCAGAGCTTGTCTCCTCCCTCAGGGCAAGAGGAGGCCGGGGGCACAGGGACAGGATTGAGGGTCCTCCTGTGAGGAGAGCGGGAGCCAGACAGCTCCGTGGCCAAACCAGGTCACGGAACTCGACTCCAGGCCTCCCCAGGCCCACGCACGACCTCCGCACCCGGACAGTCTAGACAGTGGCCCTGGGCTGTCTGTGTCTCCGTCACTTAGCACGGTGGCATCTGGGATCCAGGGCCAATTCTCCAGCCACCTTGAGGGGTGACTTAGCCCAGAAAATAGGCGTGTGTGTATGTCAAGGAGAGGAAGGGGCCACGCCCCCCCACTCCCTCCCGCCCCTCCTTCCTAGAGGGCGCTCCTAGAAGAAAGAACTTTATTGCCCCAAACTGACTGCCTGTTATGACTGAAGCTGCATGATTCTGCAGTATAAACATTCTTCCCTCTTCTTAAATTTTCCTCTTTCCTCTCCTCAGTCTGGCCCCTGTGCACCACCCCCCTCCTCCACTGCCCCATTTCGAGCAAGAGGAGGATTCGACAGAGACGGAAGCGGAAAGAACCTCGTGTTTCCCCCGACTTTTTAATATTCTCAAAATTCTGAATCCTTGGAGGGGATGACCAATAGAATAATGAACACCGTTAAAGATGAAAAGGTATGAGGATACAGTAAAAAATATCTTCTGAAAACAAAGAGAATAATTTTGTTCCTTCTGGGGGTGTGTGTGGGGTTGGGGAAGACTCCTCTAACCTGAGGAAAGAAGGAAAAAAGCAAAGAGGGACGTGGCAGGAGTGGGAGAGGGTTGCCTGCGAAGTGTATCTGGGCAGTGGGACCAAGGATCTGCTTCTCGGTAGAGGCATGGGGGTCATATTCCAGGGCGTCTAGGGTTGGAGTGACAGGGGAGAACCAAACCTCCTGGGGGCTGAGGGGACCCCCACCTTGTCCGAAGCACAGAGGCAGGTCAACAAGCTAAAGGTAGCCTCGGGCTGGAAGGGGGCCAGACACTAAACGGGTGACAAGTTTTGGAAAAATAATCCCAGAAAAGATCTAGAGCCAGAAGAGGTGACCCAAGGCCATAAAAAAAGGACTCAAAGGGAACTGAGCAGAAGGGATGAGGCAGGGCCTTCGAGATCGAGTTGGGCAGGGGGCCTGGCCCTGGAGACTTTTCTCCCAGGAACTCCGCCCCTGCCCCGGCACTGTGATCCCCCCTCGACAGTCGAGGAGGTTTCATGGGACTGGCTGTTCCTAGGGGCCTGGACAATGTGTTTAAAACAAAACAATTCATCCACCATCATCTGAAAACATGCCAAAAGCACCTGCCTGCGACCAGGGGATCTTTGGGGGAGATCTGAGGCCAGACACTGAGAACGCTTGGTTTCATCTCAGGTCAGTGTGAGGACCCAGAGGTTGTTGGGCACTGACTTGCACGCCAAGCCCAAGCCCTGAGTTCAGGTTTGTGCCTTTGCACAGGGAACTTTCCTACGCAAGTCTTGTGCCCTGTGGTGCCTTGCCAGGGGCTGGTTTAGAGTGGAAAACTAGCAGACAAACAGAGCAGAGAAGCACCCGTGATCCCTCCTAAATGAAAACAGCATTCTGTGCTCTTGGCCATGGGGATCTGATGAGAGACTGAGAAGATGTCCCAAATGCGTTTAGAGCAAAACCAGAAGTCACCTCTTACAAAGACTGAGGAAAGAAAAAAATCAGATTAGAATTTTCTGAGTTCAGCATCCCAGGGCTACTGTGTCCAAAAGATGAGCTGGTGGAAAAAACATCTGAACCAGCGTTTGGGTCTTGGCGAGTCTTTTTTTTCCAGGAGTCTGTTTCACCTTATCAACGTCTTTTTATTTCTGTTTTAGACCTAAGAGAAACAGTGCCTTTCAGTAGTTGCTGGCTTGTCAGGCCCTTCGAGAAACTCAAGCTCCACGGTCTCCCTGGTCTGTAGTAACAGAAATGTGGTTCCTGTTTGCCTCAGGGTGGACTTGCCCAAGGTGGCAGCTCCCCCCCGCAGGCAGGTGACAGGTGGCGTATAAAATCAGGAGGAGCTTAGCTCCAGATCCTCCTCGGCTCCTCCCTGCAGGGAAGCTTTTCATCCAAACATGAAAGCCACACCGTAGTAGAGGCCATGGGGCCCTGAGAGATGCCCCTTCTTTGTCAAAGGCATTGGATGGGCCCGGGCACCTCAGCTCTTCTCACAGTCACCTGGGTGAGTTTCCTCAGGCCAGGCCCTGGGGGTTTGGGGACTGAGACCCCTGGGTTGGAAGATTGAGCAACAAACCACAGGGCCGCTGTCTGCCATGGAGACCTCCTCCCCANCCCTGACAGATGGCCCTGTGGCTGCTATTTGCCCACGAGTCCAGGCTTTCCTTGGCTCACTCAAAAGTAGAAAGCGCTGTCTCCTGACCATGAACTTTGGGTCCCTGGGAATAGATTTCAGGGAAGTCTCTGCCTTCCAGTGCCTCCCGCTGACCCAGGCCACCTCTGGGGTTTGATGCTTTCTGGTTGTGTCACTGTTGCCAGACTTCCAGCCGTGTATGCTGCTTGGGGTCTGGGAGCTGGCATGCCATTAAAGTGACAAAGGGGAATAAGGGAGAAACAAGAGAGGGTACAAGGAGAAAATGGGCAAAAATAATGTGCCTGCTGGGAGGGTGGTGGGAGGGCCTGGCAGGCAGAGTGGTTTCAGACTTAGTTTTTCAATCTCCTCAAGGGTGTCTGGGTCTCAAGTAGATGTGTATAAGAGACAGATGGACATTGTCCTCTGTCCTTCGCTGCTGTCAGGCGGTGGATTTCTTGCCCCTCGCCCAGCCTCCAGGCAGGCTTCTGCTGCCACAGCACGATGCAGGCTGCCTTCTGGGCTTGGAGTTGTCATTTCTATTCACTCCCAAATGTCTCGTCATGAGTCATCTTAGTCCAGTAGTTCTGAATGCAACAAGACTATGGGAGACTGCCCATTTTGCTGGGGGTTAGAATAGAAGCAGTGGCCACAGAACAATATCCCTCTGGCGCTGACTACTCCCCACTGCTGCCCTGTGGGGCTCCAGCCCCTCAAATTGCTCTCAGATCCCTCTCACGGTCCCTGAGAGTGACTCTCACACGCAGTACTCATCCTTGTCCTCTTCACCTGAGAGATCTGGGTTTTTAACAATATTCGGACCGGTAGGTCAGTTCTGGGAGGTTCCAGAAGGTTCTAGAGCTAGTGCTGAACCACATATATCCAAGTCAAGGCCCAGGGAGGTGCCTGGGCCAAAGGCATTGAAACATGGAGCCTGATGCTGCCAACACTGCCCCGACTAACCAGGGACCAGTGGCATTTTGGTAACTGTCTTTCTCTGTGACTCTTAACTTTCACTTTCCTTTTCATAAATGAGACCTTGAAAGAATCCGGGGGAGGAGAAGAACCAGACTTCTCTTGGACGGGGCCAGGACAAGGGCCATGCAGGCCTTTGGAGACACCCCTCTCCACATGCCACCCTCGGTCCCCTTACTGGGGGAGGAAGTGGTAGGGGGGCTGAGACAGCAGGTCTGAATCACGCCCCAATCCCAGTTTCCCCAAACTACACTCAAAGATTGAGACCTGCCAGTACAGGGAATGCTGTGGTCATGCATTCCAGCTGTGCAGAGCCCACGTCCTCTCTGCAGTCACCCTGACAGATGGCCCTGTGGCTGCTATTTGCCCACGAGTCCAGGCTTTCCTTGGCTCACTCAAAAGTAGAAAGCGCTGTCTCCTGACCATGAACTTTGGGTCCCTGGGAATAGATTTCAGGGAAGTCTCTGCCTTCCAGCGCCTCCCGCTGACCCAGGCCACCTCTGGGGTTTGATGCTTTCTGGTTGTGTCACTGTTGCCAGACTTCCAGCCGTGTATGCTGCTTGGGGTCTGGGAGCTGGCATGCCATTAAAGTGACAAAGGGGAATAAGGGAGAAACAAGAGAGGGTACAAGGAGAAAATGGGCAAAAATAATGTGCCTGCTGGGAGGGTGGTGGGAGGGCCTGGCAGGCAGAGTGGTTTCAGACTTAGTTTTTCAATCTCCTCAAGGGTGTCTGGGTCTCAAGTGCAGGGAGAAGGTGATCATTGACCCATTCACCCCTTCACCCAACAAACATTGATTGAATGCCTACTGTGTGCCTGGCTTGGGGCTCTAAGGTGGAGATCCAGTGACAGAGGGGAGACAGTGTTTCTGCACAAAGGACCTCAACNCACGCAGTACTCATCCTTGTCCTCTTCACCTGAGAGATCTGGGTTTTTAACAATATTCGGACCGGTAGGTCAGTTCTGGGAGGTTCCAGAAGGTTCTAGAGCTAGTGCTGAACCACATATATCCAAGTCAAGGCCCAGGGAGGTGCCTGGGCCAAAGGCATTGAAACATGGAGCCTGATGCTGCCAACACTGCCCCGACTAACCAGGGACCAGTGGCATTTTGGTAACTGTCTTTCTCTGTGACTCTTAACTTTCACTTTCCTTTTCATAAATGAGACCTTGAAAGAATCCGGGGGAGGAGAAGAACCAGACTTCTCTTGGACGGGGCCAGGACAAGGGCCATGCAGGCCTTTGGAGACACCCCTCTCCACATGCCACCCTCGGTCCCCTTACTGGGGGAGGAAGTGGTAGGGGGGCTGAGACAGCAGGTCTGAATCACGCCCCAATCCCAGTTTCCCCAAACTACACTCAAAGATTGAGACCTGCCAGTACAGGGAATGCTGTGGTCATGCATTCCAGCTGTGCAGAGCCCACGTCCTCTCTGCAGTCACCCTGACAGATGGCCCTGTGGCTGCTATTTGCCCACGAGTCCAGGCTTTCCTTGGCTCACTCAAAAGTAGAAAGCGCTGTCTCCTGACCATGAACTTTGGGTCCCTGGGAATAGATTTCAGGGAAGTCTCTGCCTTCCAGTGCCTCCCGCTGACCCAGGCCACCTCTGGGGTTTGATGCTTTCTGGTTGTGTCACTGTTGCCAGACTTCCAGCCGTGTATGCTGCTTGGGGTCTGGGAGCTGGCATGCCATTAAAGTGACAAAGGGGAATAAGGGAGAAACAAGAGAGGGTACAAGGAGAAAATGGGCAAAAATAATGTGCCTGCTGGGAGGGTGGTGGGAGGGCCTGGCAGGCAGAGTGGTTTCAGACTTAGTTTTTCAATCTCCTCAAGGGTGTCTGGGTCTCAAGTGCAGGGAGAAGGTGATCATTGACCCATTCACCCCTTCACCCAACAAACATTGATTGAATGCCTACTGTGTGCCTGGCTTGGGGCTCTAAGGTGGAGATCCAGTGACAGAGGGGAGACAGTGTTTCTGCACAAAGGACCTCAACGTCTAGGGTGGGTGAAATCCACAAGGCCAATAAACGTCCTAGAAAGTGGCCAGTGCCGTGAAAGTCATACCCAGAAGAAGGGGTCCCACTCGCCACCACCCGGCAGCAGGGTCACAGCAGGGTCCAGGAAGAGGCTCGTGTAGCAGTTGGTTTGGAGGTGGGGACAGGTGAGTGTCAGGGCAGAGCAGAACCATGAGCCAAAGCACAGAGATGGGCAGGTCGTGGGGTGGGTGGGGTTCAAGGATGATGCGCACTGTCCTAGAATGGAAAGACTGCATGAGGGTGGGAGGGGGCCAGACCCAGAAGGACCTCAAATACCATGTTGAGGAACTTGGACTTTATCCTCCAGGCTTTGAGGGTGTGTGAGCAAGAGCCAGGCCTAAGAGAAGGGCCCAGCAGAAGTGTGGTCTAGGAACACAAACCCAGAAACACGGGAAGGAATGGTTCTGTGCAGTGACAGGAAGCTTCCAGCCCTCTGAGGTCAGGAAAAGCAGGAGCTCACACATCGGACGGTCTGGCTAAAGGGACTTCTTCACCCAGCTAGGAGGCAGCAGCACTGGAACCCGAGTCCCATCGTTCAGAAATGTGATCCGCTGGCTTCCTTCTCAGAAGCGAGCTCAGCAGAAATAGACTTTAGCTGTGAACTCAGGACAGGGACGCTTCGAATTCCAGTTTTTGTTTCACGTGCATTCGTATTTCGCCCTTCCTTCCCTCTGCTCTTCCCACCTTTCCTCCTTCCTTCCTCCCTTGTCCTGTCTTCCTTCCCTCTTTCCTTCTATACTGATTGACTGATCTTCAGGAATGCAGGCAAAAACTCACATGAAGTCTCCCCTCCTGTGGCCTGCAGGTTAAGGCACAGAAGAATTTCCCTAAATCGGTCAGCTTTAGGAAGCGCCAGCCAGGCTCAGCTCCTTCGTCAGTAAGAATAGAAGGGAGTGGAATGAAGAATGGGAATATGCCTGATGCCAAGAGCTAGCCCTTCTCTAAGTTACAGGGTGTGGAAGGCTCCAGTGCAGGGACAAGGTGGCACGGAGTTCTGCAGTGAAGCCCATCAATCAAATGGGTCATCAAGAGGCGGTTTCTGTTCTTTGACTCTTCCCACGAGATAGTGTCTGCTGCCGTCAATGGGCACAGTGTTCTTCCTTGGAGAAAACAGGAAAAGTAGTTCAGTCAGTAGTCCGGGGAGTTCCTCAAGCTGGAACTTGAGGTTACTTCCCAGGGTCAAGTGAGGTGATGTGCCAAGGTCAAGCTTTTGCGTCTGCCTCTTTCTGTCCTTCAAAATGCAGTTTTATCCTTCTCTTATTTAGCTAGGCCCAGCCACGGGGGTGTCAGAGGGACCTGCCTGAAATGGGAGGTCTGAAAAAGGCAGGGTCCCAGAATGTCAGAGCTGGAAAGGGCCTTGTAAATGAGCTTCACATTTATTCAACAGTGTTTTGGGAATGCCTGTTTCCCTGTTTGCCAAGCTCTGTGCTCACTTCTGGGCCTGGCCCTCGGGGGAACAAAGAGTAAGGGCCCCTGTCTCTGTACTCCCTCCTCATCCTCAGGCTTTCCTGTCTGGGCCACTGGAGCAGTTTTGGATCTCTTCTCCACTGAGCTGAGCCTACTGGATTTTTCAGAGAGTCTGCCACATTTTCTGGGTCTTTCAGCTGTCCGCTTGAGCTGGCCCTGCTGCTCACTTTCAGCTCTTGCCTCACTTGGGTCTGTATGTAGGCTTCTCAGCTGTCTTACCTTCTCTCCCACCTCCCCCCTTCCTCTCTTTCCTTCCATTCTTCCACAGTCATTGGTGTCTCAGGATGTCCCAGGTTTGGGCTGATGCTCTGAGATAAATTAAGTGGCTTATAATCAGGTGGGAGAAGAGCAAGAGTCATGAGTTCACTTGGAATATAAGAGCAGGCACAGTCTGAACCCCTTCCCACAAAGACCCTCTCTGAGACTGGAGGGTTGCTGTGGAACCTTCGCCAAGGTTCTGTTCAGTTAAACTGCCCTGGGGGCTGCTCCTGTCCACACTTGGAGCTCTGCAGAGACCCAGCACAGTCTTCTCTCTGTGCTTGTCTGACTGTACCTTGAATCCCAAGGTTAAGATCCAATTTTCTTCAACTTCCACCAGTTTTTCCCCTTCTCCACATGGTTTTTAATGGGGTCTGCTCCATTCTTCAGTATGATTTTCACGATGACTTGGGGGCTAAAGATTTTCCAGGGGAACAGGTAGCCTGCTCTATAGTACAAGCTTGTGAGGAAAGCTTTTTTGAAGAGTTGGCACAAATGTGGGTGAATTCTCTAGGCAAATTTTGGTCGAGCAGGGCCTGCAGAGGTAGTGCTAGGACCATGGTTCTTGCTGTATAGATCACCAAGATTTTGAGTCTAGTTGGATGCATCTGTTAGACGATGAGAAAAACTAGGACATCAGCACAGTGCCCTTTAGTTGAGTAATATTTGAAAGACTCTTGCACTGCAGAGGTGTTTATTAACCAGCTAACTGAAGCTAAATTTAGAAGTCAAACAAGTATTTGGACTAATGTTGGGATTTTGATACCATTGATCAAGATCATTTTCCCTGTCTCACTTTGATAAAGAGAATGCTGGCTTTTAAAATTCCCTGGGGGGGATGATAACCTTGCAAGACAGGTGGTTTTCAATGGTCACACCTTCAGCCCACCTTCAGTATACAAATATGCATACATGCACGTCACATGCCCCCGCCAACCATCCAGTGTAGTTTTTGCTGATGTACACAATATTTCCAAAGCTAAGAAAAAGGGAAGGATCATTGTCTTGGCTGATAGGAAATCCTAATAAAGTTAGGAAAAAAAAATCCAAGAAGATACATGGATTTCTTATCCATCTTCCCCTTCCACCTTCCCACAAGAGCCCAATCAAATTATAGAAACGGTTAATATTTTTAAAAAGTCAATGAGGGTAAAAGGCAGCAACTAAGCCTCAGGAAAATATATCCAAGCTCCCAGGGAATATCTGTTGAGTGTTTGAATGCCCAGGGCGCCAAGATCTAAAGCAAAGCCTACAGAATTCCTCATCACCATAGGCAATGGGGGAGAAAAGGAGATCGGAGGAGGAGGAAAGACAGTTAAAAGTCAGCAGATGAGGCACAAAGCATCTGTTTCCTCTGTTTTCCACTCAAGACTCAATATAAGTAGACCACAAATCAGGTTTAACACATTTTTAAAAAACACCAGCTGGAAGGGAAATCTGTTGAGCCTGATGACTATAGCATTTTATGGAGAAAGGGAGATGGGGTGATGGGGAAGACATAGGGGAATCGTCTACTAGGTTTTTGAGTTTATTCAATTTTGTGACATCTTTTTCTTTCTATTTATATTCAGAAACTTGTCAAACTTCGCAATTTTCTTTCTCTCTGGGATCCTTGTTTTACTTCTCTCATGCCTGAGGGACAATGACTTTGGAGACACCTGGTTTGAATTTAAGTCTTGACTTTGGCACTTACTAGCTTTGTGACCTTGGGCAAATTAATGAACCTTGTTTTGAGTTTAGTTTTTCTTCTAATAAAACTGGAATGATATTCCTAATCTCATAAGATTATTATGAGTGTGAACTGAGCCAAATGCTTGGTCCTTGTTGGCCCCTACAGGGGGCGCTCAGTAAATACGAAGTTCTTCTCAGAGGAACAAGTGCTGTTTGTAAAGCTAAGCTCTCTACTGGCACCCTCAACAATCACCTTCTTTCCTGATTTTGTGGAGACCTTCCTCCTGTCTTTTGGAGCTGCAAACTTTCTCACTGTGTTGAGACCCTTTCTTTTATGGAAGCACCCAGATTTAGTGGGTCTCTCTTTGCACTTGGAAGCTGTGGGAAAGGAAAACTCAGTCAGGAAATGAGGTACCTGTGGGTTATTTGGAAAACTGGGACCAGGAGGCAGCGAGGAAAGGACTTGGTGACTGTGGGTTCACTTGTCCAAGCAGGGGATAAGGCCATGAGGGACGGGTAAGAGCCCTCTCAGTACTAAGCACGTGGAGTGAAAAGCCTTGGGGCTTGCCGAAGGAGGAAGGGAAACCAACAGCCCGGGGGTCAAGCCGGGGTCAGGGGAGAGAAGCAGAAGGGATGTGGGGATCACAGAAGCCTGGGCCTGGGCTGGGGCAGGGCAAGAGAGAAAGCAGCAGGGTGTTCACACATCACAAGGCCTGTATGGTGTCCACTGAGCCTCGTTGTGTATTTAAGAGGAGCCTAAAACTTCGGGCAGATCCTTTCCAACGGTGCAGTGGTGGGAAGCGCGACTGCAGAGCTAGAGGAGAACAAGCATGAAGGGAAAAGCATGGTGGATTTATTTGACGAGCTTGGCAGGGAAGACAGAACCAGCTGTAAGAGAAGAGACTGCTTCTGGTGGGCTGGGGCATAGAGTGGTACCCAAGGAACCCTACGACAGAGGTTGAGAAGGCAGGGGAGTGGGGAAGCCCAGGGGAGGGTCTGGGCCAGGGAGAGAGGGGCGGGGATGTGCATGCAGGGCATTGATGGTGGGATGGTCCCTGATGGAAGAACAGAGAAGGTTCTCTGAAGGAGAAGGGGTGGGTGGTATGTGGGGGTTTGTAGACTTGGATGCATTCACAGGCAGAGAGGAGCTTGCCCGGTTCTCTGGGAGGGCTTTGTTTTCCTAGGGGAAGTAAGAGGTGTGCCCATTTGTGGAACGCAGGGAGTTGGGGGTGAGAGGGGATCTTGGTGAGGAGTGGTGAAGGCTGGGAACAGCCATGGTCGAGGGCGGGGCAGTGCCTGGGTGTGACTCTGTCNCTCAGAGGAACAAGTGCTGTTTGTAAAGCTAAGCTCTCTACTGGCACCCTCAACAATCACCTTCTTTCCTGATTTTGTGGAGACCTTCCTCCTGTCTTTTGGAGCTGCAAACTTTCTCACTGTGTTGAGACCCTTTCTTTTATGGAAGCACCCAGATTTAGTGGGTCTCTCTTTGCACTTGGAAGCTGTGGGAAAGGAAAACTCAGTCAGGAAATGAGGTACCTGTGGGTTATTTGGAAAACTGGGACCAGGAGGCAGCGAGGAAAGGACTTGGTGACTGTGGGTTCACTTGTCCAAGCAGGGGATAAGCCATGAGGGACGGGTAAGAGCCCTCTCAGTACTAAGCACGTGGAGTGAAAAGCCTTGGGGCTTGCCGAAGGAGGAAGGGAAACCAACAGCCCGGGGGTCAAGCCGGGGTCAGGGGAGAGAAGCAGAAGGGATGTGGGGATCACAGAAGCCTGGGCCTGGGCTGGGGCAGGGCAAGAGAGAAAGCAGCAGGGTGTTCACACATCACAAGGCCTGTATGGTGTCCACTGAGCCTCGTTGTGTATTTAAGAGGAGCCTAAAACTTCGGGCAGATCCTTTCCAACGGTGCAGTGGTGGGAAGCGCGACTGCAGAGCTAGAGGAGAACAAGCATGAAGGGAAAAGCATGGTGGATTTATTTGACGAGCTTGGCAGGGAAGACAGAACCAGCTGTAAGAGAAGAGACTGCTTCTGGTGGGCTGGGGCATAGAGTGGTACCCAAGGAACCCTACGACAGAGGTTGAGAAGGCAGGGGAGTGGGGAAGCCCAGGGGAGGGTCTGGGCCAGGGAGAGAGGGGCGGGGATGTGCATGCAGGGCATTGATGGTGGGATGGTCCCTGATGGAAGAACAGAGAAGGTTCTCTGAAGGAGAAGGGGTGGGTGGTATGTGGGGGTTTGTAGACTTGGATGCATTCACAGGCAGAGAGGAGCTTGCCCGGTTCTCTGGGAGGGCTTTGTTTTCCTAGGGGAAGTAAGAGGTGTGCCCATTTGTGGAACGCAGGGAGTTGGGGGTGAGAGGGGATCTTGGTGAGGAGTGGTGAAGGCTGGGAACAGCCATGGTCGAGGGCGGGGCAGTGCCTGGGTGTGACTCTGTCAAGCAGTGCTCAGCAGCACAGACGTAGGAGGCGCCCCAGCGGCAGAGGAGAATGTTTGGACCGATCCAAGGTTGGCAATAGGCCAAGGTGGGGTTGAGGGGCAAGGATGCGAGGGTGTCCGAAGGGGACGGGAGAGGCTTTTCCCTGTGTGCGTCTTCACGGTGGGTTCTTCCAGAACTGGAAGAGAAGCTATGAAGAGGGACTGGCTGGGAGGAGGCAGGGAGAGAAGGCGGAGGCAGGGAGCCGCCTTATCCATGAGGCTGAAGAGCTGGTATCAGCCCTCCACCCCCACCCCGCCTTCCTGCCCCAGCTCCCACAGGGCCCTTTTGACAGTGGAGGTAAGGGACACGTCGAACAGTCAGACACACATTCTTCCCCTAACTTTTAGGGTTCTGAGTCCCTTTGTCTTTCTTTTCCTTTTACGACAGTGAGTAGACTTTTTTTGTTGTTGTTGTTAAAAAAGATCGCCCTAACGATTACAAGGAGTTTTAGGGACCTTACATATCTGACAATTCTCCCCTCTACCTTAAATCTTGACTTCTTGCCCAAGTGGGCAAGCACAAGTTTTGGCTTTTGTGGACTGTAACTGGGGCAATGGAAAGGGTTGGCTTCAAGTAGAAGCAGGGAGCCAGAGGTCCACCCCTCACCCACCATGGGGACCTGTTGCTTGCCCCCCACCTCCCGTCGCCAGGACTGTGGTTCATAGCTGGATCCTCAGTTTCTGCACCTCTTTCAGGAATCTTCTGTTCTCTATGAGCAGCCACAGCGGAGGCAGGATACATTCTTGTGAACATTTCCCTCTTGAACCTTTTGCTCTTTTCTTAAAGCTTGTAAATTGGAAATGCCAAGGAGCTATAAATGAATTCTGAATTTGGGCCAAACGGAATCCACACGCTCTAGACTGTATGGAGCTTCTCTGATTCCTCCATGAGTGACTTCCCCTTTCCAGATCTGGTAGAATATTCCTTCAACTGGAGTTGACCTTGGACAAGTCACTGTGGGCCTCAGGGTCATCTGTGGATTTGAACGTCTGGGTCTCTTTTGCCCTTGGTGTACTGTGGGTATGGGGACATCTGAGGACACCTGTACACTCTTTATTACCCATTTTATTATGGAAACAGAAATGGTGCAGAAATGGGCATCTTTGATAGACTCAGAGAAAGAGCAGGTGCAGATGCTTGGTTAGGAAGGAAGCCAGTGTATCCTTCCCAGAGTACTTAACTCAGTGCTTCCTGTATGTCGCAAAACGCTGGGAACTGGGGCTGGAGGAGCTTCCTCACCGTAACCTACACAGTTAGTCTGCCTCGTAGTTCATTTGTTTGTCCAATTGCATTTCTAGTGTTGAATGAAGAAAGAGCCTCGTCACTGGTTTCCTAAAGCCGTCCACAGGCATCAGTCACAGAGGCCACAGCAGCGTGACTCCCTTTTCTTCCTGAAAATCCTTCCCATTTTGGATTCCAAGAGGAGGGAGTGAAGAAACTCAGTCGCTTTGTGTCAGATCCACTCTGGCCGCATTTCTGGAGCTGGCTTGGTGCCGCCTCCTCTTTTTGGGTCAGTGGGTAATGTGCTGCGCCCCTCTCTCAGGCCCTGTTAGCTCCTCAGGGGCCGTGGCTGTGTGCTGTCTGTCGCTCCCTGTCTCCCTCACGCCCTCCTCCCATATTTGGCTGAATGTTCAGAGCACACAGACACTGGACTTCCTCCCTAATATTCCCTGGTCAGGGGTAAGCCCTTTACCCCAGATTAAGCTTTGCTATCTTGGGTCATCAGGCTAGGTTGGTTTCAGTGAATTATCTTAGCCAATGGAATGCAGAAGATGCCAAGATTGGAAAGGCCTGGGTCCCAAAGTATGGACTGTGAGCCAGTCATATCATGAGCATCATGTGAGAACTTGTTAGAAATTCTGGGTCCCAAGACCAGACCTAAGGATCTGTGTTTTACCAAGATCTCCAGGTGATTCAGACACCCAGTAAAGAATGAAAAGCAATCTTGTTGAGGTGGCATGTTAAGAGAAGCCGACGGGCTCAAGTACTATCTTACCTTTCACTCTGAGGGTTAAACTGTCTCAGAGGCGGCCTAGTTTTTTAGGTTTTTTCATTCAGAAAATGAAAGTATTAGTTGGTCTGACTCTGCGACCCCCATGAACTATATAGCCCGCCAGACTCCTCTGATGGGATTCCCCAGGCAGGAATAAGAATACTGGAGTGGGTTGCCATTTCCCTCACCAGGGAATCTTCTGGACCCAAGGATTGAACCTGGGTCTCCCACATTGCAGGAGGATTCTTTACCAGAGAGGGAGACAAATGGAGACCCTTTAGGAGTCTGTTGAAGGCCCAAGGGATGTTGGAAGGTTTATCCCTGTCGGAGGTGCTAGCATTATGGAAATTTGCCCCCTCTGCTTGGCACACCAGTCTGTCATGCTGCTGCCAGTCTCCTGTGAGCTTAGGACGGCACTGTATTCCAAGACAAGAAACCCGCTTGGTAGGTAGAAAAGGAAAAAATATGACAGCCGTCTTCTGTTCTAAGACTTGGAGGCAAAAGGAAGCCCGATAACGGTCACCGGTGGGTCGGTCATTACCTGCTGTGGTTTTGTAAGTCCTGTAAGTTTTGGCAGCTTCATTGTGAACAGTAGTGGAAGGGGAACCTGTAAGAGAAATCACTGTTTTGTGGCCTTCTGGCTGCTGGCAGGGCATTGCCTGTCTGTGGTCTCCTGCTGAGGGCCTGGGTGAGTGATGCCTGGTGTGGAAACAGGGGCTGCCTTTCACCCTGAAGGAAGCCCTTCTCTTCTGCACTGCATAGCAGTGTGGTGAGATGCATTCGTTGCAACTGCTTATATGATTTGGAAGTTGAGGAAATAGGGGATTCATCATCTAAATGAAATATACATCTCTTTGGCAGCCTATAAACTTAGATAGTTCTTGTAGGTGACTAAGTGTTTGGGGAAGCCTGTGAGAACACACACAAAGCTTGGATCAAACGTTTTGGAACTATTTATCTTTTGTCCTTTTATGTAGGCATCCATCACTTTCCATCCCACTCGAGCTAGATGAGTTGAATCACTTGTGGAAATGCCTGGATTCTTTCTGTCTGAGAGAGACACCCTAAAAATTGCCTACATTGGCGGGTAGTGGAGGACTGGTAACCACTTTAAATCAACTTTTGACTCTTGCTATGATGAGATAGCTTAGAAGGAGAAAGGAAAAGGACTCAGGAATCTCCTCAAATTGAAACTGTAATCCTTCAGTCTTAACCCAAATTTCTATGTGATTAAAAAAAAAACCAATTCCTTATTAGTTTAAAAATACATGCTAAATATTATTAAACCTGAAGGGTATTAAGGGGAAGAAAAGCAACAAAAAAATCACCTGAAGTCAGCTTCATGCAAAGAAAACCAAATATTTTGGTTTATAGTTTCTCTGCCTCTGAGACTTACATATAAATGTATAAGCACAGAATATTTATATTAAGTGCAGTATTTATATTGCTTTAACAAAAATGCTGCCATACTGTCCTTTTGCATTTAGCAGTACATTACATTTTCTCTCATTAATACTCTTTTTCTATATGATTTTTCAGTGGCTGCATCCTATGTGGTTTAGCTCCTCTAAGAAATGGGCATAATTGTAGTTACTGGTCTAATCAAATAGGGAACAAGGATAACAAGAACAGAAAGGCCTTAGTTCCAGGAGCACTGAAGTTGGATTCCATCTCTGTGGGGGGACTGTGTGACTGAATGGCAATTTGGTTTCATTTTTGTGTTCTATGACTTGCACACCCTTGACTCAGGCTCTCATTTTTTAAAATGATTTGGGGCCCCGGATGTTTTCTTGTTCTAAGAGTCTCAGATGTCTCTCCATCTGCCTCTGGAAATACCTTGTGAGTCCAGACCAGAGCCTCGGTAAATAAGCTTATATGGAGTTAGGGAGAGAAGCTAGCCAAGGAAAACAGAATTAGTTCTTCCTTCTCTGTAAAAACGTACCAGCCCTTCTCCTGTCTGCATTCATTTTGGAGAAGGGTCTGTAGGTGATGATGAAGTTTAGAACTGTATAGCAGTTAGGATCTGCCTTAAGAACCTTCCAGAAGTGCAGCTGCTATTGTGAATCTGCCCCTGCAGAGTGACTCCTACTAGCTTCTCATTGGAGAAATTTCGAAATCCTTGGCCCCGCGTGCTATGTCCCCACCCTGCCACTCTACTCTTAAATTCATGGTGCTTGCCTGTGTTTATCTGACATGCAAATAGGTCTGTTCACATGCAGAGACCAGCTCCTCTGCCTCTGTGGAAATGCGTGACATGCTTCCTTCTCCGACAGCAGCCTCCTGGAGTTTTCTTCCCCTTGGAAATCCCACCCTACCCTTACTCAAGACTCAGTTCTATGTGGAGTTGCAGCCCTCTGGGCTTCCTCGCTCAGGACGCTTACTGACACAGATGGGCTTCTTGCAGCTGATGTTTCTCATGCGTTTCATCTACTTGATAATGTGTTCATGTGCTCATACTTACTTGGTTATACACCTATGTGTGTGAACGCATCCCCGCTTAAAGCGATAACCCTTTTCCATGTACAAATCAGATTTCCCATCAGTTGACAAAAAAGATGTATTTCTTTTGCTTTCATTTTATAGAAAGCCACACCCAAACCTCACAAATCACAGATGGGAATGGATTTTAAATCTTTTGAATCGGCCATGATGGGCCACAAAATTAGGATCTCTGTTTTCTTATGTCTTCCAAATGACTTGTACCTTCCTTTGGCCTGTAATCTCCACTCATAATGAAAATGCAGTAACGGGATGCACGGGGTGATGGGGAGAGAATAGCACACAAACCTCAGAAGAAACATAAGCTGATGAAAAGTCAGATGATTCAGAAACATGAGGCTGGAAGCCCTCCCCTCCTCCCTCTCTCTCCTTGGTTTTCTTCTATGCTCTAGACTACTCGGTTTGAAAGGCACACTTGTACCCATCTCTTACATTGTAGTCAGTGTCTTCAGGAACCATCTGTGTGAGGGGAAATTTGCCCGTGGCTATTTCACAAGCTGGGGACCATCTGTAGAGCTAAATTGTGAGACCCTGCTAAATAGGACCCTGCTGTTTATTTCCTGTTTTCCCCAGTAGTAACTGGGACTAAGTCCCTTCGCCTGGAAGCTGCCCAATGCCTTTGAGGCATCAGGAACAATGCCACACGAGTATCTCTTTTTCTAGTATGCTTCCAGCGGTATAGGTGTAGTAACTATGTACACCTGTGTGTGGAAGGTGCATGGAATTCTCCAGGCCAGAACACTGGAGTGGGTTGCCTTTCCCTCCTCTGGGGGATCTTCCCAACCTAGGGGTTGAGCCCAGGTCTCTCACATGGCAGGCGGATTCTTTACCAGCTGAGCCACAAGGGGAGCCCATGTGTGTGCCCACCAGACACAAGCTTATGCACGACCACACGTTTCCATATGGAGTTTCTGCCTTCTTTAATAAGGTGGGCACAGGGGACAGTCATTGGGAGACCCTTGCCGGCAAAGGCTAGGTCATAAGAGCAGGAACACAGGGCCAAGCCCCCTTGACAGCCTTGCTGAGCTGAGCCTCGTGGTAGTGCTGGTTATGTGTGCAAGCAGACTGACGTCTCTATTTGGGATGTTGTCTGCCTCCTTGCCCGAGCCCCTCTAGGCTGCCTGCCCTCCACCCCCAGCTTCCCCAGCAGAGGACTTGGTTTCTCTCTCGCCAGTGGCCCCCGCCGCAAACCCATTTCTGAGCATCAAGTACTAGCCAATCAGAACTATTTCTGTGAACCCGAAATCACTCCCCAGCTCCACTG
>SJYW01051922.1:102512-149884 GCA_006410735.1 Raphicerus campestris
CCTTGCTTTCTGAAGATGACCGTAACGGTTTTACACAGCAGAGCGGCCCTGGGCATTCGTTTGTTTCATGGTCTTTCCCTGTATGAAGTGTGAACCTTACGGATGGGATGGGGCAGTGCTTACCCAGTCGTGCGACCCTCAGCTCGCCCCCACGCCGCTGCTAAAGCGGTCCGCAGTGGTTGCTGACCTTCTCCCCTCTGGCTCTCCATCATCTCCCCGTGCCTGGGAGGCTGCAACCTTCCCTGCCCCTGCTGCTCCCCAGGGCTCCCGGGCTCCAGTCCTATCCAAGTTCTTGTCCTTTCCAAATGAATCCTGCTGTTTCACCTGCTGGGAACTTGCATTTGCTTTCCTTTATTTTTTTCCCTAAAACAACCTGCCCAACTCTCTGCCCATAGAGAACCTGCCTTTTCCTTTCATATGAGTGAATGTTTCTGCTTCTGGGGAAAGCTTTCTGAACTTTATTTTTTCTTCTACTTGAAATATTTAGTCCTGTTGCTATCATTGTTTATGGACATGTTTGTTTTCCTTAAGAGCATAGAACTTCATGAGGACAGAGACCACTTGTTTAATTCATGTTTCTGTCCTACATTTCCCTCGCTGCCCCTCACCCCAGGGTCTAAGAAAAACAGGTGATTGATAAACACGTGTTGAAGTGAACTCATGAGTCCCCTGCACGGCGCATTTCCTTTCAGCTGGGTTGATGTTAACTTGTGACATGTTTGCTTAAGAAAAACCTAGTCTAGGATTCCTCGTTATGATAGATTCTGTGAACAGCTTGACTCTCCCAGTTTTCATGGACTACTTAAATTTCCCAGGGCTCCAAAGAGGTCTGAACTTGTATTTGCATCCTGCCTACCTGAAAAGGACTTCTTGTTTCGGTTAAGCCGCTCTTTTTCCAGGAGGGGGTAATGGCCCTCCTCAGCTGACACAGACAAAGCATCATGGTGGCTTGAAGCCAGACAGCTCAGATGACATGTTAGAAGCTCACTGGAAACACGGGTGGCGCTCCAGGAAGTGTTGCGAGTAGAGGATAAGCTTCCATATGCTAGAAGATAAGCTCACATGTTGACTGCCGGGCATTTGAAGGTATGATGACCTCTCCTTACCTGTGTATCCAAGGATGGAGTTGAATGTGACATTTTAGAGGTGAAAATGGCCAAGAAAAAGGCAGAGAGAAAAAGGCAAAGCTGACTCCCAGTCATTCTCTCACCCACATTAGGAGATGGTCCTTCTGTCAAAGGATAAAGAGTGCAGCCTGGTCAGCTGAGGGGAGGGAGGGAGATGGCGGGAAAGGCAGTCACCTTCATGAGGATCCACACTGCTTGACTCTCAGCTCAGTACTTGACCTACATGACATGACTTAATCTTCCTAAGAACTTTGCCAGGTAGAGGAATTATTTCCACTTTACAGATGCAGAAACTGATGCTCAGAGAAAATAGATGGACTTGCCCAAGGTAAACACGACTAGTGAGTGGCGGAGTTCCAGCCTAGCTGGCGCCAGAAAGCAGAGGCGTAGCTTCGCACACTCTTATGCAAGTTGCTTCTGTGTCCTGACTTGGGAGGTAAAAATAGCATGCCGGATTGTGGAGCTGAGGGAAGCAAATGGGCATTTTGCAAGAGCAGGCTTTAGGCAGGGCTCTGTGGGGCTTTCCAGTTTTTCATGACACTTAACCATGTTTTTCTGGCCTGACTCCTGTGGGCTCTGTCCTGCATAGATGGATCAGAATATTTAGACGTGACAGCCTTAGGAACTAATTCAGGATACAGCTGGGGTAGGCTGGTAAGATATGCGCAACAAGACAAAAGGTAGTATATACTTTGCATTAGAAAGTAGTACAAGTCAGGGTGAGTTGGTGACCCAGGGCATCAGCCAGTCTGCAGGCACTAGGCTTGCCCGACTGTTGAATGTCTAAGGGACAGAGCTTTAGAAGGACAAAGATGGATGACTGTGAGGCACGCCCCTCTACAAACTCTAAAAGAAAGTCTGCGTTGGACATCTTAGGCGGAATCATCTTCTATGCTTTCACCACTTAATAGATCTGGGAGAAGACACGACGTCCATGCCAATGAAAGTCTTTCTGACCGAACTGCATTGAACAGGGCAGCTGTAAAAGGGCATTGGGAGGGGTCAGCTTCTCTGCACTGTTTCCACTGAGTTTGTTAGGAGAGGAGAGTGAGGGAATGAAGGGAAGAAGAGGGCATTTTCTCCAGGGGAGCCGCAGCGTCCTCGAGCACAGAATCATAAGGTGGATACTCTGGACATGGGAAGTGGGACGAGTGCTAGAGATGGTGACAGAGGCCAGGTCCGGAAAGCGCAATAAACAGAGCCAGCTTTTGGCTGGGCTGGAGGCTGAGTGGCTTCTGACGGGACGGGGTGGCGGGGGGGGGAGTCGGCTGGGAGGGTCTGGCCTGAGACGGGCAGTGAAAGAGGTATGTGGCAGCTCCCCTCTTTTCTGCAGATGCACGCCCTGCGTCCTTCCTGTCTCCCCAGATCTGGGCTCTCTCCTTTAGTAACTGCATGCCCCCAGAACAGGGGGCTTCCATGGTGGCTCAGACGGTAAAGACTCCCCCTACAATGCAGGAGACCTGGGTTCGATCGCTGGAGGGGAGGGCACGGCCACCTGCTCTGGTATTCTGGCCTGGAGAGCCCCCCTGGACAGAGGAGCCTCATGGGCTATGGTCCATGGGGTCGCAGAGTCGGACACGACTGAGGGACTAAGCACAGCACAGCCGCCAGGTCAGAGTCCGTGCTCTGAGGGGTCTGCTCTTCCCCCAGATATGTCCAAGGATGTTCTCTGGGCCTGAATTTCTTGGGTTCTTTCCTTTTTCCATTTTCCCGAGCCTACTGACTCCCCTCCTTCACTCTTTCCAGCCTCTTGGAGCTCTTCTCACGTGGCCCTTTTTCTTTGTGTATCTGAAGGCTGGGGTTAGTGGGGATTTTAGTACTGCTTGGTAAAGGAGACAAAGCCCACTTGCTCTGCCTGGCTCTGGGCCCTTCTTGCCGGTCCCTCTCCCCCTGTTCCTCTTCCTCCGCCATCTGCCCCTTCCCGGCAATCGCTGCTAAGTACCCTACTTAGTGTCCATTTCTTCCAAGTCCCCAGCCCTCTCCCTAGTGGTATCTCCTTAGTGATGCCTGAGGGCTTCCAAGACTCTGGGTGCTTTATTAAAGCAAAGCAATTTTGGGCTCTCAGGCTCAGGCTGGACACACTTAATGGAGCTCAGCAGCCTCACTCCCCAGTCATCTCAACAGAAAGACGGCCCACCTCAGCAAGGAGATGGATCATGCCATTTCCTAGCAGGCAGAAGAATCTGTAACTCCTGGGTGTTTTCAACACAAGCCTTTCCCCTTCCTCCAGTGTTGAAAGCATGTTGGACAGAGTCAAGGTGTTACAGAGGCCGGAGACACCTGCACACCCTGCTCCCAGCTCTGCCGACAGCAGAGGAGCCTGTGAACGGCTTGCATCAGGTTTGCTGCTGGATTTACTCCTTACCTCGGTCCTGGGAGAGGCCAGTGGCTTGGCAGTGGTGTACTCCTCACTGTAGAGAAAACTTGGGTGGGTGAGTGGAGTTAGTGATCCAAGATCTCAGGGCCAACCCTCAGTGACCTTGGGCAAGTCCTAGACAAACAGGACAAACGGAAGCACGGCAGCCTTCCCTTTATAATGACTGCCCTGTTTGCAGGGGGTTGCCCTCGCCCTCAGATGGCACAGTTGGACCGGCCACCTCTCTGCCTCTGAAATGCAGTGTGTGCACTAGGGGAAGGAGGCGTCAGGACAGTCTCTTCCCGAAAGCCGAAAGGACAGAATGCGGGCCTGCTTCCAAGTTTGGGTTTTGCTTTTCTTCTATGTGGCCTTGCTTTCCCCTCACTATTCATAACTCCTTACTGGAAGCCAGGTGGTCCTGCATCCCCACCCATGCTCCCTACCAGCCACCCAATCAAAATCCAATCTATTAAGATGTCCAGTTCGGAGAGCCAATCACTCCCTGCTGGCAAGGACCGTGTAGTGAGGCTGGACTTAGAAGGGCTCAGGTCAAGGGCGATTGTCCTTTTGTGATGCATAATTTAACAGAGTCTCTGAGAGGGGACAGAATTTTAAAAAATTTAAAAAAATTTTTAAAATTAAAAAAAAAATCAGTAGATTAAGGATTAAGTTAGAGAACTTCCCTCCAGTCTTTATGCCTGTTATCATTCATGCTGTTAGTTCATTGTACTGCCTCGTATTTCTTTCCTCGAGAAATACATGCAAGGAAAANCCTCTACAAACTCTAAAAGAAAGTCTGCGTTGGACATCTTAGGCGGAATCATCTTCTATGCTTTCACCACTTAATAGATCTGGGAGAAGACACGACGTCCATGCCAATGAAAGTCTTTCTGACCGAACTGCATTGAACAGGGCAGCTGTAAAAGGGCATTGGGAGGGGTCAGCTTCTCTGCACTGTTTCCACTGAGTTTGTTAGGAGAGGAGAGTGAGGGAATGAAGGGAAGAAGAGGGCATTTTCTCCAGGGGAGCCGCAGCGTCCTCGAGCACAGAATCATAAGGTGGATACTCTGGACATGGGAAGTGGGACGAGTGCTAGAGATGGTGACAGAGGCCAGGTCCGGAAAGCGCAATAAACAGAGCCAGCTTTTGGCTGGGCTGGAGGCTGAGTGGCTTCTGACGGGACGGGGTGGGGGGGGGGGAGTCGGCTGGGAGGGTCTGGCCTGAGACGGGCAGTGAAAGAGGTATGTGGCAGCTCCCCTCTTTTCTGCAGATGCATGCCCTGCGTCCTTCCTGTCTCCCCAGATCTGGGCTCTCTCCTTTAGTAACTGCATGCCCCCAGAACAGGGGGCTTCCATGGTGGCTCAGACGGTAAAGACTCCCCCTACAATGCAGGAGACCTGGGTTCGATCGCTGGAGGGGAGGGCACGGCCACCTGCTCTGGTATTCTGGCCTGGAGAGCCCCCCTGGACAGAGGAGCCTCATGGGCTATGGTCCATGGGGTCGCAGAGTCGGACACGACTGAGGGACTAAGCACAGCACAGCCGCCAGGTCAGAGTCCGTGCTCTGAGGGGTCTGCTCTTCCCCCAGATATGTCCAAGGATGTTCTCTGGGCCTGAATTTCTTGGGTTCTTTCCTTTTTCCATTTTCCCGAGCCTACTGACTCCCCTCCTTCACTCTTTCCAGCCTCTTGGAGCTCTTCTCACGTGGCCCTTTTTCTTTGTGTATCTGAAGGCTGGGGTTAGTGGGGATTTTAGTACTGCTTGGTAAAGGAGACAAAGCCCACTTGCTCTGCCTGGCTCTGGGCCCTTCTTGCCGGTCCCTCTCCCCCTGTTCCTCTTCCTCCGCCATCTGCCCCTTCCCGGCAATCGCTGCTAAGTACCCTACTTAGTGTCCATTTCTTCCAAGTCCCCAGCCCTCTCCCTAGTGGTATCTCCTTAGTGATGCCTGAGGGCTTCCAAGACTCTGGGTGCTTTATTAAAGCAAAGCAATTTTGGGCTCTCAGGCTCAGGCTGGACACACTTAATGGAGCTCAGCAGCCTCACTCCCCAGTCATCTCAACAGAAAGACGGCCCACCTCAGCAAGGAGATGGATCATGCCATTTCCTAGCAGGCAGAAGAATCTGTAACTCCTGGGTGTTTTCAACACAAGCCTTTCCCCTTCCTCCAGTGTTGAAAGCATGTTGGACAGAGTCAAGGTGTTACAGAGGCCGGAGACACCTGCACACCCTGCTCCCAGCTCTGCCGACAGCAGAGGAGCCTGTGAACGGCTTGCATCAGGTTTGCTGCTGGATTTACTCCTTACCTCGGTCCTGGGAGAGGCCAGTGGCTTGGCAGTGGTGTACTCCTCACTGTAGAGAAAACTTGGGTGGGTGAGTGGAGTTAGTGATCCAAGATCTCAGGGCCAACCCTCAGTGACCTTGGGCAAGTCCTAGACAAACAGGACAAACGGAAGCACGGCAGCCTTCCCTTTATAATGACTGCCCTGTTTGCAGGGGGTTGCCCTCGCCCTCAGATGGCACAGTTGGACCGGCCACCTCTCTGCCTCTGAAACGCAGTGTGTGCACTAGGGGAAGGAGGCGTCAGGACAGTCTCTTCCCGAAAGCCGAAAGGACAGAATGCGGGCCTGCTTCCAAGTTTGGGTTTTGCTTTTCTTCTATGTGGCCTTGCTTTCCCCTCACTATTCATAACTCCTTACTGGAAGCCAGGTGGTCCTGCATCCCCACCCATGCTCCCCACCAGCCACCCAATCAAAATCCAATCTATTAAGATGTCCAGTTCGGAGAGCCAATCACTCCCTGCTGGCAAGGACCGTGTAGTGAGGCTGGACTTAGAAGGGCTCAGGTCAAGGGCGATTGTCCTTTTGTGATGCATAATTTAACAGAGTCTCTGAGAGGGGACAGAATTTTAAAAAATTTAAAAAAATTTTTAAAATTAAAAAAAAAATCAGTAGATTAAGGATTAAGTTAGAGAACTTCCCTCCAGTCTTTATGCCTGTTATCATTCATGCTGTTAGTTCATTGTACTGCCTCGTATTTCTTTCCTCGAGAAATACATGCAAGGAAAAATCATTGCATATTAGGGATTGGCAGAAAGCTGCTAAAGACTTCTCAGGGTCTCTGGGTGAAGAAGGGCTCTGTCACCTTTGAGGGGACTCTTGGCTTTTTGATGGCCCAGCTTTCCCACCCAGAAAACGCTGGAACACTTAAGGCATGGACTACAGCTGCGTCTGTTCAAATCTGTGTACTTTTGGATTTAGATGACATTTTCAGAATCCATGCTTTGACACACTTGGGCGCCCACGGAGGTGTGAAAGGTCCAGAGGTCACTGCCCACTGTGGCTGTCTTCATTTTGCACGAGCTGTAACTGAAGCCCCGAGGTTTTGTGAACAGGTTTGCACAGGCTGACCCCAGCCTCGGGTCCCGGGACTCCAGGTGCTGGCTCCTTGCCCCACTTCTGCCTTTCTCACCAGAGGGCAAAGCAGATTGTGCCTGACTCTTCCTACTGAGTGACAGGTGGGCAGTGTCCTCGTGGTCGAAAGGCGAAGAAGACATAATCAGCTCTGCAGTCTCGATTTATGAGGCATAGATCTTTGCTGCCTTCCTTCTGTAAAATCGCAGAGAGCCAGCGTTTCCAGCACCAGAGTAAAGAGTCAGGATGCCTCTGCTCTCCTCTCCCTCCCTTTACCCAGTGCCCCCCCCTCCCTCCCAGACTTCTGTGGGTGAACCTGCCCTTGGCCGTTGTCTGAAGAGGAGGAGAGGGGGAAGGAGATGAGAGGAGTTGAGCCTGGGGGCAGCAGGGAAAGGAGGCAAGGGGCGGTGGTGTCCAGGAGAGGGGCAGCTGGGCTGGAAGGAGCCCCGTGGGGTTGGGCTGCCCTCCTCTGCTCAGATTTCCAGGGAGATGGGGCTGTTGGGGCCAATCTCATCACTCCATGGGTTGGGCAAACCCTACCACGGAGTGTCAGAGGGTGCCCAGCCGAAAAGACCCATTTCCCTACCCAAATACCAACAATACTCTCTAGTTATCTAGGAGCTTGAGTCCAGATGAATCTGTTTTTGGATGATTCTCAGGAAGGAAAGACTGTGAGATTGCCTCCAAGGACCATGGACAGCGCCCTGGGGGCCGGCGGCACTCGCCCTCCTGGCTTCCCAGGATGCAGCAGGCAACCTCGCAAGGGGTCACACTGCAGGGCCACAAAGTACTTCACAAGAAACTTCCTCCCAGCCCCCCTGAACCAACAGGCCCACCTGGCAAATAAGTAATAACCTTTACGGTGAGGTCTGGCCAGCTACAGCTGAGAATGCAGGAGAGAGGAGGGCTTTCCCCTTGTGGCTTCATTTGTGATGGGAAGGGAGCATCTGAACATCTTCCCAGTGAGGACCAGGGCTCCACCTTCTATCAGAGAAGAGGGAAAAATGATGCTGCAGCACAGCGCTCAGTTTCCTTGCTTTTAGAAACTTCAAAGAACGAAACGTGGACAAATTGACTGCCTGGAGCCATGGTTGAAATGCCCTTCTTTCCTCCAAGGCTCTGAAAAACTGGTAAATATGAGAAACTCTTCAAGGAACCTCCAAAGGCAGATCTGAGGAGATGAGAAGTGGAAAGCGAGGGAGTGTAGCCAGACTGGGGAAGGAGAAGCTCTCTATGGCCAAAGGGTTAGCGTATTCTTTCTTGACAAGGGCCAGAACCAGGGCATCAGGTAAAAAGCAAGAGCTGAACAAGTCATTGAGCCAAAAAAGTTGACTGGACCAGGTCCCTCCTGAAATCAAGAGCCGCAGGAAGTAGCGGGAAATGCATGGTCTAGTTCCTGGCAGGATGGAGCAGTGGTTCTGGGAGAACCACTCATGGGGCACCCTCGCTGGTAATGACCTTCTACCTGTACTCGACAGAGGAGAGCAGAGGTGTGCTGGTGCATTTAAGCATTCAGGGACAAGCCAGACCCCCATCCCAAACCTTTGGGTGCCCTTTCTGCTGCTAGATGATGACAGTTTCCAGGATCCGCTCATGGAATGGTGTGCTGAAGGTGGAGAAGGGGAACACCCAGAAATTGCTCTTCTGGTTTGTGCCCTTCCTGGTGGAAATAGGTGCTGAAGCTGACCATGGTGTCCACGGCGACTGGTGGTTCCTTAGTGATGAACTCTGGGACCCCAGACTGAGTCGCCTCAATGTGTGTGCAGTGAGCATAGGCTTGGGGGGGTCAGTCATGGTCGAAACCAGGGAGACTTGGGGTCCAGGCCTGGGGAGAGAGAGAGGTTGACAGAACAGGAAGGCAATGGGATTATGGCTCTGGTTTAAAAATCAAAAGTCAAGTGGCTCCTGCCAGTGGTTTTCTAGGCTTGGCACAGGAGAATGGCGTGTTTCCCATTTGGTGCCAGATGACAGTTCTTACTTGCCTGGAACATACCTCGGAGCAGTGAGGCTTAACATCACTTGGGTCATGGATTTCTCTGGGAGCTAACGAAAGGCATATTNTTCTCAGGAAGGAAAGACTGTGAGATTGCCTCCAAGGACCATGGACAGCGCCCTGGGGGCCGGCGGCACTCGCCCTCCTGGCTTCCCAGGATGCAGCAGGCAACCTCGCAAGGGGTCACACTGCAGGGCCACAAAGTACTTCACAAGAAACTTCCTCCCAGCCCCCCTGAACCAACAGGCCCACCTGGCAAATAAGTAATAACCTTTACGGTGAGGTCTGGCCAGCTACAGCTGAGAATGCAGGAGAGAGGAGGGCTTTCCCCTTGTGGCTTCATTTGTGATGGGAAGGGAGCATCTGAACATCTTCCCAGTGAGGACCAGGGCTCCACCTTCTATCAGAGAAGAGGGAAAAATGATGCTGCAGCACAGCGCTCAGTTTCCTTGCTTTTAGAAACTTCAAAGAACGAAACGTGGACAAATTGACTGCCTGGAGCCATGGTTGAAATGCCCTTCTTTCCTCCAAGGCTCTGAAAAACTGGTAAATATGAGAAACTCTTCAAGGAACCTCCAAAGGCAGATCTGAGGAGATGAGAAGTGGAAAGCGAGGGAGTGTAGCCAGACTGGGGAAGGAGAAGCTCTCTATGGCCAAAGGGTTAGCGTATTCTTTCTTGACAAGGGCCAGAACCAGGGCATCAGGTAAAAAGCAAGAGCTGAACAAGTCATTGAGCCAAAAAAGTTGACTGGACCAGGTCCCTCCTGAAATCAAGAGCCGCAGGAAGTAGCGGGAAATGCATGGTCTAGTTCCTGGCAGGATGGAGCAGTGGTTCTGGGAGAACCACTCATGGGGCACCCTCGCTGGTAATGACCTTCTACCTGTACTCGACAGAGGAGAGCAGAGGTGTGCTGGTGCATTTAAGCATTCAGGGACAAGCCAGACCCCCATCCCAAACCTTTGGGTGCCCTTTCTGCTGCTAGATGATGACAGTTTCCAGGATCCGCTCATGGAATGGTGTGCTGAAGGTGGAGAAGGGGAACACCCAGAAATTGCTCTTCTGGTTTGTGCCCTTCCTGGTGGAAATAGGTGCTGAAGCTGACCATGGTGTCCACGGCGACTGGTGGTTCCTTAGTGATGAACTCTGGGACCCCAGACTGAGTCGCCTCAATGTGTGTGCAGTGAGCATAGGCTTGGGGGGGTCAGTCATGGTCGAAACCAGGGAGACTTGGGGTCCAGGCCTGGGGAGAGAGAGAGGTTGACAGAACAGGAAGGCAATGGGATTATGGCTCTGGTTTAAAAATCAAAAGTCAAGTGGCTCCTGCCAGTGGTTTTCTAGGCTTGGCACAGGAGAATGGCGTGTTTCCCATTTGGTGCCAGATGACAGTTCTTACTTGCCTGGAACATACCTCGGAGCAGTGAGGCTTAACATCACTTGGGTCATGGATTTCTCTGGGAGCTAACGAAAGGCATATTTGCAGAAAGACAACATTACACATAATTCCAGTGTGTTTATGGACCCCTTGGTGACAGCCCCCAGCCCCCTTCTCCCTCCCACCCCAGACCCTGACTTAAAAACCACTGCTTTTGTCTGTTTTTCTTTTTGCACACCAGAGAGTGTATAGGAATTCTGCAAGGCATTGGCCAGGTGCCAAAGTAAAGATGGGAATATTGGGATGTGACATGAGCTTATGCCAAAAGGGGATTTTCCAGGTGGAGGGAGACGGTGAGCTTTGTGTACCTCCCCTTCATGGGAGGGCTGCTTTCCATAGGACATGTGGCAAGGTTCTATTTGCTGGGAGACAATGGATAGATTGGATAGACAGAAGAATACATGTCTTTAATAGCTGCTCCAACACTCTGCCACCTGTTGGATGCTAGGCTTGGGGATGTGCTAGCTGTGTGGTGAGTGCAGACTGGAGACTCTGTGAATGGCAGTGGCTGGTGCCAACTTAGCAGCAAACTCACCCTGACAAAATGAATGGATGGTGGATCACCTCTTCCCTAGCCACGAGGCAGCTGTGCACGCTGGGGGAAGATGGCACAGCTGAGGGGACTCCTGCAAAGTTAGAGGTATATACGCAAATGCCAGCACTGTCAGATTGGTGACTAGAGAAGTTGGACCGTGATAACACAGATGATGCCTAAGTACCTTGGACTCTGATAAGGACTCTGGTAAGGACTCTGATAGGCAGTCCACTAAGGAAGAGACGGGAGCAGTCCCACGCTTCTCCAGAGTGCCATTAGGCCTCCCTACTGCCTGGGGGATCCAGTTCGGAAACTCTGTGGGTTCATTCTGTTGTAGAGTCTAGTGGCTCACACTTGCGATGCACTTGATCCCAACTGATCCGAAAGAGGCTGTTAGCAGCCCCGGGAAGGCCGCACCACAGGAGTTGTCAGGGACTGCAGTTCTCAATGCTCGGGATCTCTCCCGGTTTCCTGCCTCACTGGACAAGCCTTGTCCCAGGAGAGAATCCTCTGCCCACCTTCTGCAGGTGTGTGGGGTGCTTTCCAGAATATTCTATTTTTTAATACCCTCCCCACCCTTGCCAGAGGGTGGGCATGGTCTGCAGACTCTGATGATTCTAACAGAGGCTTGAGAAGCTCCTTTCTGGTCTATCCAGTGAGAGGGCCACGCCCTGCATGCCCAGGACATGCAGTTTGGATAGTGCTGGGATCACATTTGTGCCATAGGACTGCATATTTGAAATCAGGACTGCTCTGGGAAGTCCAGCATGGTGGAGGAGGGTCCCACACCTTGTTCCCGGGGGCCCTCCAAATCCCGGCCCCCGCAGTGGAATGGGCTCTTTTAGAACTGAGTCTCCGGAGTATTTATCTGTGTACTCCCATGAGGCACTGGGACAAACAACACACGAGACTCCGAAGCTTGCCAGCAGTCGTGGTTGAATGCAGGTTCTCTCCGTGTTGATATTCAGTGAATTTCGGGAGGTTGTTCTTTGGGTAAATTATAAAAATGGTCCCTCCTTGCTCTTCCTCTCTTCTCTTCCATAGCCTGTGAACTTTGTGGTTTCTGAAACATTAGCTGGCTTCCTGCAGGAATATTCTTTAAGAATAGACAGGAGTTAATGCTGTTCTAAAAATGGTAACAGTTTAAGCCGCCACTTAAAAGGGTGCTGAGCTGCAGAATTTTAGTGTGGCCAGACCATTGGCTTCCTGTGAGACATGGTCAAAGTAAGGAGGGCTGGGGGCCGGTTCCAGACATGCTGCCCCCAACATCGTCGCTGGGCTGGGGGTGGCCCCTGGGGCGCTGAGCCCAGCCAAGCCCCCCACGTCTGAGACCGGCCAGGTGGGCGGGCCTGCTTAGTCTTCTGGGTGGTCCAGCGAACGCTCATCACATCATGAAGCTGGACCCAGGTCGTGAAAATTCGCGGGGTTGCAGAGAAAGTCAGCTGGGCTGGCTGCTATCCACAAGAAAACTCCTTTCTTCATTCATCCATCCGAAATCCTTTTAACTGGCACGCCTTTTGTTTCCTCTCTGTGTTCGGCAACATATCTACACTTTTATGTGGCATCCCTGGTTATGCGGAAATGGTAGAAACCTCATTTCTAACTTTAAGGTCACAGTTCCTCGACGGAACACAATAGAACAACAGAACACAAAAGCAGGGTCCTGGAGAGAAGCGACGAGGGGGGCGGGGCTCTGAAACCGCAGGGTGATGCCCTTCCCCCTGCTGGGCTGTGGGGGTCGGGACAGGCATCCGGAGAAGGGGGGTTCTGCTTTCGGTCTGGATCCCGCCCAAGTGAGGGTTGGAGAACCCGAGTGAAGGTCGGTTTCCAGCAGAAGCGCCCCACGCTGGGCTGGAGAAGCCTGACTTGGTTGTGATTAGGGCTCAGGGCTTTGATCTGGAAAATTGGAACAGCAGACTCAGAGCACCAGGTTGAGCATCCAACACAGGACCTGGGTACCCAGGATACAAGGCAGACACCCGGCTCTGTGACCTGGGTCCCAAGGGGATCGGTTTGGGAGCTCTGTGCGGGATGAGAAGCCTTGACTGTGTGGTCACCAGTTGGGAGTTGGGGTGGGGAGTGACTTGCCCTCGGGGATGTGTGGGAGCCTGGGGATCAGTCCTGGGGCTTCGAGGTCGGGACAGCCGCCTGAGTGGGTCCAGGCACAGAGCTGTGTGGCCCAGTGACCTAGCCATCAAGCATGGGCACCCCTCCCCTGTCAGTCTGCAGGCAGGGGACCCTGAAGCTAAGCCCAGCAAGACGGGCAGTGGGGTAGGCAGGGCAAGGCCAGGGTGGGGGTCGGAGGCGGGGTCGGGAGGGAGGAGAACTGAAGCGACTCCACCATTTCCTTCCTGGGGCCTGGCTTGGCATGGACCCAGACGGGGATGAGGTAACAGCGTGTGCAGGGCCCAGCTGTTGTGTGGTTACAGGGCAGCGGGGCTGGGCATGCAGGGGTCCTCAGAGCTGGACGCTGCGCAGAGCTGGGCGCCGTCTGGGTTGAGAGTCACATGGTATGAAAACTGTCCCCTGCAGACAGTCGCTTAGCCCTGTGGTGGCTGGTGATAGAGGTGACTTGTCAGGGGAGTTAGCCGATCACAACTCGGACCGGGGCGGACCCTCCACCCTTCTGATGCCAGGCTGTCTGCGACCCGGCTGCTCAGCACAGCGCCTGGGAGGTGACGGGAGGTGACAGACTTGGGTCCACAATCGTCGGCCCCTCTGTCTTGACTCAGGGCAGCCCAGCCCATTCAGGGAGGACGTTTCTGCCTGTACCCTGCGTGCCTCGCAGCCTGGGAGCCGATCCAGAGCCTTGCCGCAAAGCATCCTAGTGTCCCACCCTGGCTGCCCTTTGATCTGCCTCTGTCTTCCTGTCCCTGCAAGGTGCTTGGTCCTGGACTGACCCCAGCTTGACCCAGTCTGTCTCTGATGCAAACTGCTCTTGGCTGTAGCCTCATCAGTGGCATGTTTCAAAGCCAACGTTAAATCTCTGCCGGAGGAACGTGTGAACGTATTAAGAGCACAATCTTGGATACCTGGCCTCCGTGAGGAACTTAGGATGAACAGAGAGTTTTAAGGATAATGACTATGCCTCTAGGGTGAGATTTACAGCTTGAGGTCAGAGCATTTTCGTAGGAAACCACGGATATGTTTTCTATGTGCAGAAGCACAGACAAAGAGGGTTAGAGGGGCATCAGGCTCTTGAAGTCTCCATAAAATCTGGCTCACTGGGGCAAGTGAAGCTGGTCTGAACTGGCGTTTGTGTTCGTGCTCTGAGACTCCAGCGGCCTCTTCCCTGTTTACCTCCTCGCAGGGCCATATCTCTGCTAGCCTCAGATCACGTCCTCCAGGGTTTTCTGAGCAAGTTGAAAACTGTGCCCAGCGCTCTCGTCATGAGACTGCTCCTTCACCCTTACTCTCTGAGTTGACAGCTTTCCTCTTATGCCCCAGAAAAGGCCACAAAAATGCTAAATTAAATGAGAAATGCCCTCACTTTCTGATAAGGCCATTCATCCAGTAGTACAAGTATTAAATTTCTCTCCTTTGGCAGTCATGGGCCTTTAGGGTTATTCAACTACTTTGACTCAATATTGTTGTGTGTTCAGCCTAAAGCTTCAAAAGTGATTAAAAAAAAACCACCCATGGCGAAAGCAGAGGTTTGTAACTGCAGGTCTGCATCTGATTTCACTGCCCTGATTTAGGCACATTTTGCTGTACCAATTCAATAGTAAAAGATAATTGAAGAAACTCGCGAAAAATATTTTTGGAGGGAAGAGAAATCAGTGTCTCTTAAATATGTTCAATCCAGCCCAGCTCGGCAGATGTTTGTGTCTCCCCAGTGGACACCCTGTGAGGCTGGGGCTGTTGGGATGATCCTTGTCTTTCCTGGCAGCCCCGGGGAATGCCAGAAACAGACAGCGCATCTATATTTCAAACATATCTGGAGTATATTTAGCCTGTAATGGAGACAGGAGAGGAGCTGTTCCCTGAGATGACTGCCAGCTACTGCTGATGGTACTTTCAGCTCCCTAACACCTCTGGGTGGGCTTTTATTTCCAGGCAATGGTTGGTATCTTAATCATGATGCCTGACTTTGCCCATGAAAATAGAATTGATATTTGGGCATCTTTATCTGATGTGGCTTCTCTCTCAGATGCCAATGGGTCTACTTTATTTGGAAAGGAAGAGGACAGCTGGCCCAGCCCTGTCGGGGTGGCGGCCAAGGACAGTTGGTGAGAGCCAGCTTACTTCTTCCTGGCCGCTGGATGCGGAAGCAGCCCTCGTTCAGAGGGCGGGGTTGCCCTGGGATTTCCTAGTAGTTCACGTGGCACCACGAAGAGGGCTTGTCCTTTGGAAGGGGCGTGATTTCAGAAAGAGACACATGTGGAAATTTATGCGTGGAGATGTTTATTTATCGCGGCGGGCAGCGGGGAGGACATTGCTCAAGTGTAAAAGAGAACCTCAACGGCCCCCCAGCGCTGCATACAGGCCCACCCGCAACAGAGGCATGACCCTTCTTGCTCCCACACGGGCAGGTTTTCCCCTCTGTGAGTGAGGAGGGATCGGTCCAGCTGTAGACGGGGTTGAGGCTCTCGAAGGACACAAGGATTGACGATAGCAGAACAGCCGTGGGCCTTCGATGCGGGCCTATGCGTTTCTCCATCCCTGCTTCGGGCTCCTTCTGCGAGAGGTGCCCATCAGCCCTCCTGGGATGATCGTTTACTGTTGGAATCCGTTCTGATTGCCTGGAGCCCGTATGCTACCGGTTGTTAAATATTTTGAACATCAGCTCGGCCCAGCTCAGAAGGGAACTGGGAAAGGAAGGAAGAGCAGTTTAAAAGGATGTGAATGGGTCAGAGGTGACACTCTCAGATGGGAACAGTCCCAGTTGTGACAGCCCTCAGTGGGAAGTGGATAGGATGGTGAGGGGGGAATTGACTGGATCGCCCCGAGCAGACGTCAGAGAGTTGAACCTTTAAGCACCTTTCTGGAAGCGTCCAAAGGTGGAAGACACATTGACCCGTGAGACCTAGGGAACAGGAGTGGGCTGGAGAGGGAGGTGAGGCCAGGGTTCCAGAGTCCACGGGGACAACGAGGCCAGGAGGGCGCTGGAGGGGACACGGAGCACAGCTGGGGCGTGAGTGGCTCTCTGTGATCGTGCCGCGTCTGATGGCCCGTGGGGCCAGCTGCCCCAGAGGCCCTGGGGGGCAGCAGATGCGCCCGAGTGCCCAGCCCTCTCAGCTGCCCCCACCCCGCCCCCACTCCTTTCTAGCGCCAGTACTGGGGAGCTGGCCCAGACTGGACTGCGTCCTGGGGCTGTGCCCTGGCTGAGAGGCCTGGCCCGGCCCCTCTTCCTGCTCATCGCCTCCCCTGCATGGCCCCCGTGACTCCTCTGAGCGTTCAGCGTGGACCCCAGTGGAAATGACTTTGTGCACTTTGCTTTGTCAGTGATGTGAACTCAGAAGGACGAAAGGTGGAACCTGCATTGGGCCGGTGATCCCTCACGCCTTTCACTCTCCTTGCCGTCCGCTCTGATGTGTAGAAAAATCCAAGCCTGCGCATGTTTTGCTTTTTCCTATCACATTCACTGTATTACTTGCAGACAATGTTAACAGAATTTCTATAAATAATCTGCGTTTTGCTTTAGGATGTTCTATGTGGCTTTCCCACCCCTGAGCAAAATGAACTGTTTCCTTGCCTTCCAGGGAATGATATTCTGTTATATTTTGTTTTGTGATGTCACAGCAACACAAGAGGAAGGTGAGTGGTGCTTAAATTGAGCCTGGTTAAGATGAGCATTTTCCTGTCNGTTGTTAAATATTTTGAACATCAGCTCGGCCCAGCTCAGAAGGGAACTGGGAAAGGAAGGAAGAGCAGTTTAAAAGGATGTGAATGGGTCAGAGGTGACACTCTCAGATGGGAACAGTCCCAGTTGTGACAGCCCTCAGTGGGAAGTGGATAGGATGGTGAGGGGGGAATTGACTGGATCGCCCCGAGCAGACGTCAGAGAGTTGAACCTTTAAGCACCTTTCTGGAAGCGTCCAAAGGTGGAAGACACATTGACCCGTGAGACCTAGGGAACAGGAGTGGGCTGGAGAGGGAGGTGAGGCCAGGGTTCCAGAGTCCACGGGGACAACGAGGCCAGGAGGGCGCTGGAGGGGACACGGAGCACAGCTGGGGCGTGAGTGGCTCTCTGTGATCGTGCCGCGTCTGATGGCCCGTGGGGCCAGCTGCCCCAGAGGCCCTGGGGGGCAGCAGATGCGCCCGAGTGCCCAGCCCTCTCAGCTGCCCCCACCCCGCCCCCACTCCTTTCTAGCGCCAGTACTGGGGAGCTGGCCCAGACTGGACTGCGTCCTGGGGCTGTGCCCTGGCTGAGAGGCCTGGCCCGGCCCCTCTTCCTGCTCATCGCCTCCCCTGCATGGCCCCCGTGACTCCTCTGAGCGTTCAGCGTGGACCCCAGTGGAAATGACTTTGTGCACTTTGCTTTGTCAGTGATGTGAACTCAGAAGGACGAAAGGTGGAACCTGCATTGGGCCGGTGATCCCTCACGCCTTTCACTCTCCTTGCCGTCCGCTCTGATGTGTAGAAAAATCCAAGCCTGCGCATGTTTTGCTTTTTCCTATCACATTCACTGTATTACTTGCAGACAATGTTAACAGAATTTCTATAAATAATCTGCGTTTTGCTTTAGGATGTTCTATGTGGCTTTCCCACCCCTGAGCAAAATGAACTGTTTCCTTGCCTTCCAGGGAATGATACTCTGTTATATTTTGTTTTGTGATGTCACAGCAACACAAGAGGAAGGTGAGTGGTGCTTAAATTGAGCCTGGTTAAGATGAGCATTTTCCTGTCCATCAACTGCAAATGGGGAACTGAAAGGCGATGCTAATTGTAAAGTTCCGTCTTATCACTTATCTTTGGGTGTGCCTTGGGTTGGCAGCTTCTGTTGGTGTCCTTTGTTCAGAGAAACACTTCATGTTTAATGAGCTATCACATGCTGCTGGTTAAGGCTTTTCAATTTTTCACATGTAAGTAGCCAGTTCTCCCAGTAAGATGCTTCAGTGCCTTAGGGGGAAATAAAGGCTGAAGATACATCCAGGTGTCTGAAGGCTCCTTGAAATTTGGTTAGTGAGCCTTTGGGGGGAAGGAAAACTAACCTCCTGAACAGGGGTCCAAGTTCATAACACTGGGGCTGAGCATGTGACTCAGCAGAGGGTCAGTGCTGAGGACTCTGGCATAGCCAAAGAGATGCCCAGTGGAGGTGTGGGGAGATGGGGAGACAACTGAAGTGAACTCGTCACTGTTACCTCATGGTTCTTTTTTGTTCTAGTAGAAGTCGACCTCATTCACGAAGAGGCAGAATCTATTAAATGACCTATGAAAAGAGACTTAACTCTCTGCACTGGAATCTCAGCTAAAGCCTTAAAATTGAGGGCAGTGGGCTAAATAAATAACTTCGCATTCATTGAGAATTTACCAAAGAGGACTCACCTTTGAACACCTGCACCCATAAGCCAGGTCCATCCATCTTATTGGAAGATTGGCATTTATTGTGAATTATTTTGAAGGGATATAAACCCAGCTAGGAGTAAACCCAGCTCTGAGCCTTCTCCTCAGGGAAGGGAAAAGAGGAGAGAGTGTCACTTCTTTTTGTTCTCATTCATGAGCCAAATGAAGAAGACTCAATAAAACCACCAGAACTTCTGCTAGACTTCATTGTTACCTGCTGGAAGGGGTGACCATGTCACATTTCCTTGCTGAACGTTGGTTGGGGTTCAGAAACTTGTTATCTTACTTGTCTGAGCACAGAACTCTCTAGAAAGATTGACAGGTGTCTCCTGGAGGAGTCTAGAGGTAGGAGGCTTGCTGGGGGTGGCTTACAGGAACAAGTTCAGTGGCTGAGCAAGCTGTACTTGCATTGATTGCTTTGAGGGGCAAGAACGTATTCCCAAGGCATCAGGCAGACGTGTAAGCAGATCTGGGCTCCAGTTGTCTTGAAGGGATCCTGTCCAAGAAGCCTATTTTCCTGGGTAAGCAGACCCCAGAGATATACTACCAGGGCAGGAGCTGATGGGTCTGGAGTCCTAGGGGCTCAGCCAGGGGGAGGACAGCTTGCTCCAAGGAGGAGCCCTGGGTGTGGTCTTTAGTTCACCCTGACCTGTTTGTTATGTGAAAAGCAGTCCGTGCTTAGGGGACGGAAGCACGTCAGGCACTGAAACAGCACCAATTAAGTAAAAATTCGTTTGATCTTTTCCTTCTCATCCCTTCTGTACCTGGAGAACCAAAGAGCAGGCACCCGGGCGTGTTGAGCTGCTGGGGCAGGAGGTATTGTTGCGAGAGAAGGCCAGGCAATGACCCCACCACAGGGGCTGATCCCTGAGCCTGAACTCAAGCCTGAGCTGAGTGGAGAAGTTTTAATTGAACACAAGTTTAAAGCCTTGACTTAGGATGGTCTGGATTAGAGTTTATAGTTTCTGAATATGGGATCAGATTTTAATGGCTGAAACTGACTTGAAAGGGATGGAATCTGACCTAGGCATTGGTGGGGGGAAAAACAATTTCTTGGTTGTATCATATACCCAGTTAAACCCTGTATGAAAAAAGAACAAAAACAGAAATCCAGAAACTCCCTATACTCTGGATGCTCAGATGCAGCCTACTGTATTAGCTTACTGTTAGCTACCCTGGCTTTATTTTGAAGACCAACCAAGAGAGTGGTCAGTTTCAGGTGGGAAATGTCTCTCTCCACCTGGTATTTAAGGGCAGGCAAGAATTTGCCCAAGGGGAACAGACCGCAGTGCTTTCCAAGGCAAGAGTATCACAGGGAAGACCCATTCCAGACCACACTACCCTCTTGAGAGCCAGGAGAAGGTGCTTTCTGGGATCGACTGAACTTTTTCCGAGATAATTTTCAGCCCTTCTCCATGGACTCACTTGCGGCACCTCCCTCCCTACCCCCACTCCTCCTGCCCCGGCCCCCTTGCCAGCATTAAGATGAAAAATTCAGTGCTTGCCAAGTCTGTTTTCTCTATAGGAAGGACTCACTTTAAAGGGTCAAAAGGATCAAATTGAGCTCCTATAACAGACAAGAGCCACTGATGCCTTTGGGAACTTTTTTGACACTTTCCACTTAAAACCCCTCAAGAAGAATTCAGAAACTCTCTTTCATTATCTGTATTCATATTAAGAATTAGAAGCAGGCAACGTGTTTTCTCATCTGCACCAAGAGCATATTCTTCTCTGAGTTCACTTTAGGAACCTCATACTTAAGCACACGCAAACAAGAAATATGGAAACCTCAAAATCGTGGAAGCTTCCTCTGGGAAAGACAGATCAATCATTTATGTTAATAGTCCTGGTTGATCTCTNTTGGTTAGTGAGCCTTTGGGGGGAAGGAAAACTAACCTCCTGAACAGGGGTCCAAGTTCATAACACTGGGGCTGAGCATGTGACTCAGCAGAGGGTCAGTGCTGAGGACTCTGGCATAGCCAAAGAGATGCCCAGTGGAGGTGTGGGGAGATGGGGAGACAACTGAAGTGAACTCGTCACTGTTACCTCATGGTTCTTTTTTGTTCTAGTAGAAGTCGACCTCATTCACGAAGAGGCAGAATCTATTAAATGACCTATGAAAAGAGACTTAACTCTCTGCACTGGAATCTCAGCTAAAGCCTTAAAATTGAGGGCAGTGGGCTAAATAAATAACTTCGCATTCATTGAGAATTTACCAAAGAGGACTCACCTTTGAACACCTGCACCCATAAGCCAGGTCCATCCATCTTATTGGAAGATTGGCATTTATTGTGAATTATTTTGAAGGGATATAAACCCAGCTAGGAGTAAACCCAGCTCTGAGCCTTCTCCTCAGGGAAGGGAAAAGAGGAGAGAGTGTCACTTCTTTTTGTTCTCATTCATGAGCCAAATGAAGAAGACTCAATAAAACCACCAGAACTTCTGCTAGACTTCATTGTTACCTGCTGGAAGGGGTGACCATGTCACATTTCCTTGCTGAACGTTGGTTGGGGTTCAGAAACTTGTTATCTTACTTGTCTGAGCACAGAACTCTCTAGAAAGATTGACAGGTGTCTCCTGGAGGAGTCTAGAGGTAGGAGGCTTGCTGGGGGTGGCTTACAGGAACAAGTTCAGTGGCTGAGCAAGCTGTACTTGCATTGATTGCTTTGAGGGGCAAGAACGTATTCCCAAGGCATCAGGCAGACGTGTAAGCAGATCTGGGCTCCAGTTGTCTTGAAGGGATCCTGTCCAAGAAGCCTATTTTCCTGGGTAAGCAGACCCCAGAGATATACTACCAGGGCAGGAGCTGATGGGTCTGGAGTCCTAGGGGCTCAGCCAGGGGGAGGACAGCTTGCTCCAAGGAGGAGCCCTGGGTGTGGTCTTTAGTTCACCCTGACCTGTTTGTTATGTGAAAAGCAGTCCGTGCTTAGGGGACGGAAGCACGTCAGGCACTGAAACAGCACCAATTAAGTAAAAATTCGTTTGATCTTTTCCTTCTCATCCCTTCTGTACCTGGAGAACCAAAGAGCAGGCACCCGGGCGTGTTGAGCTGCTGGGGCAGGAGGTATTGTTGCGAGAGAAGGCCAGGCAATGACCCCACCACAGGGGCTGATCCCTGAGCCTGAACTCAAGCCTGAGCTGAGTGGAGAAGTTTTAATTGAACACAAGTTTAAAGCCTTGACTTAGGATGGTCTGGATTAGAGTTTATAGTTTCTGAATATGGGATCAGATTTTAATGGCTGAAACTGACTTGAAAGGGATGGAATCTGACCTAGGCATTGGTGGGGGGAAAAACAATTTCTTGGTTGTATCATATACCCAGTTAAACCCTGTATGAAAAAAGAACAAAAACAGAAATCCAGAAACTCCCTATACTCTGGATGCTCAGATGCAGCCTACTGTATTAGCTTACTGTTAGCTACCCTGGCTTTATTTTGAAGACCAACCAAGAGAGTGGTCAGTTTCAGGTGGGAAATGTCTCTCTCCACCTGGTATTTAAGGGCAGGCAAGAATTTGCCCAAGGGGAACAGACCGCAGTGCTTTCCAAGGCAAGAGTATCACAGGGAAGACCCATTCCAGACCACACTACCCTCTTGAGAGCCAGGAGAAGGTGCTTTCTGGGATCGACTGAACTTTTTCCGAGATAATTTTCAGCCCTTCTCCATGGACTCACTTGCGGCACCTCCCTCCCTACCCCCACTCCTCCTGCCCCGGCCCCCTTGCCAGCATTAAGATGAAAAATTCAGTGCTTGCCAAGTCTGTTTTCTCTATAGGAAGGACTCACTTTAAAGGGTCAAAAGGATCAAATTGAGCTCCTATAACAGACAAGAGCCACTGATGCCTTTGGGAACTTTTTTGACACTTTCCACTTAAAACCCCTCAAGAAGAATTCAGAAACTCTCTTTCATTATCTGTATTCATATTAAGAATTAGAAGCAGGCAACGTGTTTTCTCATCTGCACCAAGAGCATATTCTTCTCTGAGTTCACTTTAGGAACCTCATACTTAAGCACACGCAAACAAGAAATATGGAAACCTCAAAATCGTGGAAGCTTCCTCTGGGAAAGACAGATCAATCATTTATGTTAATAGTCCTGGTTGATCTCTCTTCCGTATATTGCTCTCCTTGACCATATCCCAACCTGAAGACCATTTTGTGTGTGTGTGTGTGTGTGCTGGCAACTTCATATTAAAGACTCAAGGGAATGTTTCCCAAAGAACAGTAAGGGATTGCTAAGGTCCTCAAGGACTGTTTGCGGGCTGTTCTTTAGTCTTGTCTTCTGTGGATGACAAATCATTGCTTGAGTTGTACTTACTCATTGCAGAGGCAGAGACAGGAGAAACAGGTGAATAGGGCTTCAGAAGCGAGTGATCGTGGGTTCTCTTTCCTGTGCTGTCATGGTCTTCCAACAAAAGTTGGAAAGCTCAAAGCTGAATTTATTATTAGGTAATTTAAAACCAGAGAGACCTGTTATGTGGAGGGTACTAGAGCCTTTCTGGAAGCTATGTTTATGTTGCCTTTTGTTTCAGAAGGAGACAGGGCCTAACACCCAAATTGTAGTCCATAAGATCTTTTTCCTTAATTTCAAACTCAAGTATTAAAATGTGGCTTTTGTTCATTTTACTGTTTTTTCCTCTGGAGCGAGACAGATCTCTCATTACTAACCTCATATTTTAAATTGCTTTTAGATTGAGCTGAACTTTTTGGGGGGTCTGTTTTGATGGTATGAGAAAAGCACGGGAGACATGCTCTGGGCTCCCAAGAGTAGAGAAAGGTAGCAGCTGGAGGAAGCACAGCAGTGTGTCCAGTTAAGACCGTGGAGGAGGCCCAGTGGGTGTCTTGGTTGGAAGTCCCTGGTTTTGTAGGAGCTGTAGTACAGAACTTGTAAAAGCTTTTTATTTTTTTGTAACTGGAATTTCCTACTGAGGATTCAGTTCTGTTTTTCTCTCATCCTGGAGAAAACTCAGACACGGTTCTAAGAGGTTAGGTTGACCAAACTTATACCTAGCTTTGACTCACAGTTGATACCCAAAATTTCCATAGCANCACCTTTGAACACCTGCACCCATAAGCCAGGTCCATCCATCTTATTGGAAGATTGGCATTTATTGTGAATTATTTTGAAGGGATATAAACCCAGCTAGGAGTAAACCCAGCTCTGAGCCTTCTCCTCAGGGAAGGGAAAAGAGGAGAGAGTGTCACTTCTTTTTGTTCTCATTCATGAGCCAAATGAAGAAGACTCAATAAAACCACCAGAACTTCTGCTAGACTTCATTGTTACCTGCTGGAAGGGGTGACCATGTCACATTTCCTTGCTGAACGTTGGTTGGGGTTCAGAAACTTGTTATCTTACTTGTCTGAGCACAGAACTCTCTAGAAAGATTGACAGGTGTCTCCTGGAGGAGTCTAGAGGTAGGAGGCTTGCTGGGGGTGGCTTACAGGAACAAGTTCAGTGGCTGAGCAAGCTGTACTTGCATTGATTGCTTTGAGGGGCAAGAACGTATTCCCAAGGCATCAGGCAGACGTGTAAGCAGATCTGGGCTCCAGTTGTCTTGAAGGGATCCTGTCCAAGAAGCCTATTTTCCTGGGTAAGCAGACCCCAGAGATATACTACCAGGGCAGGAGCTGATGGGTCTGGAGTCCTAGGGGCTCAGCCAGGGGGAGGACAGCTTGCTCCAAGGAGGAGCCCTGGGTGTGGTCTTTAGTTCACCCTGACCTGTTTGTTATGTGAAAAGCAGTCCGTGCTTAGGGGACGGAAGCACGTCAGGCACTGAAACAGCACCAATTAAGTAAAAATTCGTTTGATCTTTTCCTTCTCATCCCTTCTGTACCTGGAGAACCAAAGAGCAGGCACCCGGGCGTGTTGAGCTGCTGGGGCAGGAGGTATTGTTGCGAGAGAAGGCCAGGCAATGACCCCACCACAGGGGCTGATCCCTGAGCCTGAACTCAAGCCTGAGCTGAGTGGAGAAGTTTTAATTGAACACAAGTTTAAAGCCTTGACTTAGGATGGTCTGGATTAGAGTTTATAGTTTCTGAATATGGGATCAGATTTTAATGGCTGAAACTGACTTGAAAGGGATGGAATCTGACCTAGGCATTGGTGGGGGGAAAAACAATTTCTTGGTTGTATCATATACCCAGTTAAACCCTGTATGAAAAAAGAACAAAAACAGAAATCCAGAAACTCCCTATACTCTGGATGCTCAGATGCAGCCTACTGTATTAGCTTACTGTTAGCTACCCTGGCTTTATTTTGAAGACCAACCAAGAGAGTGGTCAGTTTCAGGTGGGAAATGTCTCTCTCCACCTGGTATTTAAGGGCAGGCAAGAATTTGCCCAAGGGGAACAGACCGCAGTGCTTTCCAAGGCAAGAGTATCACAGGGAAGACCCATTCCAGACCACACTACCCTCTTGAGAGCCAGGAGAAGGTGCTTTCTGGGATCGACTGAACTTTTTCCGAGATAATTTTCAGCCCTTCTCCATGGACTCACTTGCGGCACCTCCCTCCCTACCCCCACTCCTCCTGCCCCGGCCCCCTTGCCAGCATTAAGATGAAAAATTCAGTGCTTGCCAAGTCTGTTTTCTCTATAGGAAGGACTCACTTTAAAGGGTCAAAAGGATCAAATTGAGCTCCTATAACAGACAAGAGCCACTGATGCCTTTGGGAACTTTTTTGACACTTTCCACTTAAAACCCCTCAAGAAGAATTCAGAAACTCTCTTTCATTATCTGTATTCATATTAAGAATTAGAAGCAGGCAACGTGTTTTCTCATCTGCACCAAGAGCATATTCTTCTCTGAGTTCACTTTAGGAACCTCATACTTAAGCACACGCAAACAAGAAATATGGAAACCTCAAAATCGTGGAAGCTTCCTCTGGGAAAGACAGATCAATCATTTATGTTAATAGTCCTGGTTGATCTCTCTTCCGTATATTGCTCTCCTTGACCATATCCCAACCTGAAGACCATTTTGTGTGTGTGTGTGTGTGTGCTGGCAACTTCATATTAAAGACTCAAGGGAATGTTTCCCAAAGAACAGTAAGGGATTGCTAAGGTCCTCAAGGACTGTTTGCGGGCTGTTCTTTAGTCTTGTCTTCTGTGGATGACAAATCATTGCTTGAGTTGTACTTACTCATTGCAGAGGCAGAGACAGGAGAAACAGGTGAATAGGGCTTCAGAAGCGAGTGATCGTGGTTTCTCTTTCCTGTGCTGTCATGGTCTTCCAACAAAAGTTGGAAAGCTCAAAGCTGAATTTATTATTAGGTAATTTAAAACCAGAGAGACCTGTTATGTGGAGGGTACTAGAGCCTTTCTGGAAGCTATGTTTATGTTGCCTTTTGTTTCAGAAGGAGACAGGGCCTAACACCCAAATTGTAGTCCATAAGATCTTTTTCCTTAATTTCAAACTCAAGTATTAAAATGTGGCTTTTGTTCATTTTACTGTTTTTTCCTCTGGAGCGAGACAGATCTCTCATTACTAACCTCATATTTTAAATTGCTTTTAGATTGAGCTGAACTTTTTGGGGGGTCTGTTTTGATGGTATGAGAAAAGCACGGGAGACATGCTCTGGGCTCCCAAGAGTAGAGAAAGGTAGCAGCTGGAGGAAGCACAGCAGTGTGTCCAGTTAAGACCGTGGAGGAGGCCCAGTGGGTGTCTTGGTTGGAAGTCCCTGGTTTTGTAGGAGCTGTAGTACAGAACTTGTAAAAGCTTTTTATTTTTTTGTAACTGGAATTTCCTACTGAGGATTCAGTTCTGTTTTTCTCTCATCCTGGAGAAAACTCAGACACGGTTCTAAGAGGTTAGGTTGACCAAACTTATACCTAGCTTTGACTCACAGTTGATACCCAAAATTTCCATAGCAACTGTCCCAAATTAATAAATCACCGTTACTTTTAAAGGCAGGGAGTCAGGACCATCACTTCCATGTTAAGCAATTGACAATGAAGGGGAAGTCAGAATGCATGGCCTTGGTGAGGTCTTTTGAACAGCGAGCGATGTCGCAAATGGCCACAAAGTCAGGGCAAAGGTCCCTGGAGACAGCTGTCAAGCTGAATTCATGCTTGAGCTCCCTCAGTCACCAGGATCAGAATCTTGCCCTAACCCTAAAAGTTGCTTGGCCAGAGGACGACTTTCTTAGATCCTTTTGTTCCAGGAGGATACATGCTGCTTGGCGTGTCTTTAAGTGCTCACGTGTGGCCCACTTCAGACAGTAGCCCTCGCAGACCCACCGCTCTGTGGGCTCTGAACGCAGTCGTCGTGCTCTCTGGGAACATCTTCCAGCAGGTCTGGCAGCCGTGAGGATTTAGTGCTGGTTGATGACTTTGCTGGATTCATACTGTGCCCTTCTACTGGCTGTAGCTTGGCTGGTGGCTGAGGCGCCGTTTCTCTTGTTTGCGGGGTCTCTGCCTGCGCTAGCCCGTGGCTGAACCATGCAGCATGCCTCAGTGTTGCCCACGTCAGAGTAATGACGCGTAAGGGGCATGTCCAGATAGAAATACTCTTGGGAACAGTAGTTTCTGAGAGCTCAGAAATTTTTCTATCCGATGGTCCTTAGCACTAGGAATCACAAGAAGTCTGCGCAGAAGCAGAATTTCAGCTATTTTGATTATGTACCTTTGAGACTGTCTCACACAGTTCTGAAGCAACCGGTCAGTACAATTAGCCGCTCTTTAGCAGGAAGCACACAGACACAATCGTGCCTTAAGCAGTCCAGTGACAATGTCACTTGGTTTCTGTCAGTGAAGAGGAGGGGGAGATTCGGCGACATCTCAAAATAACATCCGTTGGCATAGATTTTTAAGATTTTACAATTCAGTGCAGGGCAGTTGAACAAATATTTTTTGTATTTCTACTATAAGCAAGGAATTAAGCTAAACATTGTGTGAGACTTNTAAAGGCAGGGAGTCAGGACCATCACTTCCATGTTAAGCAATTGACAATGAAGGGGAAGTCAGAATGCATGGCCTTGGTGAGGTCTTTTGAACAGCGAGCGATGTCGCAAATGGCCACAAAGTCAGGGCAAAGGTCCCTGGAGACAGCTGTCAAGCTGAATTCATGCTTGAGCTCCCTCAGTCACCAGGATCAGAATCTTGCCCTAACCCTAAAAGTTGCTTGGCCAGAGGACGACTTTCTTAGATCCTTTTGTTCCAGGAGGATACATGCTGCTTGGCGTGTCTTTAAGTGCTCACGTGTGGCCCACTTCAGACAGTAGCCCTCGCAGACCCACCGCTCTGTGGGCTCTGAACGCAGTCGTCGTGCTCTCTGGGAACATCTTCCAGCAGGTCTGGCAGCCGTGAGGATTTAGTGCTGGTTGATGACTTTGCTGGATTCATACTGTGCCCTTCTACTGGCTGTAGCTTGGCTGGTGGCTGAGGCGCCGTTTCTCTTGTTTGCGGGGTCTCTGCCTGCGCTAGCCCGTGGCTGAACCATGCAGCATGCCTCAGTGTTGCCCACGTCAGAGTAATGACGCGTAAGGGGCATGTCCAGATAGAAATACTCTTGGGAACAGTAGTTTCTGAGAGCTCAGAAATTTTTCTATCCGATGGTCCTTAGCACTAGGAATCACAAGAAGTCTGCGCAGAAGCAGAATTTCAGCTATTTTGATTATGTACCTTTGAGACTGTCTCACACAGTTCTGAAGCAACCGGTCAGTACAATTAGCCGCTCTTTAGCAGGAAGCACACAGACACAATCGTGCCTTAAGCAGTCCAGTGACAATGTCACTTGGTTTCTGTCAGTGAAGAGGAGGGGGAGATTCGGCGACATCTCAAAATAACATCCGTTGGCATAGATTTTTAAGATTTTACAATTCAGTGCAGGGCAGTTGAACAAATATTTTTTGTATTTCTACTATAAGCAAGGAATTAAGCTAAACATTGTGTGAGACTTAAGGATGAATGAAGCAGAATGATAAGATACAGTGAAAGGAAATGATGTCAAAAACTTAAAAAAAAAAACTGAATTAACCTGAGAAGGATATATTTATATATATATCTCCTTAGATATGAGGGAAAATGGCAGCAGAATTCTTGGATAAAAGCATAAGAATAAATATTCCTTATGAAACTCCTCTGGTTATACTTGACACTGAGAGTGTCCATGAAATATCCAAAAGGGGCGGGGAAGAGCCACAGTGGTTGTGAGAATATCAGGCATCACAGGAGCGCCTCAAGTAGGGAAGGAGGCGGGAGCACACTTGTGGCTGAAGTTGGCAGACTGGACAGACATGCCTAACTTTGTTCTCTCCTGAAACGCCTGTGATGTCTGTGGAGCCCCACAGCAAGAGTGTGGAGGGCTATGTCACGTGTTTAAATATTGAAAAGTTTATAAGTCAAGCTAACAAGCTATTATAGTTTATCCTTCTGCCTTGACAAATACACCCTCATAGTGACAAAATTGAAATGTGTTTGTATATTCATGCCAAATAGCCTCAAACTGCAGTGTCAAAATTCACTTCACTTTTGTCAAAGCTGTGGCTTGCTTTGAGATGAGGCAGTAGTGCACACATGTAAACACATCTGGCTCTATACTCAGCCTTTGCACAGAGCCTTTTCTTGGCATCCTTCACATCTAGGGTGAACACATTAGCAATGCCACCTGCTGGACTGACCCAGAAAGGAGCCCAGGCAGGTCCTAGGCGTGTTCTGGGGCTACTTGGAAAGGGCATTTGGGGGCCTTATATACCCAGAATGTGATCCCAAAGGGGATGGTAGAGGCCCTGAGTGAGCATACTACTTGCTTTTCTCTCTTTGGGATGGGAGATGCTCAGAGTCAGTCTCCCTCGTGCCCAGATCTGAGGCAGTACTGATGGGGATGAACCGGAGAAGAGCCCAGAGTAACAAAATTCTGAAACGGGAAAGCAAGATGAATAAGCAATAACAGATTTAGCAGACACAGGAAGGCTCACTCTCTAACCAACAGCAGGGAAAAGGAGGAATCAACCTGGTTTAACTAGGAAATCCCCCAAAAGGTTTGAAATTGAAAGGTTCAGGGACTTCCAGAGGTGAAGATCTCCTATAAGAAAGAGGAATTGTCTAAGCGCTGGTGAGACCCTTGTATTCTTTCTTCCATTCCATACTTCTGAGATAATCACCCTTCTCTCACTCAGGAAATAGACCACTCTTCTTAACTAGAATGGGAAAAAAGTAGGTCTGTGGACCAGGAACAGCCAGGCGCCTCTGAAGGCAGGATGCCAAACTGAAAAATTGAAGGTTTTACTGAAATATGCCTATGGGATATAGATCCCTGTCCCACCTCCAGGTGTCTACCCCCATTCTGCTTAGGGATACTGGAATGCAGGCCAAAAAAAAAAAAAAGAGGAGTCTTTTCTGTGAAAAATAGGATTGAATCTTCATAGTCAATAGATCCCTTCATGGGGGCAGATTTTCTAGGTAGCCATTTAGTTCTGCACGGGAGCAGACAGCCAGCAATTAGCAGATGCTGGAGAAAGACTTGCAATAGTGAAAGCAAAAAGAAGCCTTCTGGAAAGAAACCAGTTTTGCATGAAAAACTTCAAGCAAATAATATTCTTGAAGAAATTTTTTTTAGAAAAGATAATAGTATTATCCATGGCTGAAGAACAGTCTCCCATAAATTAATATACTGATACTATAAGAGGGCTTCTGGAAATAAAAAGTTAACAGTGAAAAAGAAGATTTCGATAATCGGTTAGAAGATGACATTGAAGAAACCTCTTCAGTCCCATACAAAAGAATCAGAATGATGAGACTCTTCTCAAAGACACACAAATATAGAAAATTGTAAGATACTAGAGCAAAGGCTACAAAATTCTAGAGGAAACCAAAATTTTCAATAAAAAATTTTATACCCAAACATGCTATTAACGTGAGGCTATAAGAAAGCAGTTTTCAGACATTGGAGTTTCCCCCAAATCTTGCCTCTCTATAATGCTTCTCAAGAATTTATTGGAGAATGGGTTCCATTAAAAAAAATTAATCAGAAGACATGGTGTGTCAGTCAATGCTATGTGCTCGCTGTACCATTTCCTCTTCCCAACACACAGGAAGATTACATATCCCAGCATCCCTTGAGGTTGTGTTGGAGCCATGTGAACGAATCCTGGACACTGGAAGGTGGGAAGAAGGGATGTCACCCCTCCGGGCGTGGGAATGCCCAGAATGGTCTTCTGTTCTCTTTCCTTTCAGTGGTCATTGCTCTGAGGCTTTGTGAGTTCTGGGTGGGTTTTTATGGGATGGAGAGCCACTTGATCTGCACTGGACAGACGTGAGTGAGAAATAAAAAACTGTGTTGAGCTATAGAGATTTGAATTTTGTCTATTGTAGCAACTAGTGTGGCTTTCTCACTCTCAGAGAAAGTGAATGCTAATGCAACACAAACCGTGTGGCCTTGGCTCAGTGGCTCAGTGCCCCACGGTGGGAAGCAAAGGAATTAACAGAAATTGAGAAGATGGGGACCCAAGTTATGCAGTGGCAAACATTTGAAAAAGTATCACTTGCTGTAATGTGGAATCCAGCAGCCCAGGGAGAACTGGTTGAAAAGAAATTCAAAGTTGAAAGTGGGTGTGATGGTACCATTCACGCTTAATAGGCTCATGTGGTTGTCATTAAATTGGGAGAAAGATGTGAAGGGGAGGAAGAGGCAATGAAATAAGTCTGTATCTAGAAGGCGGGGCTATGCTTAGAAAAGAATTTTGTGTCTGGAAACAAGTACATTAAAAACTTTGGCTTTTGAAGGGAGGAATTATATTGGCAGTGAGTTGGTGGCTCTGATGGTAAAGAATCTGCCTGCAATGCAGGAGACCTGGGTTTGATCCCACTCCAGGCTTCTTGCCTGGGGAATCCCATGGACAGAGGAGATTGGCGGGCTACAGCCCATGGGGTCACAGAGTTGGACACTACTGAGCACTAAGGCTTTTCACTTTCACTTGATTTAAAAAAAACCTCAGTTTGTGAACTAAAATAACCCCTGCAGCACAAACTTCACAACCAGAAAAGAGGACTCAAGGGCTCGCAAAGGGACACGCTTGACAACACTCTTGTCAGATACAACCAAGGAGAATAAAAATCAAGAGTCTCCCAAAGAGCAGAGAAAAGGGCCACGGAGAATATTGCTAAAGGAGTTCTTTCCAGAGGTAAAGATGGTAAAGAATATGCTTGTCATGCAGGATACCTGTGGAGAAGGAAATGGCAATCCACTCCAGTGTTCTTGCCTGGAGAATCCCAGGGACTGAGGAGCCTAGTGGGCTGCCGTCTACGGGGTTGCACAGAGTTGGACATGATTGAAGCGACTTAGCAGCAGCAGCAGCAGCAGCAGCAGCAGGATACCTGGGGTTCAATCCCTGAGTCGAGAAGATCCCCTTGAGAAGGAAATGACAACCCACTCCAGGATTGTTGCCTGGAGAATTCCATGGACAGAGGAGATTGGCAGGCTGTAGTCCATGGGTTCACAAAGAGGTGCACACGACTGAACAACAAACACCTCATTATCTTAGCTATATCTTCTAGATAAGTTGCTGGAGCTTCTACATCAGCACTTACTGCTAAACCTTTTTTTTTTTTTTTTTAATGTTAATGGAGATGGCATCTTTCCTTAAACCTCTGCTAGCTTCAAGCTCTCCTTCTGCAGCTTCCTCATTTCTATCCTTCAAGAAAAATGAAGAGAGTTAAAGGCCTTGCTCTGGATTCAGTTCAGTTATGTCCAACTCTTTGTGACTCCGTGGACTGCAGGACGCCAGGCCTCCCTGTCCATCACCAACTCCTGGAGTTCACTCAAACTCATGTCCATCGAGTCGGTGATGCCATCCAGCCATCTCATCCTCTGTCGTCCCCTTCTCCTCCTGCCTTCAATCTCACCCAGCATCAGGGCCTTTTCCGGTGAGTCAGATCTTGGCATCAGGTGGCCAAAGTATTGGAGCTTCAGCTTCAGCATCAGTCCTTCCAATGAATATTCAGTATTGATTTCCTTTAGGATTAACTGGTTTGATCTCCTTGTAGTCCAAGGGAGTATTGAGTCTTTTCCAACACCATGGTTCAAAAGCATCAATTCTTTGGCACTCAGCTTTCTTTATAGTCCAGCTCTCACATCCATACATGACTACTGGAAAAACCATAGCTTTGACTATACGGACCTTTGTCAGCAAAGTAATGTCTCTGCTTTTTGATAAGTTGTCTAGGTTGGTCATAACTTTTCTTCCAAGGAGCAAGCATATTTTAACCTCTTGGCTGCAGTCACCATCTGCAGTGATTTTGGAGCCCAGGAAAATAGGTTCTCACTGTTTCCATTGTTTCCCCATCTATTTGCCATGAAGTGATGCCATGCTCTTTGTTTTTTGAATGTTGAGTTGTAAGCCAACTTTTTCACTTTCCTCTTTCACTTTCATCAAGAGGCTGTTTAGTTCCTCTTTGCTTTCTGCCATAAGGGTGGTGCCATCTGGATATCTGAGGTTATTGATATATTTCTCACGGCAATCTTGATTTCAGCTTGTGCTTCAGCCAGCCCAGCATTTTGCATGATGTGCTCTGCATATAAGTTAAGTAAACAGGGTGACAATATACAGCCTTGACGTATTCCTTTGCCAAATTGGAACCAGTCTGTTGTTCCATGTCTGGTTCTAACTGTTGCTTCCTGACCTGCATACAGATTTCTCAGGAGGCAGGTCAGGTGGTCTAGTATTCCCATCTCCTTAAGAACTTTCCACAGTTTGTGGTGATCCCCACAGTCAAAGGCTTTGGCATAGTCAATAAAGCAGAATTTTTCTGGAATTCTCTTGATTTTTCTATGATCCAACAGATGTTGGCAATTTGATCTCTGCTTCCTCTGCCTTTTCTAAATCCAGCTTGAACATCTGGAAGTTCATAATTCATGTACTATTGAAGCCTGACTTGGAGAATTTTGAGCATTACTTTGCTAGCGTGTGAGATGAGTGCAATTGTGCGGTAGTTTGAACATGCTTTGGCATCACCAAAGGGATTGGAATGGGATTGGAATGAAAACTAACATTTTCCAGTCCCGTGGCTACTGCTGAGTTTTCCAAATTTGCTGGCATATTGAGTGCAGCACTTTCATAGCATCGTCTTTCAGGATTTGAAATAGCTCAACTGGAATGCCATCACCTCCACTAGCTTTGTTCTTCGTGATTCTTCATGATGCTTCCTAAGGCCCACTTGACTTCACATTCCAGGCTGTCTGACTCTAGGTGAGGCTTAATAACACAATTAAATATTTTTGTTTCTCAGGAAATAGATCAGAGGAGAGGGAGTAAAATAGGGGAATGGCAAGTTGGTAGAACAGTCAGAACACATCCAACATTTATTGATTAAGGTCTCTGCCTTACATGGGTTCACAGGGCAGTTCACAGTGCCCTTCAAACAATTACAATAGTAACATCAAAGATCACTGATCAGAGATCACGGTAACAAATATATTAATGAAAAAGTTTGAAATATTGCAAGCATTACTAACATGTGACAGAGACAGGCAGTGAACAAACGCTGTTGACAAATAGAACCAAAAGGCTTGCTTGAACCAGGGTTGCCACAAACCTTCAATTTGAAAAAAAAAAATGCAGTATCCGTGAAGCTCAGTAAAGTGAAACACACAAAAAGAGGTGTGTCTATGCGGACTGTGGTGGTGGTCATTTGAAATAAAACCCAATTTAAAGAGATTAGTTTAAAAATCCTTTATCTGCCTATGTATCTACCTGCCCACCTGTGATCCATTTAGGTGACCCAGGTGACTCATGGGAGAATCATGGAGAGGCAGCCTGTCTAGATGACTGACTCCAGCAGCGGGAAGTGACTCTGCTGACCCTGGACTCAACAGTGTAATGGAGGGGGACTAGGTTCTTCATGGTGGAAGGGAAGAATGAAGCCCCGCATTAAGCAACTTAAGCTCCTGGCAGGTTACACACATCCAGACTTCAGAAGAATTTTCAAGAGGTTTTTGCTTCAGGTTTGGCTCTCCCTCTTGAATCCATTGCTTCATGGGATGGAGGATTTGTGAGTGGTCCCCGTTCTATCTAGCTCTTCCCAGGATTCTCTATGATACTAAGTCCTATGTCCTGGGTCTAGTGGGAAGTCTCCCAGGTTCAGTCCTCATGCTGGATATTGTCTTAGACTTTCTGCTTTTAGACTGTCTGTCCCCTACCAATACTTCGATTTAGTTTCTGGTCCTAGGATGCTACATTAGGATTCCAGGATTCTTCGAAGCATGACTTCTGGATAGTCATCCAGTTACCACTGATTCTTTTCTGTAAGAAAATGAAGTATTGGTGGTGAATGCATGGGGAACAAGGGATGAGCACTTCAGATCCTTTGGGTAGAACCCAAAGGCAAGTAGCCCTTCGATATTGCCGGCACAAACCTCATAATTCCAATGAATTATGCTCAGAGAATCTTTTATTCACCGACCGTCTTGAGCTGAATTGCCAAAAGCAGTATTGTCCTTGGCTTCCCAGGAGGTGCAGTGATTTTAAAAAATCTGCCTGCCAGTGCAAGAGATGCAGGAGATGCAGGTTTGATTGCTGGATCAAGAAGATTCCCTGGAGGAGGAAATGACACCCACTCGAGTATTCTTGCCTGGAAAATTCCATGGACAGAGGAGCCTGGTGTGCTACAGTCCATGGGGTCAAATGGTGGTTTTTGGTAGCCTTGAATAGTGTGGGACTGGAGACAGGCATGCTCTTGTTTGACTTACTGGACAAGATCCTAGAGCCCTGTAGGAGTGGGGGTTCAGAGACTGAGAGAACAGGGCTGCAGTAGCAGCTGTGCCTAGGGGTCTAAAAGCCTTAGCCCAGTGCAGAAAGGCTGAGGAAACTGACAAATAGCTTCACAGGTCATGGCTCCTGGGCACTCAGGGACATGGTGATAACCAGCTCAGATCCAAAGGGTGTATCTACAGATACTTCAGTGAGCCCCTTCATGGGTCACTGCCCCTTGGTGAAGGGGCTTGCATAACTCAGTGAAGCCATGAGCCGTGCTGTGTGGGGACACCCAAGGTCATAGTGGAGAGTTCTGACAAAACGTGATCCACTGGAGGAGTGAATGGCAGACCACTCCAGTAGACTTGCCGTGAGAACCCCATGAACTGTATAAAAAGGCAAAGTGATTAGACACCGAAAGACAGGTCCTCCAAGTCAGAAGGTGTCTAGAATGCTACTGGGGAAGAGTGGAGAACTACCAATAGCTCTAGGAAGAGTGAAGCGGCTGGGCCCAAGGGCAAAGGACGCTTCAGCTGTGGATGTGTCTGGCGATGAGAGTAAAATCCGGCACTGTCAAGAACAATATTGCATAGAAACCTGGAGTGTTAGGTCCATGAATCAAGGTAAATTAGATGTGATCAAGCAAGAGATGGCAAGAGTAAACGTCAACATCTTAGGAATCAGTGAACTAAAATGGACAGGAATGGGTGAATTTAATTCAGATGACCATTATATCTACTACCATGGGCAAGAATCTCATAGAAGAAATGGAGTAGCCCTCATAGTCAACAAAAGACCCTGAATTGCAGTATTTGGGTGCAACCTAAAAAATGAGAATGATCTCAGTTCATTTTCAAAGCAAACCAGTCAGCGTCACAGTCATTCAAGTTTACACCCCAACCACTGAAGCGGAAGAGTTTAGAAAACCAGAGATCAAATTTGAACCAGAGATCAAATTTGAACCAGAGATCAAATTGCCAACATTCACTGGATCACAGGGCAAGAGAATTTCAGAAAAACATCAACCTCTGTTTCATTGAGTACACTAAAGCCTTTGACTGTGCGGACCATAACAAACTGTGGAAAACTCTTAAAGAGATGGGAATACCAATCCATCTTCCTTATCTCCTGAGAAACCTGTATACTTGTTAAGCAACAGTTAGAAGCCTGTATGGAAAAACTGGTTTAGGATTGAGAAAGGAGTATTACAAGACTGTTTATTGTCATGCTGTTTATTTAACTTATACGCAGAACACATCATGAGAAATGCCAGGCTGGATGAGTGACAAGCTAGAATCAAGACTGCTGGGAGAGACATCAACAACCTAGATGATACCATTCTAATGGCAGAAAGCAAAGAGGAACTAAAGAATCTCTTGATGAGGGTGAAAGAAGAGAGTGAAAAAGCTGGCTTTCACTAAATATTTAAAAAAATACAACCGAAGATTATGGCCTCCAGCCCCATCACTTCATGGCAAATAGGAGAAAAGGTGGAAGCACTGACAGTTTTCCTCGCCCTTGGCTCTCAAATCACTGTGGATGGTGACTGCAGCCTTGAAATTAGAAGATGATTGCTTCTTGGAAGGAAAGCTATGACAAACCTAGACAGCCTGTTAAAAAGCAAAGACATCATTTTGCCAACAAAGGTCCGTAGAGAGAAGGCTTTGGTCTTTCTAGTAGTCACATACAGTTGTGAGAGCTGGACCATAAAGAAGGCAGAGTACTGAAGAACTGATGCTTTTGAACTGTGATATTGGAGAGGACTCTTGAGAGTCCCTTTGACTGCAAGGAGATCAAACCAGTCCATCCTAAAGGAAATCAACCCTAAATACTCATTGAAAGGACTGATGCTGAAGCTGAAGCTCCAATATTTGATTACCTGATGCGAACAGCTGACTCATTGGAAAAGACCCTGATGCTGGCGAAGACTGAGGCAGAAGAAGAGGGCAACAGAGGATGAGATGTCTGGATGGCATCACCAATGCAATGGACATGAACTTGGGCAAACTCTGGGAGATGGTGAAGGACAGGGAGGCCTGGTGTGCTGCAGTCCATGGGACTGCAAAGAGTAGACACAGCTGGGCAACTGAACAACTTCAGTGAGAACTGTCTTCATTTATGGCTATGACACTTGGATGCCCTGAAAACAGGATGTGTGTGTGTGTATGTGTGTTGAACATTCCCACACACATGGGTGCTCATGCACTTAATGTTGGAAGTCAAGATGTGGAGTGTGTGAGACACTTTGCAGGGTTAGTTGTCAGGGTCCAGCCCCCGCAGGATCCAGGGAAACCCAAAGAAGAAACGGCCTTGGCGATTGCGATTGATTTAGAGAGAGAGAGAGATAAGAATGTTGTAGATAAGAAAATAGAGGAGAGAAGAAAACAGGCTGATGTTCCTTGGTTTATACAGAAAATCAATAAAGTCTCAAGACAAGAGGCTTGCACCATCTACGTAAGGCCACAGGTGCCCTCCTGGTCTCCCGAGGGAGTGAAAGTGCAGGGTGCCTTCCCGTTCAGGTCTTAGAAACCCAGGCAAATAAGTAGACACGGCAGATCTCTGTACTCCAGATGGGAACTAGCCTGAAAGAGAGAGTAGGAGGAAAATGATTGACACAAGGAGATCAAGCTGCTTTGATGAGCGAGATCCAAAAGCTTTATTTTTCAAAAGGTACTTATATACTTTTTTTGTACACAGAGGGAAATGAAAGATGCAAGGTCATACAGAGTCAGCCCAAACATTCCAGCAGTTTAGCCTTTATCGAAACCATGACTTTTTCTGCATACCTTTCCCACAAATGATGTTGTGTACACTATCTTCTAGCCTTAGAGGCCTGTGAACATTTTATGACCCTCTTTTGATAAAGGCTGCTCAACCAGAAAACTTATTTTCCCTCAGAGTGAATTTTCTTTATATTTCTAATCTATGTCAGCCTCATAAAATGCCAAACAGAGTTACGTTTTTCACAGAGCAAAGGTGCAGTGAGTTACAAGAAAGAACCAATTAGCTCAAAAGTCTGATATGGTTAAATTCAAGGCTGCACTTGTTTTTCTTGCATTCTCACTATGTTAACTAACGCATTCCCAGGTGCACAGCGGATAAGAGATATGGGAACTTAGCAGCAAGCACTGGCCCAATAATGAAATCCTACATCAGCACTAGCACTACTCTAATAACTTTTAACTCTTTCAAAGGCTCTATGTTTTAGGCTTTCCATGCCTCTCACAGTTGGGAGGCTGTAAATAATCACATGCGTAGCTGTAAGTGTCTGGATATACCTGCCAAGCAAGCTAGAATGCTAACCAAGGGGGTTTGATTTGAAATATTCCTCTCATGTCCAGGAGACTTATTAGCTATAGCCCTAAGTTGATTTTCTCCAGAGAAAGGTGGTTAGGGATAGCCCCCTGTTAATGTCAGAGGAGTTGGTGAAAGACAGATTCTGTTTTGGGGGTAGATGCTTGAGAAAACCTAGGGAGCCCCTTGAGTCCTGAAGCCTTGCTTAACAGTTCTCTTCCACATGACCCTGTCATGGGTGGGATCTCCCATGGCAGCTCCCAGCAGTTAGTGTCTTGTTCATACACATTATTACTCTAGGAACAGCCCTTGATATTTTGCAGTTGGTTTCTCAGTAGCCACACAAATACTAAATAATGCTGTGTCTGTAGCTGTAACTAACTCAGGAATTGGGTGCCTGATCAATGTCATGCCAACCTGAATCCTTCTTTAGTATCTTTCTGACTGGACTTCAGTAGGAAGAAAAGGCTTTCTGTATGGGGGAAGGAGGCATGATGAAATGAAATATTTAGCAACTGTTGGATGTCCTATTTTCTGTTATGTGGAAGAAATCATCTGCCTTGAAAGGAAATACTGTGAGAAGCAAAGGCAAGACCCAGAGACCAGGAATTGCTCATTTTCCATTGCTTTTGCATTCCAGCTTAACCTCTGACCTTGCCATTGGATTGTTCAATCCCTTAATAATGTAAGTTACCCCAGTATTCTTTCAATAAATTTTGTTTTGGTCAAATCTTGCTCTGGTTGGATTTCTGAGAGTCCTGACTAATACAGTCGACACAGTCAATAGTCCATACAACTATAATTGTTCCATACGTGGTACAGATGACAGGAAGAATCAAATGATAGGAAGTCAGGAGTTAGATCCTTAGGGAGAGGGCAGGTAAGATGAGATGATTGACTAAGACTTTGACTTGGATGGATGGGGAGGAGCCTTTTGCTGCATGATATTCCAAGCCAGGATAATAGAATGTGTAAAAGGCAATGGTCCCAATTCCAAAGATATAGTTGAGAGACAGAGTAGCTGGAGATGAGAGAGTGTAAGAAGATACAGGGTTGAAGAGGAGCTCCATTGTTGAGGACTCTGAATACCAAGCTAAGAAGTTTGTTCTTTATTGTAGCTATTACTCTTGTTTAGTCATTAAGTCACGTCTGACTCTTTGTGGCCCTACGGACAATAGCCCGCCAGGCTCTTCTGTCCGTGGGATTTCCCAGGCAAGAATACTGAGTGGGTTGCCATTTCCTCCTCCAGGGGATTTTTCTGAGTCAGGGATCGAACCCCTGTCTTTTGAGTCTCCTGCATTGGTAGGCAGATTCTTTACCACAGAGCCACCTGGGAAGCCTCAAGGAGACTAAAATTTTTCAACATGAAAGTGGTATTGCTAAAGTAGTATTTTAGAAATTTTGACCTGGGAACGTGTAAGGTGAATTAAAGGAAGTAGGAAGTATATATGAGTTGGATATAAGAGTTGGAAGACAACTGCAGTCATCCTGACATGAGTGAGAGGAACCTGGATCAGAGTGTTAGAAATGGAGATGGAGTCTTATTCATCTCTGTATCCTTCATATTACTTAGCAGAGTGACTGACCGTCTTGTAGGCACTCATCAAATTCTTGTTAATACAGAAGGAATTCAAGTCAAGCGATGTTATATCCATGTTATCAACATCTTACAATAGTTTAGAATTTTTATTACAATTTAAAAATATATTGTTGAATTATTGAAGACAGTGAATATTTCAGTTGTCATTGAAATCCAATATAACCTCATAAATACCTATGTTTCTTTGTTGTTCCTTTTAAGTCACACACTCACAAAAATCCATTGCTGGAGTCAGGTTTGTTCATGTGTTTATTATAAACTTTCTTATATCTTCAAAATCTATGTAGACTATTCTGTTTATTACTTCATAAGAAAATAGAATATCCTCAGCCACTTACAGTATTAATTTGTTTTCTGTCAACGAAGAATACTGCTTATGAGCCTGATGAAAATACATGAAGCCTTCTTTTCCCTTATCTTTCGAGAAAATGGCCAGAGCAAAGACCACTAGTAATCATGACGGAAAGTAGAACACGAAGATGCCTTATGGCTTCCCTGGTGGCGCAGACAGTGAAGAATGTGCCCGCAGTGTGGCAGACCTGGTTTCAATCTCTTGGTTGGGAAAATCCCCTGGAGGAGGGCGTGGCAACCCAGTCTAGTATTCTTGCCTGGAGAATCCCCATGGACAGAGAAGCCTGACAGGCTACAGCCCATGGGGTCGAAAAGAGTCCGGCACAACTGAGAGACTAAGCACAGTCAGTGGACCTCACGTTTCGCATACTGTGCGTCTGACCCTCTAGGGTTCTGTCTCCTTTTATTAGAGGAGCACCAGGCCACCCCCTACCATGCACTCCTGATGACTCTGCATTCGGTGATGCCATACTGGTAGCTTGAAATCCTGGTGGGAGTGGTGGAAGTATTTACATATAGACATTGATAAGCACTATAAATAAATTCTGTTGATTGTTTATTCTGTTGTATGGCCTGTGGGTCTGTGATCTGTTTTTGTAAACTAGATCTTCCTAGAATACACCCACTTATTTGCATATTGCTTATGCCTGCTTTCATACTACAATGGGAATGTTCAGTAGTTGCAACAGAAACGTTATGACCCACAAGCCTGAGATATGTGCTATGTGTCCTGTTAAAGTTTGCTGATCCTTAGTCTAGACTTTAAAAGGGATGGAGAAAAATGTTAATAATCAAGATTAAACTTAAAAGTGTGTTGTGCTTACAGCTTATCCTTGATGAATGATTGGCATTCTGATGTATATCTTCATTGTTTCACACTTTACTCTTGAATATAATGAAAATATTATTCCATGTTGGAACTACATTTGATCATTCGTAATATTGGTTATCTATGGAGACAAGAGGTCAGTCAAACTCAAGGAGAATATTCTGTGGGAATCAATTGCTGTTTGGAATTCATGATAAAAGAAAGTAGTCACAAAAACATATACTGTTATATTCCATTTCTGTGAAATGTTGCGCATAGGCAAATTCTTAGAGACAGAAAGTATAAAGCCTTTCCATTTCGTAGTGTTTTTAGATTTGTTCACACAGTTGCTCAGTCATCACCATGATATAATTTTAGAACATTTTCAATGCTGCCAAAAGAAATTCCATACATATTAGTAGTTATTCCCATTCCCCATTCACTTTACCTAAGAGCTAGGAACCAGTGGTGGTTTAGTGTATTCATAGAGCTATATAATGCTCTATAAATAGTGCACACTTTATTATTACTTATAAAATATGATATATTTTTGTAGTTTATAGTAAAGGTTCAGTGTATAAGATATATATAGTTTTTTAAAAGTTCATTGTTGATACTACAAAGCTACAGTAATCAAAACAGCATGGTATCAGCACAGAAACAGACATATAGATCAATGGAACAGACTAGGAAGCTCAGAAATAAACCCACACACTTACAGTCAATCTTTGACACAGGAAGCAAGAATATACAATGGATAAAAGACAGTTTCTTCAGGTGGTGTTGGGAAAGTTGGAAAGTTGCATGCAAAATCAGAGCACGCCCTCTATACACACTATATACAATAAACTCAAAATGGCTTAAAGGCTTAAATATAAGATGACACCGTAGAACTCCTATAAGAGGGGCTTCCCTGGGGGCTCACTGGTGAAGAATCTGCCTGCCAAAGCAGGAGACATGGATCCTTGGTCCAGGAAGATCCCACGTGCCTCAGAGCAACTAGTAAGCCTGTGCCCACAAGCACTGAGCCTGTGCACTAGAGCCCACAAGCCAGAATCACTGAACTATGTGCCACAAACCCTTCCCGAAGCCAGGGCACCCGAGAGAGAGCCTGTGCTGCACGACAAGAGAAGCCGCTGCGGTGAGAAGCCTGGGCACAGCAGTTAGAGAGGAGCCCCCACCCACCGCAGTTAGAGAAACCCTGCAAGCAACCAAGGCCCAGCACAGCCCGATGACTATAAACAAAATCATAGATGTGGATATATACCCAAGAGCCAGAAAAGAGCACAAGCAAAGCATTCTTCAGCATAAATCGTACCAATATTTTCTTAGACAATAGAAATAAAAGCAAAAATAAGCAGAACTTAAACTTACAAGCTTTTGCACAGCAAAGGAAACCATAAAATAAAGAGACAACATAAGGACTAGGAGAAAATATTTGCAAATGATGCAACCAACAGGGCTTAATTTCCAAAAGACACAACCAGTGCATTTAACTCTAACAAAAAAACAAGTGACCCGGTCGAAAATGGGCAGGAGACCCAAACAGATATTTCTCCAAGGAAGATGTAAAGATAGTCAAGAGACACATGAAAAGATGCTCAATGTTGATAGTTATTAGAGAAATGCAAACCAAGACTACAATGAGGTATTACCTCACACCAGAGAGAATGGCCGTCATCAAAAAGTTCACAAATAAATGCTAGAGAGGGTGTGGAGAAAAACGAACCCTCCTACACTGTTGGACAGTTGTTATTTGTGAATTTTTTAATAATGGCTATTCTGATTGGTGTGAGGAGATAGCTCATTGTAGTCTTGATTTGCATTTCTCTAGTGATTAGCGATGTTGAGCATCTTTTCAACGTTCCTCTTAGCCGTCTCTATGTCCCAGGTGGCTCATTGGTAAAGAATCCACCTGCCAAGCAGGAGATTCGGGTTTGATCCCTAGGTCAGGAAGATCCCCCAGAGAAGAAAATGGCAACCCACTCCAGTATTCTTGCCTGGTTTATCCCATGGACAGTGGAACCTGGCGGGCTACAGCCCATGGGGTCAGAGGAGCCCGGGGGGCTACAGTCCCTGGGGCTACAAGCAGTGCTTATGTGTATCATGGACCAAACAGCAACAGCGGTGCACTGTTGGGAGGAACATACGTTGGTGCAGCCAGTATGTAAAAGAGCACTGAGGTGCCTCAAAAAGCTAGAGTTCCATTATGACCCAGCAGTCCCACTTCTGAACATATATATCTGGTCAAAACTATCATTTAGAGAGACACATGCACCCCTGTGTTCGTAGAAAAAGTGTTCACAACAGCCAAGACATGGGGCCACCTGTGTTAATTTCAGGCATCCTGAGAGTTCTTCACTGGTGCAGGGAGAGTTGGGGAGTAGCAGTGCCCTGCCCTGCCAGTGGTTTCTTGGAATGATGTCGTAGGTGGCTCTGAGGTTGCCTCACCCTCCTACCTCACTAGGATTGCTGCCCTTTCAGTCTGGTGAAAATCCCATGCTTAGTCTTTATGGCACTAAATGTTCACTGTGCCCTGCTGGTGGCTGGGGGCCTTGGAGGGGTGGCAAAAACTTAGAATGAGAAGCACCAAGTGAAAATAGAAGAAAAGCTGCATTTTCCAGTCCAGAACTGAACCAGGGTAACACAAAACGCCTCCACTTTTATGTAATTTACTAACTAGACACCTGTGGGAAATATGCAACAAATACCAGTGGAATGAAGAACCGGGGTGGAAGGCACTCTGGATGCTGTAATGGGCCTGGTCTAGGAACATGCCAGAGGCCTTGTTGTTGCTCAGATGTTAAGTCGTGTCTGACTGTTTTGAGACTTCATGGACTGCACCACACCGGACTTCCCTCTCCTTCCCTGTCTTCCAGAGTTGGCGCAAACTCATTTCCATTGAGTTGATGATACCATCCAACAATTTTATCCTCTGTCGTCCCCTTCTCCTCCCACCTGTAATCTTTCCCAGCATCAGGATCTTTTCCAAAGTCAGTTCTTTGAATCAGGTGGCCAAAGTATTAGAGCTCCAGCTTCAGCATCAGTCCTTTCAATGAATGTTCAGGATTGATTTCCTTCAGGATGGACTGGTTTAATTTACTTGCAGTCCAAGGGACTCTCAGGAGTCTTCTCTGGCACCACAGTTTGAAAGTCTTCTCTGGCACCACAGTTAAAGTTATACTCTAACTTTCACATCTGTATATGACTATGGGAAATCCTTTTAAATTGCTTTCCTGGAGTCAAGATAAGACTATCTCTTCCAGTTTACGACTAGTGGTGGATTTCATTACTCATGGACTATCAAAGCCCCAAATCCTGAAAAAGGTAACAGAACCAGTGCACATAAATTCTGCTCCATTTGGAGCCTGAGAAAAATGACTGACGGGCAGGCTGGCTGCTCTGGGCTGCCACTCCTGCAGCCTGACCTCTGCATTCAGATACTGAACAGGCCTTGTGCAATCCAAGTGAGCCTCCTGATGAATTTCTTTTTATTCAGAATAATCAAATTCTGAGAATGTGGAACGGGAAAGTCCTGTCACATTGCATTAGGCTAGCACTGTGACTTCTGGGGAAATTGTCAGGTAACTTGATTGCCGTGGCCCAATCATTTACAAGCATAACTTTGTTCACTTAGAGTTAAAAGAATGAATAAGTAATAAAATATCCTATTTGGGGTTGTTGAAGGCAAGCAAAAAAAAAAAAAACTATAGTGAATCTAGTGATTCACAGGAGTTGTGGGGCCTGGCTGCTAGGATTAGAATGGAAACCCAAAGTCCGTAATGCTAGATTAATGTTCACGATTACCTTCAATTATCCCATGCTTTATAGCCCATGCAGGAGCTGTGCACGTCTCTAATGGTGAGAGAAATGCAAATCAAAACAACAGTGAGCTTCTGCCTCACACCAGTCAGAATGGCAATCACCCAAACTCCCACAAACAATAAATGCTGAAGAGGCTGTGGCAGAAAGGGAACTCTCCTGCACTGTTGGTGGGAATGTAAATCGGTACAGCCACTTTGGAGAATGGTGTGGAGGTTCCTCAAGAAACCAAAAATGGAGCTACCACATAGATTCTCCTTAGGTTATCAAGAAAGTAATTTGAAGGCTGCTTTAAGCATATTCCTATTTTCTTTTTAATTTTAAAAGAAGATATTGTCATGTTATCTTCAACCGGATAGTAAAATTCACGAGGGTGATGAATGTTTCTTTCTCCTTAAGTGATCCCAGTTCTTCAATGGATTTCACCGAAGATAGACATATGGTCTTGCAACAATCACCCCATCAGTCTGAAAGATGGTTATAAAGAATGAATTGGACAATCTCGAGACAGAAGGCAAGAACGGTACTCTTGATTTTTATCTTGCAAATCACAGAGTTCATAATTCATGTTTCCTGAGTGTTCCTGTGGACCCTTCTTTCCTTCTGTAGACTGTGAGGTGAGCACTAACACCACCATCCCTTCTGTTTTATCAGATCCAGGGTTAGGGAGGAATTCTAAAGGAACTCAGTCCTGAATATTCATTGGAAGAACTGATGCTGAAGCTGAAGCTCCAATACTTTGGCCACCAGATGCGAAGAACTGACTCACTGGTAAAGACCCTGATGCTGGGAAGGATTGAAGGTGGGAGGAGAAGGGGACGACAGAGGATGAGATGGTTGGATGGCATCACCAACTCAGTTGACTGACTGACTGAGGGGGGAGTCAGCCACTCGCTCAGCTTTTCGTGGGTCTCGAGCTCCAGGAAGATGAGGACGTCCTCCCCAGAGCATTCGCACGCGTCGGGACTGCCTCTCCAGCTCCGGGATGTGCCATGGCCCTCTTCTCATCTATTACACGCTTTCCTGAGTGGTCGCGACCTGTTACCAGTTTGAACAGATTATGGTTCATCTCGGCTTTTGCCAGTGTAGTTTTCAGGGATGTTTTTGTCTTACGTAGAATCCCTTGGCAGCTCATCCAAAGTTGAGGTAGGCAGACCTACATCAACGGGCTTGGGCTTTTACTAGATGGGGAGTGCCCTCAGGTGGGGGTCGTGGTGAAGAGCATGCCCCCAAAGCAGAAGACGAGAGATGTGGGCTCACTCCCTGGGTTAGGCAGAGCCCTGGAGAAAGCCACGGCAACCCACTCCAGTATTCTCGCCTGGGAAATCCCATGGACAAAGGAGCCTGGTGGTCTACAGTCTGGGGTTACAAAGAGTGGGATGCGACTGAAGCGACTGAGCATGGAGAGTGTCTAGGATAATACCAATAAGTAAAAGTGAGCAAAGAACACGTGCAGTCTGGTTCCAATTCTCTACCTGTTCTTTTCCTGCTCCTTGTCGAGGTGTGACGTTGGGAAGCTTGTTACCCTCTGTGAGCCTGTTCCCTTAAGCGTGCACAACAGTGTGTGCCTGGCAAGGATGATGTGAGGACTAACCGCCATGCACTTGAAGGCTGTTTACAAATTCTGACAAGTCACCCTCATATTAATTTGCTAGAGCTGCCATCACGAAGTAGCATAGACTGAGTGGCTTCAATAACAGAAGTTTTATCTCCTCACAGTCCTGCAGGCTGGAAGCTTGCAGTCCAGGTGCTGGCAGAGTTGGCCTCTCCCGAGGCCTGTCTCCTTGGCTTCCCCGTGTCTTCTTTCTGTGAGTGTCTGTGTCCTGGCTTCCTCTGCTACGGACACCAGTCATTCACTGGGTTAGGTCTGCCCTGTGTGTGCACGTGTGCTCAGTCACGTACGATTCTTTGCAACCCCATGGACCGTAGCCCGCCAAGTTCCTCTGTCCATGGGGTTCTCCAGGCAAGAACACTGGAGTGGGTTGCCATTTCCTTCTCTAATGCATGAAAGTGAAAAGTGAAAGTGAAGTCGCTCANGATGCAGGATACAGGATGCTTGGGGTTGGTGCACTGGGATGACCCAGAGAGATGGTATGGGGAGGGAGGTGGGAGGGGGGTTCAGGATTGGGAACACGTGTATACCCGTGGCAATTTCATGTTGATGTATGGCAAAACCAATACAGTATTGTAAGGTAAAATACAGTAAAATTTTTTTAAAAAGGTGGCAGAGAAAAAGGGAAGGTGGGAACAATAGCTGAGACAAATAAGCAAGTAGCAGTATTTAGACTCAATATTTAACCATATCAATAACCCAATTAAAAGCAAATTTAAATGAAACTGGATTTCCCACAATAATCTGACTAAAGCCACATAATACCCATATGAGTGCAATAAACCTGCAAAACCAGAGAGATAATAAATCATTGCTTTAAACCAAAAAAAAAAAAAAAAAAAA
>SJYW01051929.1:0-15849 GCA_006410735.1 Raphicerus campestris
GAAGATGAGAAGAAAAAGATAAAGAAGTGAGAAGAAAAATGTGAAGAGAATAATAATAAGAAGAAGGTGTGAAGCACAAGAAGAAGAAGGTGAAAAAAAGAAAAAGAAGGTGAGAAGAAGAAGGTGAGAAGATGAAGAAGAAATTAAGAAAAATAAAAAGAAGATGGAGAATGTGAGAAGAAGAAGGTGAGAAGAATAAGCTGAGAAGAAGAAGGTGAGAAGAAGAAAAAGAAAGTGACAAGAAGAATAAGAAGGTGAGAAGAAGAAAACGAAGGTGAGAAGAAGAAGAAGTTAAGAGTAAGAAGAAGGAGAGAAGAAGAAGGTGAGAAGAAGAAGTTAAGAAGAAGAAGAAGAATTTGAGAAGAAGAAGAAGGTGAGAATAAGATGAAGAAGAAGTTGAGAAGAGGAAGAAGATGAGAAGAAGAAGAAGGTGAGAAGAAGAAGAAGGTGAGAAGAAGAAGAGGAAGGTGAGAAGAAGTGGAAGGTGTGAAGAAGAAAAAGATGAGAAAAAGAACAAGAAGGTGAGAAGAAGAAGAAGGTGAGAAGTTAATGGTGAGAAGAAGAATGTGAGAAGAAGAAAAAAAAGAAGGTGAGACAAAGAATAAATAGAAGGTGAGAAGAAGAAGAAGGAGGTTGAGAAAAAAAAGAAAAAGAAGTTGAGAAGAAGAAGAAGGTAAGAAAAATTAGAAGGTGAAAAGAAGAAGTAGAAGAAGAAGAAGGTGAGAAGAAGATGAAGGTGAGAGGAAGAAGAAGGTTAGAAGAAGTAAAAGAAGGTGGCAAGAAGAAAAATGTGAGAAGAAGAGGAAGAAGGTGAGAAGAAGAAGAAGGTGAGAAGAAGAAGAAGGTGCCTCCCCAGTCGCACTGAGAATGATCTCTCCTGAGGATACAGGGAGGGGTCCCTGGGTTCCCCGTCATAACTCGAGAGGACGCCGCCGCAACTCTAGGAAAACCGGAAGCTCCTCCCCTGCAGGCGTGGTGTGGACCTTGTCCCCAACAGCGTCTCACGGGAATTCACCCCTTACCTCATGGGCCTCAAAAGCCTTCTTCACACCCTTGCTGTGACGCAAGAAATTCTCCTCCCCATCCATCCCCACTCAAGTTAACCTCAAGGGATCCACCAAGACTCAAGAGGAGACACGTTATCCCCTGCTGAGCCCAGATGAGAGGCCCTTTCCCTGCTCCGTAGGGAAACATTTCGCGATGTTCCCCTCGCATCCCAAGGTGAGGTGATCACATCTGGAAAATCAGAAAGAGTCTCACAGGTTGGGCCACCATTCCGCAAGATCCCCAAATGCCTTTTCCACTTCAGATGAACCTGACTTCCCTGCACTGCCTCAACTGTATCCCCAACGCTCTACTCCGGCACACTGGCACGTGTGATAGCCCTATGGTACCTCGAGCGCCAGCCATAGAACCCTGTATCCACTCCACAGGGACCAGGACACTGTTACTGCAGTTGGGAAGGAAAGCGGCCGTGCACGTCTACTGTCGAGACGAGGCCTGGCACGACTCTAAAGGCTCCATGGCAGCCAAATAAAAATGTCAGCACGGGCTAGGCAATCTCAGGCTGCAGCCTCAGCACCAGAAGGGACTGAGGAGTTGGAGCCACTGGGGAGGAATCCCCAGCTGTGCCTCACCCCTCGCACAAGACTGGCCTATGCTGGGGCCACAGGGGTGAATCCCTGTGGTCCCCGTCTTAACTCAAGTGGACCCAGTCATAACTCGAGAAAAACCAGAAGCTTCACCCTTCCAGGCTGAGTGAGGCCCTTGTCCACTGCAGCATCCAAGGGGAAATCACCCATTTTCTCTTCGACCTCGAAATGCTATTTCACAGCCTTGGTGTGACCCAAGAAGTTCCCCACCCCACATGTCGTCACTCGAGTGGACCGCTGAGGGTCCCACCACGACTCATGAGGTGCTCCATTTTCCCATGCTCAACTCCAGATGAGGGGCCCTTTCCTGCTCCATCGGGAAAGGGTTCCCGACTCTCCTCTCTCATCCCAAGAGGAGGCACTCACACCAGGCGAGTCCAGAGAAGCCTCAGGGGTAGGGTCACATTGACCCAAGATCTCCAAATGCCTAGTCCACTCCATATCAATCTGATTGTCCTGCACTGCCTCAACTGTCACCCCGAGCTCGACTCCGGCACACTGGCACGTGTGATAGGCCTGGAGTACATCGATGGCAAGACACAGATCCCTGTGTCCGCTTTACAGGGATCCGGACACTGTTGCTGCAGTTGGGAAGGATAGTGGCTGTGCACATCCCAAGGCAGGACAATGCCTGACTCCCCTGAGGGGGCTCCAGGGGAACTCCAAACCTATGTCAGCATGGGCTAGGCAAGCACAGGCTTCGACCTCAGCACTAGACGAGCACTGAGAACCCGGCGACGTCTCGGGAGGAATCCCCACAGGTGCCTGGCAACTCGCATGGATACTGGCCTCTCCTGAGGCCACAGGGGCGGGTCCCTGGGGCCCCGTCGTAACTCGAGAGGACCCCACCGCAACTGGAGAAAAACCGGAAGCTTCTCCCCTGCAGGGAGGGTGAGTCCCTTGTTCTCTTCAACATCTCTGGGGAAATCACTCCTTCCCTCTTGGACCTAGAAAGGCTCCTACATACCCTTGTTGTCACCTAGGAAGTTCCCCGCCCCAACCTTCCCCACTGGAGACAAACCCAGAGGGTCCCACCGCGACTCAAGAGGAGCTCCAGTTTCCCCTGCTGAGCTCCAGATGAGGGGCCCTTTCCCTGCTCCATCGCGAAAGGTTTTCTGGTGCTCCCCTTGCATCCCAAGAGGTGGCGTCGCATCAGGACAGTCGGAAGGAGCCTCAGGTGTTCTACCACCACTCCACAAGATCCCTAAATGCCTCCTGCACTCCAGATGAACATGACTGCCCTGCACTCTCTCGACTGTCACCCCGTGGCTTGACTCCCAACACACTGGCATGTGAGACAGCCCTGAGTACCTCGATGGCAAGCCACAGATCCCTGTGTCCGCTTTACTGGGAGCCAGACACTTCCACTGCATTTGGGGAAGAAAGAGGCCGTGCAAGTATCCAGGCGAGAAGAGGCCTCACTCCCCTGTGGGGGCTCCAGAGTAACCTCAAGACGTATGAAAGCATGAGCGAAGAAATTTCAGGCTCCAACCACAGCCCCAGACGAGGACTGAGGACCCGGGGATGACTGGGGATGAATCCCCAGAGTCGCCTCACAAGTAGCAATGAAAATGGTTTCTCCTGAGGATACAGGAGCGGGTCCCTGGGGTCCCCTTCGTAACTCGAGAGGACCCCACTGCAACTCGAAAAAAAACAGAATTTTCACCCTTGCAGGCGGAGTGAGGCCCTTGTCCACTGCAGATTCACGGGGGAAATCACACGTTTCCTCTTCGACCTCGAAATGCTCTTTCACACCCTTGCTGTGACCCAAGAAGTTCCCCGACCCACATGTCGCCACTCGAGTGGACCGCTGAGGGTCCTGCCGTGACTCATGAGGAGGTCCATTTTCCCATGCTCAGCTCCAGATGAGGGGCCCTTTCCCTGCTCCATCGGTAAAGGGTTCCCGGCTCTCCCCTCGCATCCCAAGAGGAGGCACTCACACCAGGCGAGTCCAGAGAAGCCTCAGGCGTCGGGTCACATTTCCGTAAGACCCCCAAATGCCTAGGCCACTCCAGATCAATCTGACTGTCCTGCACTGCCTCAACTATCACCCCGAGGCTCGACTCCAGCACACTAGCACGTTTGATAGCCCTGGAGCACCTCGATGGCAAGACACAGATCCCTGTTTCCCCTCAACAGGGATCCGAACACTTTTGCTGCAGTTGGAGAGGAAAGCGGCTGTGCACGTCCCAAGGCAAGATGAAGCCTGACTCCCCTATTGGGGCTCCAGGGGAACCCCAAGACCAATGTCAGCAAGGGCGACGCAAGCTCAGGCTCCGGCCTCAGCACCAGAAGAGGACTGAGGACCCTGTGATGTCTCAGGAGGTATCCCCCCAGTTGCCTCTCAACACCCATGGAGACTGGCCTCTCCTGAGGCCCTGGGGGCAGGTCCCGGGGGTCCCAGTCGTAAGTCGAGAGGACCCCGCCGCAATCTGAGAAAAACCAGAAACTTCTCCCCTGCAGGGAGGGTGAGTCCCTTGTCCCCTGCAGCATCTAGGGGGAAATCCCCTGTTCCCTCTTGGACCTTGAAAGGCTCCTTCATACCCTTGTTGTGACCTAAGAGGTTCCCCGCCCCAACCATCCCCACTCGAGAGGAACCCCGAGGGTCCTGCCACGACTCTAGAGGAGCCCCGTTTTCCCCTGCTGAGCTCCAGATGAGGGGCCCTTTCTATGCTCCATCGGTAAAGGTATTCAGGCGCTCCCCTCGCATCCCAAGAGGTGGCCTCACATCAGGAGATACTGGAGGAGCCTCAGGTGTCCGACCACCACTCCCCAAGATCCCCAATTGCCTCGTCCACTCAGGATGAACATGACTGCCCTGCACTCTCTCGACTGTCACCCCGTGGCTTGACTCCCAACACACTGGCACGTGAGACAGCCCTGAGTACCTTGATGGCAAGCCACAGATACCTGTGTCCACTTTATGGGGAGCCAGACACTGCCGCTGCAGTTGAGGAAGAAAGATGCCGTGCAAGTTTCTAAGCGAAAAGAGGCCTGATTCTCCTGTGGGGGTTCCAGAGTAACTTCAAGACCTATGAAAGCATGAGCGAGGAAATGGCAGGGTCTGACCTCAGCATAAGAAGAGCACTGAGGTTCCAGCAGTGACTGGGGAGGAATCCCCAGAGGTGCCTTGTTAACTCGCACTGAGAATGGCCTCTCCTGAGGATACAGGGGCGGGTCCCTGGGGTCCCCATCTTAACTTGAGAGGACCCCGCCACAACTCGAAAAAAACCGGAAACTCCTCCCTTGCAGGAGTGGTGTGGCCCTTGTCCGCAATGGCATCTCAGGGGAATTCACCCTGTCCCTCGTGGGCCTCAAAAGACTCCTTCACGCCCTTGCTGTGACCCAAGAAGTTCCCCGCCCCAACCATCCCCACTGAAGAAGAACTCCAAGGGTCCTGCCAAGACTCAAGAGGAGCCCCGTTTTCCCCTGCTGAGCTCCAGATGAGGTGCCCTTTCCCTGCTCCATAGGGAAACATTTCGCGGAGTTCCCCTCCCATCCCAAGAGGAGGTGATGGCACCTGAAAAATCGGAAGGAGTCTCACAGGTTGGGAAACCATTCCCCAAGACCCCCAAATACCTCGTTCAATTCAGATGAAACTGACTGCCTGGCACTGCCTCGACTGTATCCCCGAGGCTCAACTCTGGCAAACTGGCACGTGTGACAGCCCTAGGGTACCTCAAGTGCAAGCCATAGATACCTGTATCCACTCGACAGGGACCTGGACACTGTTACTCCAGTTGGGAAGGAAAGTGGCTGTGCACGTCTCCTGTTGAGACTAGGCCTGACACCACTCTGGAGGCTCCATGGCAACCAAATACAAATGTCAGCACGGGCGAGGCAATCTCAGGCTGCAACCTCAGCACCAGAAGGGGACTGAGGACTTGGCGCCACTGGGGAGGAATCCCCAGCTGTGCCTCGCCCCTCGCACCGAGTCTGGCCTATCTTGGGGCCACAGGGGCGAATCCCTGTGCTCCCTGTCATAACTCGAGAGGACCCCACTGCAACTCGAGGAAAACCAGAAGCTTCACCCTTGCAGGCGGAGTCAGGCCCTTGTCCGCTTCGGCGTCCCGGGAGAAATAACCCGTTTCCTTTTCAACCTCGAAATGCTCTTTCACAACTTTGCTGTGACCCAAGAAGTTCCCCGACCCACATGTCGCCACTCGAGTGGACCACCGAGGGTCCCGCCGTGACTCATGAGGAGCTCCATTTTCCCATGCTCAGCCCCAGATGAGGGGCCCTTTTCCGGCTCCATCGGGAAAGGGTTCCTGCCTCTCCCCTCGCATCCCAAGAAGAGGCACTCACACCAGGGGAGTCCAGAGAAGCCTCACGCGTTGGGTCACATTTTCGCAAGACCCCCAAATGCCTAGTTCACTCCAGATCAACCTGACTGTCCTGCACTGCCTCGACTGTCACCCCGAGGCTCGACCCTGGCACACTGGCACGTGTGATAGCCCTGGAGTACGTTGATGGCAAGCGACAGATCACTGTGTCCGCTTTATGGGGACACGGACACTGTTGCTGAAGTTGGGGAGGAAAGCGGCCGTGCACATCTCTAGGCGTGACGAGGTCTGACTCCCCTCTAGGAGCTCCAAGGGTACCCCAAGTCCTAGGTAAGCATGGGCGAGGCAAGCTCAGGCTGCGGCCTCAGCACCAGATGAGGCCTGGAGACCCCACGATGACTGGGGAGGAAAACCCAGTGACAAATCACACGGAGACTAGCCTCTCCTGAGGCCACAGAGGAGGGTCCCTGTGGTCCCCGTCGTAACTCAAGAGGACCCCGCCACAACTCGAGAAAAACCAGAAGCTTCTCCCCTGCAGGGAGGGTGAGTCCCTTGTCCACTGCAGCATCTCGGGGGAAATCAACCCTTCACTCTTGGACCTAGAAAGGCTCTTCATACCCTGTTGTGACCTATGAAGTTCCCTGGTAGATCAGGCCCCTCTCAAGAGGAACCCCGAGGGTCCCACCACGACTCAAGAGGAGTCCCGTTTTCCCCTGCTGAGCTCCAGATGAGGGGCCCTTTCCCTGCTCTGTTGCAAAAGGTTTTCCAGCGCTCCCCTCGCATCCCAAGAGGTGGCATTGCATCAGGAGAGTCGGGAGGAGCTTCAGGTGTCTGACCACCACTCCCCAAGATCCCCAAATACCTTGTCCACTCCAGATGAACTTGACTGCCCTGCACTGTCTCGACTGTTTCCCCGAGGTTCAACTGCCAACACACTGATACGTGAGACAGCCCTGGTTTACCTTGATGCCAAGCCACAGATCTCTGTGTCGGCTTGACGGGAAGCCGGACACTGCCGCTACAGTTGGGGAAGAAAGAGGCCATGCACGTCTCCAGGCGAGACCAGGTCTGACTCCCCTGTGGGGGCTCCCAAGTAGCCTGAAGACCTATGAAAACATGAGTGAGGAAAACTCAGGCTATGACCTCAGCACCAGATGAGGACAGATTACCCAGTGAAGACAGAGGAAGAATCCCCAGAGGCGCCTTGCAACTCCCTCTGAGAATGGCCAACCCTGAGGATAAAGGGGCGGGTCCCTGGGGTCCCATCGTAACTTCAGAGGACCCCACCGTAACTAGAGAAAAACCAGAAGCTCTTCCACAACAGCCGTGATGTGGCAGTTTTGTGCGGCGGCATCTCAGAAGAATTCACCTCGTCCCTCTTGGACCGTGAAAGGCTCCTTGACACCCATGCTTTGAACCAAAAGTTCCCCCCCCCCATCTCCACTCGAGAGGAACCCCGAGCGTCCCGCCAAGACTCAAGTGGAGCCCCGTTTTCCCCTGCTGAGCTCCAGATGAGGGGCCCTTTCCCTGCTCCATCGGGAAAGGTTTCACAATGTTCCCATTCCATTCCAAGAGGAGGTGCTAACACCGGAGAGTCGGGAGGAGTCTCACAGATTGGGCCATCATTCCCCAAGACCCCCAAACGCCTAGTCAACTCCAGATGAACCTCACTGCCCTGCACTGCCTCGACTGTCACCCCGAGGCTCGACTCCGGCTCACTGGCACGTGTGGCAGCCCTGGACTCCCTCGAGGACAAGCTACAGATCCCTGTATCCGCTCGACAGGGACCCGGACACTGTGACTGCAGTTGGGGAGGAAAGCGGCCATGCACGTCTCCAGGCGAGACGAGACCTGACTCCCTGTAGGGGCTCCAGTGAAAACCCAAGACCTTTGTCAGCAGGGGCGAGGCAGCTCAGGCTCAAGCTTCAGCACCAAACCAGGACTGCGGACCCGGCGACAACTGGGGATGAATCCCCAGCGGTGCCTCACAAATCGCTCTGAAACTGTACTCTCCTGTGGCACAAGGGCGGGTTTCTGAGGTCCCATCATAACTAGATAGCACCCCACCGGCACTCGAGAAAAACCAGAAAATGCTCCCTTGTAGGTCCAGTGAGGCCTTTCTTCACTGTGGGGTCCCAGAGGAATTCACCCGTTCCCTCTTGGACCTCGAAATGCTCCTTCACACCCTTGCTGTGACCCAAGAAGTTCCACGCCCCACAAGACCCCACTCGAGAGGACCGCCGAGGGTCCCACCACGACTCAAGAGGAAATCCATTTTCCCATGCTCAGCTCCAGATGAGGAGCCCTTTCATTGCTCCATCAGGCCAGGTTTCACACTGTTCCCCTCTCATGTCAAGAGGAGGTGCTCACACCTGGAAAATCAGGAGGAGTCTCACAGGTTGGGCCACCATTTCCCAAGACACCCAAATGCCTCGTCCATTCCGGATGAACCTGACTGCCCTGCACTGCCTCGACTGTCACCCCGAGACTCGATTCCAGCACACTGGCATGTGTGATATCCCTGGGGTACCTCGAGTGCAAGCCACTGATCCATGTACCCCCTTGACAGGGACCCGGACACTGTTGCTGCATTTAAAATGAAAGTGGCTGTGCACGTCTCCAAGCAACACGAGGCCTGACTCTCCTGTGAGAGCTCCAGGGGAAACCCAAGACCTATTTCGGCATGGGCGAGGAAAGCACAGGCTCGGGCCTCAGCACCAGACAAGGACTGAGGACCCGGCAACGACTCGGGAGGAATCCCCAGAGTTGCCTTGCAACGAACATGGTGACTGGCCTCTCCTGAGGCCACAGCGGCGGGTCCTTGGGTCCCCGTCGTAACTGGAGAGGACTCCGCTGCAACTCGAGAAAAACCATAAGCTTCTCCCCTGCAGGGAGGATGAGTCCCTTGTCCGCTGCACCATCTCGGGGGAAATCATCCCTTTCCTCTTGGACCTCAAAAGTCTCCTTCATTCCCTTGTTGTGACCTAGAAAGTTTTACGCCCCAACTGTCCCCACTCGAGAGGAACCCTGAGGATACACTCGCGACTCAAGAGGAGCTCCGTTTTCCCCTGCTGAGCTCCAGATGAGGGGCCCTTAACCTGCTCCATTGGGAAAGGTTTTGCGTTGTTCCCTTCGCATCCTAAGAGGTGGCCTCGCATAAGGAGCGTTGGGAGGAGCGTCAGGTGTCCGACCACCACTCCCCAAGATTCTTAAATACCTCGTTCACTCCAGATGAACCTGACTGCCATGCACTGTCTCGACTGTCAGTCCGAGGCTCTACTCCCGACACACTGGCATGTGTGACAGCCATGGGGTACCTCGAGGACAAGCCACAGGTCCCTGTGTCCGCTTGTCGGGAGCCGGTCAGTGCTGTTGCAGTTGGGGAAGAAAGAGGCCGTGCAAGTCTCCAGGCGAGATGAGGCGTAACTCCCCTTTGGGGACTCCAGAGTAACCTCAAGACCTATGAAAGCATGAGTGAGAAAATCTCAGGTTCCGACCTCAGCCCCAGACGAGGACTGAGGACCTGGTGATGACTGAGGAGGAATCCCCAGAGGTGCCTCGCTATTCGCACTGAGACTGGCCTCTCCTGAGGATACAGGGGCGGGTCCCTGGGGTCCTGTCATAACTCTAGAGGACCCCGCCACAACTCGAGAAAAACCGGAAGCTTCTCCCCTGCATGCATGGTATTGCCCTTGTCCACGTCGGCATCTCAGTGAAATTCACCCCGTCCCTCCTGGACCTCGAAAGGCTCCTTGACTCCCTTGCTGTGACCGAAGAAGTTCCCGCCCCACCCGTCCCCACTGGAGTTGAACCCTGAGGGTCCCACCAAGACTCAAGAGGAACACCGTTTTCCCCTGTTGAGCTCCAGATGAGGGGCCCTTTTTCTGTTCTGTCAGGAAAGGTTTTGCGGTGTTCCTCTCACATCCCAAGAGGAAGTGCTCACAACTTGATAGTCGGGAGGAGTCTCACAGTTTGGGCCACCATTCCCCAAGACCACCAAATGCCTTGGCCACTCCAGATGAAATGGAATGCGCTGCCCTGCCTCAACTGTCACCCTGAGGCTCGACTCCGGCACACTGGAACGTGTGACAGCCCAGTGGTACCTCGAGGCTAAGACACAGATCGCTGTATCCGCTCGACAGGGACCCGGACACTGTTTCTGCAGTTGGGGAGGAAAGCGGCCATGCACGTCTCCAGGTGAGACTAGGCCTGACTCACCTGTGGGGGCTCCAGCAGAAACCCAAGAACTATGTCAGCATGGGCGAAGCAAGCTCAGGCTCCGTCTTCAGCACCGGACCAGAAATGAGGATCCGGCGACCACTGGGGATGAATCCCCAGAGGCGCCTCACACATCGTTCGGAGACTGTCCTCTCCTGTGGCCCCAAGGGCGGCTTTCTGGGGTCCCGTCGTACCTCGACAGGACCCCACCGGGAGTCGAAAAAAACCAGAAACTTCTCCCCTGCAGGTGGAGTGATGCCTTTGTCCGTGGGGTCATCTCAGTGGAAATCACCCCATCCCTCCTAGACCTCGAAAGGCTCCTTCACACACTTTTTATGACCAAAGAATTTCCCTGTCCGACCCATCCCCACTCGAGAGGAACCCCGAGGGTCCCGCCAAGACTCAAGAGGAGCCCTGTTTCCCCTGCTGAGCTCCAGATGACAGGCCCTTTCCTTGCTCTGTCGGGAAAGGTTTCACGGCTCTCCCCTGGCATCCCAAGAAGAGGTGCTCGAATGAGGAGAGACAGGACAAGCCTCAGGGGTCGGTCCATCATTCCAAAGACCCCTCAAATGACACATCGATTCCTGATGAACGTCACTGCCCTGCACGTCCTCGACTGTCACCCTGAGACTCTACTCCCGACACACTGGCAAGTGTGAGAGCCCTGTGGTACCTCGAGGTCAAGACACAGATCCCTGTTTCCGCTCGAAGGGGGTGCTGGACACTTCTGCTGCAGATGGGAAGGAACCGGCCATGCACGACTCCAGGTGAGACGTGGCCTGACTCCCCTATGGGAGCTCCAGGGTAACTCCAAGACCGAGGTCAGCATGGCGAAGCAGACTCAGGCTGCGGCCTCAGCACCAGACGAGACCTGGGGACCCGGCGACGACGGGGGAGGAATATCCAGTTGCAACTCTCAAGGGGACTGGCCTCTCCTGAGGCCACAGGAGCGGGTCTCTGGGGTCCCCGTCATAACTTGAGAGGACCCCGCCGCAACTCAAGAAAAACCAGAGACTTCTCCCTTGTAGGCAGAGTGAGGCCCTTGTCTACTGCAGCGTCCCAGGGGAAATCACCCATTCCCTCTTGGTCCTCGAAATGCTCCTTAACACCCTTGCTGTGACCCAAGAAGTTTCCCGCCCTACCCGTCCCCACTTGAGAGGAACACCGAGGGTCGCGCCGCGACTCAAGAGGAGATCCATTTTCCCATGCTCAGCTCCAGATGAGGGTCCCTTTCCCTGCTCCATCACGAAAGGGTTCCTGGCTCTCTCCTCACATCCCAAGAGGAGGCCCTCACACCAGGCGAGTCCAGAGGAGCCTCAGGTGTCTGGTCACATTTTCCCAAGGACATCAAATGCCTCGTCCACTCCAAATGAACCTGACTGCCCTGCACTGCCTCGACTGCCTCCCCGAGGCTCGACTGCCGACACACTGCCATGTGTGATAGCCCTGGGTTACCTCGAGGGCAAGACACAGATATCTTTGTCTGTTTGATGGAGAGCCAGACACAGCTGCTGCACCCTGGAGTAAAGCGGTCCTGCAAGTCTATGGGCGAGACTAGGCCTGACTCCACTGAGAGGGCTCCAGTGGAAACCCAAAACCTACGTAGACACGGGTCAAGAAAGCTCAGGCTCCGACCTCGGCACCAGAATGGGACTGAGGACTTGGCGACACTTGAAAAGAATCTGAGATGCGCCTCGCCCCTCTCATCGGGACTGGCTTCTCCTGGGGCCACAGGGGCGGGTCCTGGGGCCCCGTCGTAAATTGAGAGGACCCCTCTGCAACTCGAAAAAAAAAAAAAACACAGACAATTCCCTGCAGGCGGGGAGAGGCCATTGTCCAGTGTGGCATCTCGGGAGAATTCACCCCTTCCCTCTTGGTCCTCAAAAGGCCCCTTCACACCCTTGCTGTGACCCAAGAACTTACCCGCCCCACCTGTCCCCACCCGAGAGGAACCCCGAGGGTCCCGCCAAGACTCAAGAGGAGCCCCGTTTTCCCGTGCTGAGCTTCAGATGAGGGGCCCTTTCCCTACTCTGTCAGGAAAGGATTGGCGTTGTTCCCCTCGCATGTCAAGAGGAGGTGCTAGCACCTGGGGAGTCGGGAGGAGTCTCACAGTTTGGGCCACCATTCCCCAATACCGCAAATGCCTCATCCACTCCAGATGAACCTGACTGCCCTACACTGCCTCGACTGTCACCCCGAGGCTCGACTCTGGCATAGTATCCCGTGTGATAGCCCTGGGGTACCTCGAGTTCAAGCCACTGATCCCTGTGTCTGCTCGACAGGGACCAGGACTCTGTTGTTGCAGTTGGGGAGGAAAGTGGCTGTGCACGTGTCCAGGCGAGACAAGTCCTGACTACTCCCCTGTGGGGGCTCCAGCGAAAACCCAAGACCTTTGTCAGCATGGTCGAGGCAAGCTCAGGCTCCAGCTTCAGCACCAGACCAGGACTGAGGACCTGGAGATGACTGGGGATGAATCCCCAGAGGCGCCGTGCACATCGCTTGGAGACTGTCCTCTCCTGTGGCAACAAGGGCAGCTTTCTGGGGGTCCCGTCTTAACTCGAGAGGACCCCACTGGGACTAGAGGAAAACCAGAAACTTCTCCCATCCTGGTGGAGTGAGGCCCTTGTTCACGGGGGCATCTCGTGGGAAATCATCCCTTCCCTCCTAGACCTCGAAAGGCTTCTTCACACCCTTGTTGTGACCAAAGACGCTCCCCGTCCCACCCGTCTACACTCGACAGGAACCCCGAGGGTCTGGCCAAGACTCAACAGGAGCCCCGTTTTCCCCTGATGAGTTCCAGATGACAGGCCCTTTCCCTGCTCTTTCGGGAAAGTGTTCACGGCTCTCCCCTGGCATCCCAAAAAGAAGATCTCGAACGAGGAGAGACAGAACGAGCCTCAGGGGTCGGTCCATCATTCCCAAGACCCGCAAATGCCTCGCCCATTCCTGATGAACCTCACTGCACTGCACTTCCTCGACTGTCACACCGAAACTCGACTCCCGACACACTGGCACATGTGATAGCCCTCGGGTACCTCGAGGGCAAGTCACAGATCCCTGTGTCCGCTCGAAGGGGTGCTGGACACTTTTGCTTCAGATGGAGAAGAAAGCAGCCTTGCATGTCTCTAGGCGTGACGAGGCCTGACTCCACTGTGGGAGCTCCAGGGCAACCCCAAGACGTAGGTAAGCATGGGCGAGGCAAGCTCAGGCTGCGGCCTCAGCACCAGATGAGGCCTGGGGACCCGGCGATGAATGGGGAGGCAAACCCAGTGGCAACTCGCACAGAGACTAGCCTCTCCTGAGGCTGCAGACGTGAGTCCCTGGGGTCCCTGTCGTAACTCGAGAGGACTAGCTGCAANGTCTGCTCGACAGGGACCAGGACTCTGTTGTTGCAGTTGGGGAGGAAAGTGGCTGTGCACGTGTCCAGGCGAGACAAGTCCTGACTACTCCCCTGTGGGGGCTCCAGCGAAAACCCAAGACCTTTGTCAGCATGGTCGAGGCAAGCTCAGGCTCCAGCTTCAGCACCAGACCAGGACTGAGGACCTGGAGATGACTGGGGATGAATCCCCAGAGGCGCCGTGCACATCGCTTGGAGACTGTCCTCTCCTGTGGCAACAAGGGCAGCTTTCTGGGGGTCCCGTCTTAACTCGAGAGGACCCCACTGGGACTAGAGGAAAACCAGAAACTTCTCCCATCCTGGTGGAGTGAGGCCCTTGTTCACGGGGGCATCTCGTGGGAAATCATCCCTTCCCTCCTAGACCTCGAAAGGCTTCTTCACACCCTTGTTGTGACCAAAGACGCTCCCCGTCCCACCCGTCTACACTCGACAGGAACCCCGAGGGTCTGGCCAAGACTCAACAGGAGCCCCGTTTTCCCCTGATGAGTTCCAGATGACAGGCCCTTTCCCTGCTCTTTCGGGAAAGTGTTCACGGCTCTCCCCTGGCATCCCAAAAAGAAGATCTCGAACGAGGAGAGACAGAACGAGCCTCAGGGGTCGGTCCATCATTCCCAAGACCCGCAAATGCCTCGCCCATTCCTGATGAACCTCACTGCACTGCACTTCCTCGACTGTCACACCGAAACTCGACTCCCGACACACTGGCACATGTGATAGCCCTCGGGTACCTCGAGGGCAAGTCACAGATCCCTGTGTCCGCTCGAAGGGGTGCTGGACACTTTTGCTTCAGATGGAGAAGAAAGCAGCCTTGCATGTCTCTAGGCGTGACGAGGCCTGACTCCACTGTGGGAGCTCCAGGGCAACCCCAAGACGTAGGTAAGCATGGGCGAGGCAAGCTCAGGCTGCGGCCTCAGCACCAGATGAGGCCTGGGGACCCGGCGATGAATGGGGAGGCAAACCCAGTGGCAACTCGCACAGAGACTAGCCTCTCCTGAGGCTGCAGACGTGAGTCCCTGGGGTCCCTGTCGTAACTCGAGAGGACTAGCTGCAACTCGAGAAAAACCAGAAGCTTCTCCCTTGCAGGCAGAGTGAGGGCCTTGTCCACTGCGGCATCCCAGGGGAAATCACCCGTTCCCTTCTGGACCTCGAAATGCTCCTTCTCACCCTTGCTGTGACTCAAGAAGTTACTGCCCCACCCGTCCACACTGGAGATGAAGCCTGAGGGTCCTGCCAAGACTCAAGAGGAGCACCGATTTCCCCTGCTGAGCTCCAGATGAGGGGCCCTTTCTCTGTTCCGTCGGGAAGGGTTTTGCAGTGTTCCCCTCGCAACCCAAGAGGAGGTGCTCACACTTGGATAGTCGGGAGGAGGCTTACAGGTTGGGCCACCATTCCCCAAGACCCCCAAATGCCTCGTCCACTCCAGATGAACTTGACTGCCCTGCACTTCCTCAACTGTCACCCCGAGGCTCGACTCCAGCACACTGGCACGTGTGACAGCCCTGGGGTACTTCGAGGGCAAGACACAGATCCCTGTATCTGCTTGACAGGGACCTAGACACTGTTGCTGCAGTTGGGGAGGAAAGCGGCCATGCACGTCTCCAGTTGGGATGAGGCCTGACTCCCCTGTGGGGGCTCCAGTGCAAACCCAAGATATATGTTATCATGGGCGAGGCAAGCTCAGGCTCCAGCTTCAGCACCAGACCAGAACTGAGGACCCGGCGACGCCGGGGGATGAATCCTCAGAGGCGCCTCGCAAATTGCTCGGAGACTGTCCTCTCCTGTGGCCACAATGGCAGGTTTCTGGGGTTCCATCGTATCTCAAGTGGACCCCACCAGCACCCGAGAAAAACCAGAAACTTCTCCCCTGCAGGTGGAGTGAGGCTCTTGTCCACGGGTGCATCTCGGTGGAAATCAATCCTTCCCTCCTAGACCTCGAAAGGCTCTTTCACACCCTTGTTGTGAACAAAGATGTTCCCCGCCCCACCCGTCTCCACTCGCGAGGAACCCCGAGGGTTCCCCCAAGACTCAAGAGGAGCCCCGTTTTCCCCTGCTCACCTCCAGGTGACGGGCCCTTTCACTGCTCCATCGGGAAAGTGTTCACGGCTGTCCCCTGGCATCTCAAGAAGACCCGTTCGAATGAGGAGAGACAGGACGAGCCTCAGGGGTCGGTCCATCATTCCCAAGATCCCCAAATGCCTGGTCCATTCCTCACTGACCTGCACTGCCTTGACTGTCACCCCGAGACTCGACTTCCAACACACTGGCACGTGTGACAGCCCTGGGGTACCTCGAGGGCAAG